>CM022396.1:36561605-37161605 GCA_011833715.1 Carcinoscorpius rotundicauda | reverse complement strand
TTCTAGGTTTTTGGTACAAGTTCAGAAATGCTAAAAAGAACATTAAAATAATTTTGTCAGCTGACAAATTTAATTACTTAATTTATTCCAATATAAATTAGAAAGCACTCCTGGTTATTACATATAGCACAGTATAGACACTTAAGCAACATTCTGAAGTATTAATAAATGCTAACTTTAAGATTTCTGTAGTTTTATATAAAAGTTTCAAATATCTAAAGAGTTAGTCAGAACATAACTGTAAAATTTGAAACTATACATACATACTAAAATATTTGTAGCTTGCTTGTGCATACAAACAATATTTTCATAGTTATATCCATGACTAGTTCAAAGTAAATATTAAAAACAATTATAGAAGAATTTAGCTAACTGAATAGCTATATTATACTGTAGGTCCATAGCCTCTAAAAACATTTATTTCAACCTTACCTTTCTCATAAAATGTTAAAGTTGGCTTTATTTTTATATTAAAAAAAATATCTCCACCAGTTTTATTACTACATATTATACTGTATGTAAAAAAGAAAAACTTCCAAAAAGAAGACATTTTTGTTTGCAAAAAATAAGTGACTGCATTTCAATAAAACTGGAAAAGTTACATATGCCTGTCTTTCAAGAAGTCATTTTGTGACCAGCAACAATCAGTGAGAAGTTCATAGATTTAGCCTCATTTTTTGTCTCTGTAGAGCACTTGAAACTGATTTTATAACTCAGTTTAAATTACTGATTGATTTTAATTTGTCATAAATACCTTGTACATTTTTTTAATATTTCAATGTCTATAACCAATTGAGTGAAATCATTGCAGTGGTAGAAAATACAGATACAAGCAGTCGAAATTACCCATTTGGAAATAAACCAGTAATATAACCAATGCTACAGTTTTGTAAGGAATATATTTTCTTTTTAAAGAGAAAACAAAAAATCACATGATTGATGTCAAGAAACCCATTTGTTGAGAATTTTATATGCAAAAACAGCTTGTTTGGGTTGAGAAAATATTTCAAATAGAAGAGTTCTTCTATTTGAATCACATGAACAAAATGCAGTACATAAAACTATTGGAAAGAACAACTTATTATTAATGATTTTTTAAAATAATTTTATGATCCTGTCTTACTGAAAATCTATTATGGCCCAGTTCAAATAAAAGTGTTTAGAAATACCAGAGTTTTTGTAATGTGTTCCTTGCATTTGTTAATCTGAAGACTTTTCTTTGTTAAGAGTGGCATAATACAAGTACATAAAACAACTGCAAGTTTATTAAATTATGTTTAATAGAGTTATAATATTGTGTAATTAGTTTAAAAGTAAATGAAATAAGATTTACAGTAACATGTAGTTCTTTTCTGAAGTTATCAATTGCTTATAACTTTCTTGCTTACCTTCTATATTTATGTGGAATTATACATGATGTTGCAACTTTTTAACTCTTATGTTTAGTTTATTACTGCTGAGATTAAATTAAGTTTATGCGTGTGTGTTTTCTTACAACTAAGCCACATCAAGCTATCTGCTGTTTACACTGAGGAGAATTGAGCTCCTGATTTTAGCATTGTAAATCTGAAGACCAACTGCTGTCCCACTAGAGGACTTAAAATTATGAAACAGTAAGTTCTGCAGAATTGTAGTTACATGTCTTAAAAGAGAAATTTAGCAGCTGTTAAAATGTTTTTATGACATTCGTTTTAACCATTTCAACAAAACTTTTACTTTCTCAGTAACATTACAGATTACCGAGATATTTTCTTAGTTGACAAATAAATTTTTATTAGTAATGGCAATATTTTGTTTCTGATTTTATGTCTCACAAAATGTTACTCTTAATAAAACTGCAAAATGAGATTCAGAATTTCATCTATTAGATCATTTCATATATAATGGCCAACTTTTGCTTATTAAAGATTAAGATAAATTGGATACAGCAATTTGACTGTATGTTATCCAGTATTGGTGCAAGTGCTGTACTTTTATTTGCCCATCATGTCAAGCTTCATAATAATTGTTTCTGTGCTTCTTTAGAACCCTATGCAAGATAATCTCTTCAAAAGAATTGAGACTACTTTTTTGTATGAGTTCAAATTGAGAAAAAATTTATCCAAGGCTGCTTAAAATATCAGTTTGATGTTTGGACAAGGGACCACTTCTCAACAAAATATTTAGTGTTAAGTCCGGAAATTTCATTCTGATAATATAAACCTTGATAATGAACTCAAAGGAAGGCTTCAATCTGTTGTGAATGAAGAAAGATAAAGAGTTATTTTGGAATCTAACCCACAAACAACAGTTTGGGTACTTGCAGCAGACTCAGAAATTTCCACTGCAACTGTTTTTGTCACCTTGCTGTAACTGGAAGGGTTAAAAAATTGAGCAAATGAGTACCACAACAATTGACAGAAGAGAAGAAACAGGTTAGGAACAAGGAGCAGTCATTCTTAAAGAAAACTGTTTGTTACCTGCTATGAGAAATGGATCCTGTACAACAACCAGAAGAAATCAGGACAATGGTTAGATGGGGGTGAATTCCCAAGATGTGCCAAAACCACCTTTCTGCAACCAGGTGAAATAATTACAGCATGATCTTATGGCCAACAATTTGAAAAAATGCATCAAAAATTAACCTCCAAACAGTTATCACTGGTGAACAGACATGAATCAATTCTGTTGCAAGGTAATGCTAGGCCCCATACCTCACAAGTTACCATTTCAAAATTGAAAGAACTGAAATATGAAATTTTGGAGCATCTATCACATTTAACTGACCTATTTAGAACTAATTATTACTTTTTTCTGTACTTGGAGCTGTTTTTTCCAGAACAAAACATCAAAGTATCAGCAGATTATTGTAAAAGCCTTTGAAGAATTTATTTTCTCCAAAATAATGGAGTTTTATAGAGACAGGATATTTTCATTAGTATCCTGTTGGAAAAAAAACATTGCAGCAAATGGAGCATATTTCAATCAATAAAACTTGTGTTTGTTAAAAATGTCATTTTAATTTTTTACCTATATGATCAGCCATTTCACATTAAACATACTAATACAAATAGAAATAATTAAAAAATAAAAATTTTAAAAATATTTTATGTCATCTTAATATCTTCCAATTTAAATTGTTTCATTAAACTTTCGTGATGCAGAGCTCATATCTACATACAACATTGTTATTTTTCTACATTCATTAACACAATAATTATCCAAATTATTGAAGGAAAAATCTAAATTTTGAAAAGTGGAAAGTTAATGTTTTCTTTACTTGAAAATGTTATTTCTGATAGACACACATGAAGAATTATGTGCACCTGCCTATGAGATTTGTATGACACCAGCCTTGAGCTAACTCCCACCTAAAAAACGTATTTAATATGAATTGTGTTGGTGCATGTTGATGTCATCATGCAACTGTAATCATCCACCACCAAAAGAACAACACAACCTCTTTGCATAGTAGCTTCCCCTGAGTACTTGTGCTTGAAATAACTATTCTTAGATAGATCTAGAAGAAAGTGCACTGGAGGTGGTGAGGATGAGTGGGAAGAAGTGTCAGGGAATGTACTAGAAATACATTTTCAGTAAAATTTTCAAGACAATACCTCACCTCTAAACACAAAATAGCTAGAATCCAACACAGAAATAATGGAAGGGCTGGAGTATGACACCTAATAACATGGACTCCATAGAACCACAACCATGGGAGGCCAGATTTCATCTCAACCAAGGTATCCCATTCATTTGGAAGAAAAGAAAGAGAAAGGCAAAGAAGTAACAAAAGTTGAAAAGATGGCCAGAATTTTTATATGATCAACAAAGCACCTACACACAAGTGGTGGGCAAGGCAAAGCATGTAATGTGGTTAGGACATGACTAGGCTGAACAGTGTGCATCTGTTCTTGATTCAACTGGTAAGAAGAAAGAGGGGTGACAAACCCATCCTGTTGCAAAAAGAGGGTACATCAACTGTATGAATGGTGAATATAAAGACAGTACCACCATTGTCCTACTTTCCATCATAGCGTGCTTACAAAATAAGTGATAAACTCTATGAAGGGGGAAAAAAAGAATGGAACTTACTTGCAAAATATGTCAAGGAAGAAAACAGAATGGTGAGGATTGTCATCTATGGATAGGAGGAGAAGGCCCAGTGTGCAAAAAGGAACCCACAGTGCAATACACAATGGCTGTCACATCCTCCATGGACCATAATCCCCCAGTAACTACAATAAATGCAGATGTGTTAAGAATATCTTCACTATTATGGGATGAGGGAGAAGTTACTGTCATCCAAGAATTCATAATTGCAGAAATACCATAACAAATCTTTTTTTTGTAATTAAAAAAAGGTATTGGTTATATGAATCCCAACCATTATATTAAGAAAACTGAAATGAAATTTAAATCAGTAGAAAACTGTTACCAATATTGCAATTGATTAACAATTTTAAAACAGGTCCATTCTAGATAATGCCAAGAAAAGAATGAAGTTATTTTTGAACAAAAGTGATTGGGAGGAGCTACTGTTAAAGGAGATTATTATATTGCTCTTCTGTTGATGGAGGGTTATTGTCAGATGATGATATCATCATACACTTTAACATTTCATATAAATATGAACTCAGTTTTAGGTGTGAGATAACTAGAGACTAGTGACATGTAAGTCACTAGTAGTAGAAGGAGAGGTATCGTTTTGGAAATTATATCTCAAAATGGTTGTTATGTGTATTAACTCTTTTATTAGTAAGCAGGGAACAACGTTTCAACCTTGTTCTGTGCTTATCAATAAAAATGTTAATTCCCATACCAGCTGTTCTGAGATACATTTTTATTTCAAGTGGTTTTCTCATCATTAAGTTTTGAAAATTGTATAGATCTTAACAGATATCCTTTTTTAAACAGGAAACTATATTTAACCTTTCACTATTATAGAGTATTAAGTTTCACTTCTGCACTTCTGTGAGCTAATTTGGTTTACACACATTAATTAATTTGGATTTATTACATCATATCTCTTTAAAACATCTGTAAACATTTTATAGGATAATTTCACACACTCACAGTACTAGAAGCACATTTTGGATGAACTCAATTCTAAAAATATGTAATTCTAACATCATATTTCACCTTTATATATACAGAGATCAAGAATATATGTTTCCAACTGAAGGTCTCAGTCTAAACAAGAAATAGCATCTCAAACATTGAAAAGAAGATCAACAAAAGGACAAGTGTAAGTGGAATAATATATAAGTTATGATGTAAACCTGAAAAGTATTATAATGTTAAAAGTACACAATAACTTATTGAAAATGACATGAGGCTTATCAGATAACTATATACTTTTAGCAGTTTGAGTTTACAGTTAGATAGAAGTTTATGTACATCCACATGTGTACACATATCAATACAACTAAGTAAATTATCATACAAAACTTTGATCTATATCAAACATAACTCAGTTTATTCATTGGAAAAATGATAAACTTGATATCACAGAATTATTAGGAATTGTAGAAATAAAAATATTATTTTGAACAAGGATTCTATTTCAACTATTATAGAAACTACTTTTTATATATCAATTCTGTGGTATTGGTGGTATCACAGGTGAAGGCTTTGTTGAATTGATCCTACATATGCACATCTGTGTAGAAGAGTATACAAATCTCTCTCTCCTCTTCTCATTGTTTAATTCCAATTTATCCTGATATTGGTGGGGTAAGATTGATAACTGAAACGACTGACTATGGCATAATTTTTAACAAGTTAACTTTCAATGTTGTGATATTTTATTTTATTCAAATAATCTTTCCTGCAGGGTATCTTATAAAACTAATTGACATAAAGAGGAAAATATAATGTGTTGAATATGGAAAGAGAAAGAGACTGTACAAAAACAAAACACAAGTTTATTCATCTGTTTGTTTGCTGAATAATTTTGTGAAAAGCTATATAAAGAGTTATCCTGATTTTGAACTGACTATTTGCTCTAACCCTATACCTTTATAGTTACTATACATCCCCACATGTACACAAGACAGTCAACAAAACCACAGAATATACCAGCAACTTTGTGGCAACTCTGTAACGTTTCTCCATATTGTAACAGACAATGACCTGAAGTGTGCATTTCCAACAGGACTTATCTTCGTCACAAAAATAGCTATTCTTGTTCAATGCTGCTCTCTATATGAAAAAAAAAACAAACATTTTCTATGCATGCCACGAGCCTTGAAAGTTCCATGACTTGAAATTCGTCAATTACAGTTCATGTGACTACCTCTACTCAATTCTATTGAATTGTCACTTCAGGTGTTGGCAGAAAATGAAGGCACTGGTTTTCAGTAGGAAGAATGGATGAGAAGTGTGAGAGAAAATAAGTAGCTCACAGGAAAGAAGCTCATATTGTCTTCACCTCTGGTTCATGAGACTGAAGGGAATCTCGTGCCCTCCCAACCAATGAATTGACACACGATAACAGTCTAATAAACAAAATGATCAATTTCAAAACTTGACATTTGGCATCAAAAAGATGTCTGTGTAATATAAACCATTTCATTCATACATATAATGACCAGAACCACTTCATGTGCAATCACACCCTTAAAAATAATAAGCATAAGTATAACATGAGAGGAACTGTAGTGATCTGCAGTATTTTCACTGAAACCCCTAACACGAATGGAGTAAAAACAATATAAATGAGTGAATGGAGATATTTTCTGATACATGTGTGAGGACTTATGTTCAGCTCTGTACACAAAGCCCAACCAGTTAGGACAGACATCCAAGTGGGGGGGTAGATTGAGGGATCCCAGTCAAAGGGGTAAACTGCAATTTTGACTGCTCACTGCAATGTTGCAAGAGTGGAGAATATCTTATCATCCACAACAGCAGAATATCTCCATCTAACTGTCAACTGAATGGTTTAATAACTGTGTATATATATACATAATTTGTATTTCATTAACACTTTCAATATCATACTATTCAATAGTACATGACTGACAACATGACCTCTTTGCACCCATTTAAAGTCTTTGTATATTTAATACTACTACTTTTCAATATAGTGCATATATTTTCACAAAATTTCACTTAATATTACAAGCCTTTAACATTCAAAAAATCATATCTTTTGGAGAAGTATTTTTAATAAAGTAAAATAATGATTTCTCCATAAATATATTGAGGGTTTGTTTTGAACAGTCTGTGTGCAAGGTAATTTTCATGTTGAGATTAAAAATACTTTTCCCTATCTAAAACCATCAAAAATAAAAGTGTAAACTAATGCATCTTGACTGGCAGAAGTGCTAGAATGTGAAGGGGATAAGATATTTTGACTGTAGACATTATTTTGAAGCCTTTTAGTGATAGACCACACCCCTTACCTTTTAAGATGAGCACCAGAAAAGAGAAACAATCCAGAAATGGGGAATGAAAGAGTAAACCTGATGTTGTGGGGGATATATTAAGCTACCAACACATGAAAATTAAAAGAAAACCCAAAGGAAAGGTTTAGATAACAGAAAACACCTTCAAATGCATACAAGGAGGAGAATGGATGATCCTGATGAAAAGAGCATTTAAAAATACACACCTCAAAAAAGCTAGAATGTTAGATATGCAAGAGGAAAAACTTAACCAACTGGAAAATCCAATTATATGAGCTGATGGTGAAAGGCATTGAAGTGTATGTTAAAGTTACCCCCCATTCAGAAGAAACTAAACAAAACTAGACACCCAGTAAATGGTATTTTGTCCTAAATTTGAAAACCAGGTAAAAAGCAGGGCACCCCATAGAAGATATGTGAAACTAAAACAAGTCCAAAGATCAAGGCATGAAACTGATACCCTCATCATGTGGTGAAAAACCAAAGATAAAAACATGTACCATGGACATTCTGAATCATTCAGAAAGAACCTACTCAAATGTGATCAAAGACTACATATTTAAACAGAAAAGACCAAAGAGCTGATAGAGGTGGGACTGATAAATCTGGAACCCCAATCAGCAAGAAGTGAACAAGAAGAATGAAGACAGGTAGAGAAAAGGCAAGCATAAAACATTTAATATGAATAAATATGACATTATTTCAACATGAAACAAGAGAGTAACTAAAAAGAAACTGAATATCACATCACAGATACATAGGTAGCCCACAAAAATGGACCTATGAAAAAAGCGAAATTATCACAATACCATAATAGTGGTGAATGGTAAACAAACAACAGTGTCCCACCCTAAAAGATCTTCAATCAAAGAAACCAGATGTGGAAGGAACAAACTGAAGATGACAAACACCTCACTATGAAGATAAGGAAGAGGTATCCCATGAAAATCCCTAAATATAAGTGGAATATGGTATAAAGGAGGTAGTGAACAAAGAAAAATGAAGTTAAGAAAACTATGGAAGGGATAAGATGAACAAGATAAACAGAAATACAAATGATATAAAATCAGAAAGAAATTCTGCCTGATGATGAGCACATAAAAGGAAGTAAAGCCTGTATAGGCTGAACTTTGCAAGCACCCACTCTAAAAAGATATTAAAAGATCATAAAAATTTTGTAGTGAAATAAACGTATGTATGTGATGTTCTGTGCTGAAAAAAAGATATTTAACCTAATTATTCATTAACCCTGAAGCATAATTACAGGTAAACCAAAAATAGCAAACATTTGTGAAGCTTAATCAAATTGTACAGAACAAATTATATTACTAAGCACTAAAATAAAAACTTAACTGAACAACAAGCCTGAATCGGAGCCTACACAAACCAACTGAATTGAAAGAAGGAGAAAAATAAATAATAATGCAAATGAAATAGATTGTACAGAATTATGGAAGTGTGCAGAGCTAATAACATATGTATAAGATGTGATGTATGGAAGAAAAGCAGTAAGACAAATTACAGATAATCCTAAAATAACAAAGATCATGCGAAGCCTAACCAATGGTATAGGAGAAAAGATATAATAAAGACTAACTGATAACCTAAACTGGACTATCTAATAAAATGTTTGTTATTGAACCCAAATAACTATAGATAATGATATGAATAATAAAATTAATCAAAAACTATAACAGCATGACATCTCATCTATCCAAAGTAGTGGACTGTATTTTAAACATGTGGGCTTCCAAATTTGAGGTTAAGTTCAACAAAAGTCAGTTCACTGGACAATCAATCTCCCAATAAAATAAAACTGAAAATCTTTCAGAGATCCATAACCTGAAGCTTATATAAATGATAAGCTTATATATGATAAGCATCATATAAATGATGCAAAAGAATAACCAAACACAAATATGTTGGCAGAAACAAATAAAGGTTTTTGTGATGAAGTAAGAAGTTCTATAAAATAATTCCACTTCAAAATAATTTAAGTTACAAAATATCACAAAAAGAACCCAAGACTGAACTTGCTGAGAGAACTTAAATCAAAGATATGGAAAAAAAATTAAAAATAAAACACTTAAAGATAGAACAAACTAAATGTTGTAACACAAGTACTGGCAAATGAGAAGTACAGCAGAATTGAATACAGGAAGTCACATACATCAAGAGTGTGTGTGTGTCACACTCTTATTGGTGGAGGGTTTGTTGACTTGCAAGTGATACACATTGAAATTAGTCAATTCCTGATGGGTGGATATTTCAAGGCTTGTGGCATGGTAAAAAAATTCTCCAAATAGAGGGCAACACTAAACAAGACTAGCTACTTATGTGAGAAGTGGTAGTGCTCCATATGATAATTACTGACTTTCCTATCCACTAATTTTGAAGAAAAAGAAGCCCTTGATGCTCTCAAGATATTTTATAAATCTACATTTCACCCAATTTACATAACAAATATTTTTGGTCTTGCACACATGAAAAAGTTTCTTTCTTTCTTCTGTTGACAGCAGAGATAGATATCTATCAAATTTAACAAGCACAAAAGCAAGGAAGGTGAGTGTGAGCAAAACCATTAGTGTGGAAGAACTAATTACTCTAAGTCAAAAGCAGAAAGGTATTTGTGAATTACCTTCATGAAGTATTATAGCTTTTCTCATCCTCAGCCTATGTTCACCTCAAAGAGACTTTAACATGCACAAATTTATGTACTTTAGAAGTTGCAACAGACTTATTTGTGAGCAGAGCAGGGATGTTGTTAAACACAGCACAGAATTTAAAGATTTTGGTTAGAATATTTCAAATATTACCCACTTTAAACATTTGACTTTAAAGTTGGAAAGTGAGCCTGAAACTTCTCTTGAAAGAAGAAAAACTTGTTTTTTGTTTAAAGGCACATATCAAATGTTATTGTGATCAATTATAACTTGATGGAGAATATTCAATTAATAATTAATCAGCTGAAGTGTAGTATCAAAACAGAATCACAACTACCATGTATTATTAATAACTGATGTTAATAATGGAAGGATAGGTGAAAAGTGTTATTTTACAAAATTATAACAGAATTACTAATTTATTCAATTGAGTAATATAAATGTTTCATTACTTTTATAATGTATGAAATTCTCTATCATTATTAATAAGGTTAGTATCCAACTTTATACAATAAAGTTGTAATGATATTGAGCTACTAGTTAATTATTGTTAATTACTTTATTTTGAAACATGATTTAAAGAACTTAAAAATAATAAAATTTCAACAGTCAAATTTTAGAAAGTCATTACTGCTACAGGTACTACTAAATGTAATATTTTCATTACGTTACCTTATTTTTAAATTAATGGAAGCTGAAGCACTATGTAACATCAGCAACTTACCAAGAAAATTACATTAGTAGATAATATATTGTTTTCTTCAATGCTTAAAAAAAAGCAGCAAACACCAGTAAATTGTATGTTAAATTTCTTTTGTAAGTTTTTAGTAAACAGAAAAAGTCAAAAACTACAGTATAACATCATTTCAGTGTCTGATAAAAGTAAACATTTAAACTTGCAACTCAGTCTGAATAAAGATTTGTGTAGTTAATAATAACTGGATGATGTTCTGTAAACACATGCATTCAGAAAGGAAATTACAAAGGCATTTTAAGCTGCATCAGTTTTGCTATAAATACTCTGAAAATTACTTCACCTACATAATTTAAATCAAACCTGCTAAGACAAATAAATATTTATCTTTCTGAAATGAAAAAAAATCTCAGAGCAATTTTAATATCTGCATAAAATTCAACAAAAGAAAAAAAATATCTAGCTTACTCACCTCTTAGCTCTCCTTTTCATTGCCAAGTTCAGTTTATTTCCCTATTTTAAGAAAAAAACTAAAATTTTTACTTAAGTTGGAAACAAATACCTAATTGATGGGACTGTGCATCACTTTTCTTAAATCAGTTTAATATTGATTAATATCAACTTATAATCACAGTAAGCTACCTACATAGATAGAAAATAAAATGAACCCAATAGGTTGAAATGTTGTTCTCTCCTTATCAGTAAAAGTGTTAATACCCATACCAGACATTCTAAGATGCATTTTTATTTCAAGTGGGTTTCTCATCATCGAGAATTATCACAATTCATTAAATACACTGTTCTTTGTTATAAAATTTCAATAGATTGTTAAGAACAAGAGAACCAAAGAAATAAAACAATATGCTTAGTTAATATTCATGGGATTTTGTATTTTTCATTAAACTAAAAAAGAATTAAAGAACTAGTTTCAAGAACGAAAAAAGTGATACAGACTATTATATGATAATGGACCTGTATTAATAAAAAGCAAAACAAAATACCACCACCAAAATCATAATTTTGATAAAGTAACACAATTATAACTGTCAGGTTGTTACCAAAATAAGGGGGGAAGAGCTATATACAAACTTCACGATTATGTTATGATACTGGTTGACTGATCTCAAACAAACTTGACATGCACTCCAAGTTAAAAGTTTAGACCTTAGGATGCCACATAGGGATAAGTGTTTGAAGCTAGTCCCCTATGCCACTCCCAACCCTTAGAGTGGCATAGAGGCACTACCCTCACTGACATCCAGTGTGGGGTCTGTTACTTAACCAATCTTATAACTATTATAATATACAGGGTGGTCACTAGAAAAGTGGAAAATTTGAGGGTCAGATATCTCACAAGTTACCCTTCAAAACGCTACACGAGCTTGGATTTCTAGGTTAAGACGCTGCTCTGAAGTGCACGGAAGACATTTTGAGCATCTATGAGTGTAATATAACATATGCCTTTAAAAAACTCTGTAAAAGTTATTCTTTGTAAAAATAAATAGCTGTTTGAGAAATTTTCTGCTTTTCTAGCGACCACCCTGTATATTTATTTCCTAATTTTTTGTTTTTCATGCTAGAATGACTACACATTATAACACAAAAACAAATGTTTAGTCTAAGCAGCTTAGGTCTCTTAATGCTATATATTTACATATATATTTTTTTTTTATAGTGATCTTCCAGTCATGCCTAGCTAACATTACATAACTTGCATTGACATATTGCCCATGCACTCACGTCACATATCCAATAATACAAAACTGACCCTTAGTCTTTTGTGTCTTGGTCGTGTTGTAGCGGACTAGTATCTTGTAATACAGTCACATTTCAATTATTATACATTACATATATGCATATAGATTGGCCCTCCAGTGGCTCAGCGGTATGTCTGCAGACTTACACGCTAAAATCTGGGTTTCGATACCCATGGTGGGCAGAGCACAGATAGCCAATTGTGTAGCTTTGTGCTTAATTCAAAACAAACAAACAAGCATATAGATTATTTCTATTCAGAAGTAAATTACTAAACTTATTTTCTTAAAATATATAACAATAAATCAAAAATTAAGCAAACAATTACGTTTTCTGGTTATGGCCTTTGACTTAGTTGTTGATGGACATAGGTTGTTAAGCCTTTTAAAATTTTGTTAATGGTGGATATGAAACAAATTTTTGTGTAGGTTTTATACACACACACACACACACACACACACACACACACACACACATTTGAAGAACAAAACAATCATAAATAACTTTTCTGACACTACAGAATTCCAATATAATTTGTTAAATTTAGTAACTAATCTATATTTAGGTCTATAAAAAGTATGAAACTTTGAGCAAGCTAAAGACACAACTTACCTCATGGAAATCATAGATTGAAAGAACGTGGTAGTCTTTACACAGATTAAAATGGCTGAGAAAATCACTAGGGGGACATTCTTAGCTGTTAATAGTTATTCATGTTATATATTGTAGTAAGAGTACATAAGAGACCATTTCTAAAAATAGAAAGTGTTGAACAGGTACACTTTGTTTCAATACATAAGGCATATCCTTACAAAATAAAAAGATACAAGGTTCTTATTTTGTATTCTAGGTTGTCAATATTGGTAATTTGAGTTCCTAATTTGTGCCAAACTATACATTTAATATTTTGATTTCACAAACATCTAATTTTAGCTCTTAAACAGCAGGAATGTTGTAGGTAGCAGCATCAGTTGATGATAGCTGCCATTTAATGGTTAAACAGAGCTGCATTCAACACACCATGTGACTCACTAATATCTCCAACAAAGATAATTGCTTGCTTTACTGCTCTATATTTTAAGAAAAATAAGTTCCATACTTTATTTTTAAATTGTAATAATTCATATACATATATGTATAATGATTGAAATGTGACTGTATGTTACAAAACTAGTCCACTAAAACACAGTCAAGACAGAAAAGACTGAAGATCAGTTTTGTATTACTGGATACATGATATGAGTGCACTAGCACTGTGTCAATGTAAGTTATGTAATGTTAGCTAGGTGTAACTGGAAGATTAATATAAAAAAAACAGTAAATACACATATAAATATATAATGATATGAGACTTAAGCTACTTAGACTAAACATTTGTATTTTTGTTATAATATGTAGTCATTCTAATATGAAAAAGCATTATTTATACTTATTTCATAATTTTTTATGATGGTTATGAGGTTGATTAAGTGACAAACTCCATGTGGTTAGAATTTAGAAAATAACAAAATATAGTCTTACTGAAAACAAACGTTTGAAATGTAATTAAGAGGTTTTAGAGATTATGATATTTCTAGGAAGAAAAATTGTGTTTTAAGTCATAACATAAAATAACTTTACACTCACTCTAGCAATGAAACAAACAATATTTTTACAAAAACATTTCATTAAAAATTGTTTTTGTACAAAATACTTGTAATCTTTACTAAAAGTCTACTTATTTTTGTGAAGATACACATACTGTATCAAAGGATTTTGTGCAAGTACTTAAAGTAAGAAAACGTGTAGTTGAACTCATGTATTAAATTAAGCTCAAAGGGAAAGGATTAAACTGTAGAACCTAGAAATAACACTAAGAAACTATGCTCCAGAATTTTCAGTTCAACTAACTGAAGTCCAAAATAAATCTAGAAAAAACATTTATTGCAACTGGAAATGTAAAACATTTGGAACCACTAATAATATCCTAAAAATAAATCCTATTCACTGGAAAATTTCATTACTGGTAAAAATGGTACTGTACTAACTTTTCTTTATTTTGGACTTTTGTTACTTTTTGTTTGTATCAATGTTTTAATGCAAATTTTTATGAATTCAAATAATAAAAATATTTGCATACTTTTGAACCACCTCGGGGAAAACCAAGTCGAACTTTGGAATCCCTCAACAGACTGGCTACACGATTTCTTTGAATCTTGAATATTCTCCAAGCCTGTGCTGTACCACTTTCTTTCGCTACTTTTTGAAGTTCATATTTTTTTCGAATTTCCTTCCAGATTTCTGGTGTTATCCATGGCTGAAAGATTAAGAAACACAAAGTTCATTTCTTATACACTCTTAATTTATGTACATAATTCATGCCAAATTTTGTAAACATACAATTATATTGATTAAATGTTAAATTCATGCTCTACTAAGAAACCAATCATTCTAAAAGTCTGTAAAAATTCTTACACAAGTAAGTTAAATTAACTGATATACATGATTACACACAAGCAATAACTATATCAAGTAATGAAAATTCCAATTACTTCCATAGGTCCTATTTTAATCAGAAAGGTATTTTACTAAAGACATTGCAACAGGTTACCTTGTAATCCTATTTTGAAAAGTGAGAAGTATAAGACAGGGAAGTAGGCAGAATGGTGCTGGCTTTTTTTTACAACAGTCTATTGAATTGGTACATTCTGGATAAGACAGTGGTAAGACATCAGAATATATCATAAGACCATTTATCTCAACTGTGGGTATATATGAAGCCAAGAAAAATGGCATGAATGTTTTACATTATCCTGGCTTGAACTAAAGCATCAGGAAATTTTAGGAAAGTGGGCAAGATTCTCTGAACAAATGTCATGAAAGTGAATGTATCCATCTGTTTAAAAACAAGTAGACTGCAGGATGATGAAAATAGGTAGGCATGGTATGAGACAGCTAGATGGTCAAGAGAATGAGTTATGAAGTTATGAATCTTGAAGGACCTCATCTAGCTACCATATGAAATGAAAATTCAAAGAATGAAAAAAGTGATGAATCAGATGGGATGAAATACAGTAACAACACCCTATGAAGAGTAGAATAAACTTAAAAATTGGTACACCATACCTACAAAAGGAGAAGGAGATATGTCCATGGATAAAGTAGAATCTCAGAAAATGTAGAGTTGAAGACATAAACCCTAAAAGTGAGGGATACAAGCTAAGGAGAAGGAAGGTACAGAGGAGAAAGGAAGCAGTCTTTTTCCTGAGTAGCTGAAGATTCAGAGAGGAAGGATTAAAGAAATAAGAATGATGGAAAGGGGTACAGGATGAGTTAACAGGATAAAAACCTGAGCAAAGGCAACTACAGGTGAAAAGTAAGAGGAAGATGTCTGAAGTGAAAAGTGGTAGAAGTTTCAAGTTGCCAATTGCTCAAAGGGCATGGGTAAGAGCATGTAGTGCAACACTAAAGTGCCAGCCAGGCATGGGAATGGAGTGAGCATGACTATGGATGAGGAAGAACTGGAATAAAGTGGAGAGAAGTAGGGGATACATTCTGTTGTATTGAGAAAGGTGAGATGTTAAAGACAAGGACACTCAATAACCAGCAATAGTAGAAACAACTGATTCCTGCCAAACAATGAAGTAAAAGGAATGGAGATGTCCAATGGTAGGAGGATAAGGATGTAGGTGGAAACAAATGGACTGATGTGAAAAGCCATACCCATTAGCAGAATAATGTAAAATGGAGATGAAAAGATTACTAAATTGGAAAGTCTGGTTCAATAGGCAATGAACTGAACAAATCCAAATGAGATAGTTGAAGGACAAAATCCCTTGATAGAAAACAGACAAAATATGTTGAAGCAAATAAATGTGTGATTGGTATAGTGGCAAAAACACCAACCAAGTTTATGCCAACCAAAGGGGAGTATCACTAAAAGGACATCATAATGAGCATCTTTAATCAAGGCCACAACCCAAGATAAAAGATAGAAAGGTTGGGCGAGTATAAGACCAGACTTGGGCAGAAAGCAGCAAAAGTTATAACCAAAGAATGAAGAACAGATTATCAGAAGAGATTCAGCATAAAATGGAGATGGTTGACAAGGTAATAAGGAGGGGAGTGCTCTTGAGCACTCCCATGGAATGGGTGGAAAAGAGACAATTCTGTAGACAGATCATGGTCCAGCCAAGATATGCAGTCCAGAATCCATTAAGAATTAGCCCAAGGTTTGAAATAAAGGGATCCTGGGTTGAAATACTCTCTTGATAGTTAATATACAGAAAACTGAAAAATTGATAGAACATAATGAAATAATCCAATAGATGTGGTCAAAAGAATATCATATCCATGTAGTTTGAGAACATGGATATGGAAATAAAAATCATCCTTACCCTATGTGCCAAATATAAAGTTGTCATTCAGAAATCTGAATAGTTACTGACAAAGAAAAGTAGATTTAAGTTGGGTGGAGGTAATGGAACATTGATGGTGATACTGAATTTGTCCAACCAACCATAGGAATACTAAAGTAGAGGAAAGGACAGGAGAGTCACTGAGTTCAAAGATGTACAGGGACCAACTTATGACATAGATCTGTGCATGATTTAAAGAGATAAGTAGTTCCTATGAAGCCATGATCTACAATTATAAAATATCTCAATTAGAATGAGTAGAATAAGTACAAATCCTGATGACTATAATTTCCATATCTCACAGGCAGATGGGAGAAAGGCAAATCCTAGATAAGAACAAGTTGAAAAACATTCCCTCATTTAATAAGGTATTAAGGAAATGGTGAAAACAAGATGAAGGCTGAAAGCAAAAGGGTAAGGAAATTGGAAAGAAAGTCTGAAAAAGAGCTCATAGAAAGGAAGAAAGAAGTCCAACTCAAAGTGGAAAAGTAACCCCAGTCAACAATCCAGTAACAAACAGGCAAGTGAGCAAGAAATGATTGAAGAGGAACAAGCACAGTGGAGAAGTAAATAGAACTACAAAGAGCTGTAGAATTCTTATAGACATGGTGTAGTGGTTCACACTTGAGTGCTGAGAGGAGAGGAAAAGAAGTATTGTAAAAAATTAAGCAAAGGATGATACTGACACCAAATACGTCTCCCTCCCTTTCCCCACAGGCAAGTGCAGTTCCATTGTGTGGATCACAAGAGAGGACATAGATCAATCAAAATTGAGGAAATAAGGATAAAATAGACAGGGAGGACAAGGATTGTGGTTGTGAAAATGTAAATGTTCCAGAAATTGTAAAAGGGATAAGTTGGGATTATGGTTTATAAGTGAAAAACAAGAAGATATTATGACACAGAAGAAAAAAAGAATGGTGGATACATGAGAAATAAAGTCCTAAAAATGGGAGAAAGTTTAAGGTTTTTCTTCAATACAAACAGAAGTTTCTGAAATATAACCAGGTGAAGAAAAAAAATATATTTTTCCTATCCATTAGCCTCACAAAATGAGAGGAAGGAACATCTAAAAAAGTGACTGGAGCTTAAGGTCCTGACTGCATAAGAGAAGCCACTACCCTGTTCACAATGGCCACCATATCATCTCCAAAGAATATGCCTCTATATTTAATAATTGTTACATAGCCTGTGTTTGGAAATTTGTCACTGATACAAATAGATGATAACGTTACATGAAATAGTGTGTTCATAGTTTGAAGAAAGCAAGAAATTAAGTTCTCTAAACATTGCAAGTCTTAAGTTGAGAAAGAAAAAACATGTCTGATGTGTTCAGGGCTCAAGAAAAGAATGAAAATTCACGAGTGATTAAACCATATAATGAGTTACTGCACAGGAAGGCTGTGTCACCATCCTACTAGTAGAAGGCTTTTGTTGCATAAGAACATTATTATGCAGTAGTTCAATTCTGAAGAAAGCTTGTAAGAATAGGTTGGAGTTGCCCAAAGGCTAGTAGCACACAAATCTCTATATACATTTAGACGATAGCTTATTATGAGAGGTGTGTATTATCTTGAAGCTGCTGACTAGTTATCTTTTTTCTAAGTACATACCATGCTTTGAGGAGCACTATACTAAATGATAAATTAAATATAATCAATTAATGGAGCCACTAATTAATAGATTGGTAAATCCTACTATAGCACAGCTCTATAAAATACTTAAAAATACATTAATATAAATATAGTTTTTTACATAATAATGTATGCATTTTTATAGTTTAAATACAAAGCACATACAAAACAAAAAAATAATTACAACTTTGGGACACAAGGTAGAGCATGCTACTCCAAATTAATGTTGGCTTTATGACAGCATTAAAAACTTTGTTCACTTATTTTCTGCAAATTTATTCTCAGCTTTCTTAACAATGTTAAAAATTATGAAATTCTATCATAATACAAAATTCAGATTTTGGTTAGCATGGCTAGATATTTCTCCAGGATTTGAAAATGCACTATTTTATCCTGAAGGAAAGACAGCTAAATGTATAGTTCAGTATATCCCATGGTGCACTGAGAAGAATAAAGCTGATTAAAGACATGTTTTTAAGTGGACAGTACTTAATTCTAATAGCTGATTTTCAATCATATGCAGATATTTATCTTTTTTGTTTTTGAATTTTACACAAAGCTAATCGAGGGCTATCTGTGCTAGCTGTCCCTAATTTTGGAGTTTAAGACTAGAGGGATGGCAACTAGTCATCAACACCCACTGCCAACTCTTGGGCTACTCTTTTACCAATGAATAGTGGAATAAACCATAACATAATAATCCCCTTGAAAGGGCAAACATGTTTGGTGCGATGAGGATTCAAACCTGCAACCCTTGGATTACGAGTTGAACTCCTAAACCCACCTGGCCAGACCGAGCTAAAGTATTTATGCAAGTTGTACTTGTGATTATGAACTCGAAATTTGTTAACTTTTTACTAATTAAAAAAAAGATCTCTTTATATGGACAGTTTCAATAATCTTTTTAAGAACAGTAAACCTAACTAATTTAGTGAAAATTAAATAGGTTTACACTTATTATTCAGTATTATAGGTTAAAGTATTGAAGAAATGAGCACAAAATTTCCGATTCATCGTCAATCTTGTTTCTTCATACTAAGTAAAATTGCAACAATGATCAAATTTACATTTAATATTTTAGTGCTTATTATGAACTAAGATGTGCAAAAAATATAACTATTCTGATTTAAGTTCACACATAATTAAGAGTTTAATGTTTAAATTTCTATAATTTAATGTTCAAAAGTTTTCTATCTTGGTTCATGTCACTAAAATACATAATATAATGAACTACACTTTTCACAGCAAGAAATAAATAGCTTTTCACAACACACAGTAATAAAAATGAAAATTTTCAATAGCAGATGGAAATTAGTTACATCTTACATACTGACTGTATCTATTTGGTAGTTACTGCATCTTCATTAAGGCCAATTAATGCTCTTACTTGATAAACGAGTATAAAAAGTTTACAATAATTCAAGAAAATTGGAAATTGATTACTGGTATTGTGTAATTAACATTAAAAGTGACTATAAATGTATATATTGTACCTCTGTTTCAAATTTAAATTTTAAATTATTCAAAAGAAGATAATGTAAGAGTATACAACTTCGTTTAATATCATGAATGTATGATGTATTAAGAACTTGCATGGAAGATTTATATCTCATTTATAATAAAACAGGCAAAATAAGTTAGATATAACCAAAGAAAACATCTATGTCACAAGTACACGTTTTTGACTTTTTTAAAACATATTAATCAGTACAACTGATGCACATGATTTTACATGTACATTCATACTTTAATCAAGAAAAATTAATAATTATTCATATATATCCTATTGTTTATTTTTTATCTTTACTTCAATTTTGTAATTAATATAGTGTACATACAAGTTAGATGCACTTAAAAAAAATTAAAGGGATAACATTTTACAATAAAACTGTCCTTAAACCAAACAAAATTAGAACTGAAATAAAAGTTTACTTCAGATTCAGTTTATTTACTGAAAAGGATCCAATGCATATATCAGTTTCATTACTATATATAGTCAAAACCCTAAGAACTCAAAAAGTCTCAAATCTGAAGTATACAGAGTAAGGATCTCACTGAATTAACTTGTCAAATTTGGCAAAATATGTTGTTACATATTGGACAAGAGAATATCCATGTCTGACAAAATGATCTGAAGTAAGTTTCAATAAATGCATAAACTTTCATATTTTATATCACTATGTCATATCATTTGTTTGGCTGAGTGCTCTTTCTGTATGACTTTATAATTCTTACTACACTCATATTATGTCAATATTTTGTTAAACTACCACATACAAGGTACAAGCAACTGTACATAGGAGGTTGATTTTTTGTAAACTTAGTATTAGGAGTCTCACCACACACTATTAAATTAAATCTAATATCAGGTGAATGATGATAGTTTGTTTAAACAAAACACTATATAAAATTCTAGCTTTACAATTGATATGTTTTAATTTCAACAACAACAACAAAATAACCATAAATGTATAATAACTACACCAAAATATACATATTCACAAATAGTTCAGTTTTAAGGTGAAAAACCTTTTTCTAAAGGTTAATTTTTACATGTGACATGTATTTCATGAAAAAATATTTTTACAGGTCATTGTAATGAATGAAGGTAAGGACTAAATATATTTGTTCAATTAAATCTACATTTGAAGTCCATGAAATTAATTTCACAATCCATGTCTTCTCTCTTGAAATTCAGTGTGTTATCCGTCTCTTTGTACTTGCATTAATTGTATTTAAACTATATATAATCACAGAAAAAACAAATCAATACAATTCAATCTAGCTAATTATTTTTACAATTTTTATTTTACCTGCAGTGTTTGTATTTGTTTAATGTATTCATTTTAAACACATTAATTTTCTATGAAAAAATATTTATCTGCACTGTTGTTCCAAACTGCATATTTTTTTGGGAATTATATAAAGACCATTAAAACAGTTGTAAGGTACCAAATAAAGTCTATAGATGTACCAATATATTTCAAAATAAACTAATTTTAAGATGTGTGTCAAAGGAGATTCTTTTAATTAGAAGTTTTGAATGTGACAAAAAAAATTCATAATAGCATATGTATATAAATTATAATCCATGTGGACTAACACAAAATCATTACAAGAATTTAATACAATATAACAGCAACCTATATGCACTGGTAACTAAGGGTGGGTAAACACAACAGAAAATACAAGAATTACAAGCTTTATTTATCTCCAAAAGGCTGGTATGGGTATTAACACTTTTACTAACAATGAGAAATAACGTTTTGACCTTCCTAGGTCATCATCAGGTCATCCTCTTTCTTAACACTTTATAAATAAAATTGTTAATACTCATACCAGCCATTCCAAGATACGTTTTCATTTCAATGGGTTTCTCATCATCAAGAGTTACTAGCTTTATGATTAACATTTTCAAACTATTTTTTTACACACACAGGCTTAGAAGGGTTTTGAAGTCTTATAATTAAGTAGTAAACTGATTACTTTGAGAATTTTTTTAGAAAAAAAATAAATCCTTATTTTGCAACTACTTGTATTCTTTTTTTAATTTGATAATAGAACTTAGCTGTAACAAGTTCACTTACTGTGGTTTCAATTAGAAAATATTTGTTAACCAAAGGTAAAATCAAATGAACAATGAAAAGTCCTACACTTTTACATACTGCAGTTAATATACAGGGTGGCCCATAAGTCCCTACCCATCCATATATTTTATGTATTCAATGTATCTGTATGCTGTCCGTCATTCTTGTTGTATATTATGTGACACCATGTTTTGTGAGACATTTTCCTCAATAAAACAGGAGTTATTGTTCCAAATGCCATGGTAACAGCTGCCTTTAACTCATTATTAGTATTACTGAATATAAATAATAACATATGGATGAGTAGGGACTTACAGGCCACCCTGTACATTTGATGTAAAGCAGCACAAGCTACAGATTTAAATCATGTCATGATAACACTAGGTTGAATATCTGTGATCTTTTCAATTTATATATAACAACATGTGTGTGTGTCAATGCTATATATATTTCAGCATATAATTTTACATTTTTTGTATATTTCCTTCCAGGCTATTCTTACACTAAGCATATTATTAAACCCTGGCTTTTCACACAAAAAGCCATCAATAATTGGCAAGGATATAAATCCTAGCTTCGATGTGAATAACATAACACTTACAAATATTTCTGCCAATTTTTATTTTCTCTACAAAAATCCAATCATGGAGTTGTAAGTGAAACAGTCCCAACTGTCCACAGTGGAAAATAGGATACCTAACATGTCATATTAATCACATCAGGGCAATAATCTTTGTATTTTTTATTACATGTAAATACACATAATGATACTAACATTCTATTTACCATTAACATACTTGAGGAAAATAGTTGCTGTTCTGTATTATGAGCCAGCTGCTTTATAAGCAATTTTTGTTCCAAATTTCTTTTTTGAACTCATGGTATTTATCCCTGATTTTTTCCTTTCTATCCTAAGTAATGTTTTGTTTTCCTTTCTAGCCCCATCCCTTTTTTTTTTTAAGAAACATACCTATTTTGAATTAAAAACAGAAAAAATTGTTTCAGGCATATTGATTTCTAATATTTCACTACATTTTGGTATCTAAACTGTGATATTCATTATTATGTATTCACTCAAAAAACATGTTGTCTACTAAACTTGCTTATTTAATAGCACATCAGAAATTATTAGATATGAGATATATATTATTAATGTATATTAATAATTTTCTACATCAAAAGTGTATTTCCAATAACATTTAAATCCTTTTACACTATAACTATTTTAATGAAAGTTTCTCTTTGCACCTAAACATTGGTATTAAGCTTACTCCACTTGTTCCAGTTTTTATACCCAATTATATTGCCCAAAGCAAGTTAAGTCTTGTGATTTTCTCAAACTGCATCAATGCAGCCCTTATCCCAGAACAATGTATAAGCTCCCTATTAATACTTCCTATTTCCATTGAGATGGTCTAAACTAGCAGACCTGAAACTAGCTATTTTGTGAGGAGGAAAGGCGAGAAAGAGTGAAAGGAAGTAATAAAAATGTATGGGAAAATGTTAACTTCCCAATCCCACTTACTTCCACAAGATTCACACAGAAAGAACATGCATATGAAAATGAAATACAGTAACAGCATACTAGTGAGATCTACACTATTTACAGTGCAGGTATGCTCTTTAGCCTAACAACATCTGATCTAATTCCTAGGCAACCACAGAGGCAAAACCTCAACACTGTTAAAAGAATATAGTTTCATCCAGGATCCAACCAAGCAGACAAGGTCCAATATCTTGTCATTGGAATCATGTGGCTCTGGATCCAAATCAATATTAAAGGACTTGTTTAGTAGCATTGTATAATTGGAACCCAATCAGAAAGTTACAGAATGTTACCACATTGAGCCGTTGGAATTACAAAGATAAAACACACAACACAAAAGTGAATAAACTCTCTCATCAACCTGAAGAAGTGCAAAATGTAAGAAACTGAACTCAGAATTTAGGCTATGGCACACCTCATTTAACCTGAAGAAAGATAATTATCCAGCCTATTATTATAAACCAAAACCCTAACTCCACAACTTGAAAGGCAAGGCAATATCACTTGCCTCTGGAATTATGAGGAAGGTATTAAACAAACTAAGTCCAACCAATGGAACAGAAATTGATGCCCTGCTTGTGGAATTACTAAAAGTCAAAGACTCTTTTCGACAATCATTGAAATGGAAAGAATAACAAAAAAAAGGGCCATACTCAACTCAACCAGGTAGCAAATATTTATTGCTGAGCTAGATATATGAGAATCTCCTATATAAGCTGATCATGCTCCTACCATACATTTGACAAAACTAACCAAGGTTAATGGTAGAAGAGTGCCCAACATTTCACTTTTCTCCTTGAGTGACAGGTTCAAGCATCTGCCCACAAATTTAGTGACTGAAAACTTGGAGTAAAAAGAACTTTCACACATCTTCTAAGATATATGAGATGTTCACATAGGAGTCCTGAAAAACAGTGCTCTGCAGACAGTGCAATAGGAGAATTATGTTTCCATTATGAAAAGCTAACTGATCCTGATTTATTCAATCAAGGTTTCAGCAGTGATGGGCAAAATACCTTTATACTTTTCTGATGATAATCCATGAGTGATAGTCTAGTAATGTGTATAACTATGTAGTACCCATAAAGTGCACAAGGTGGTTTTATAGAACCTCTCATCTCCACAGAGTTTGTTGCTACAAGGAACATTTATTTTGGTCAGCTAGTGCAAATTGGTCAAAAAGCATACATGAAAAGGCAATACCCACCGCTGAGAGGGATCCAAATTAAAATGATAAAAGGATACCTGCATGAGAATAGAAATGAACACAAAAGAAATGAAGTCATTCATCTCTTGACAAACTAGCCAAGACGTGAAGGTAGTAACAAACATTCCAATCAGCAACCACCAAATCTATATAATAATATACTTGAATGTCTCTTGCAAAAGTGAAATGTGTGCACATGGATAATTAGAGAGTAAGGTGCATAAGGTAATGCAAAGAAGACAAAAGCATTTGCACTCAGACTAGTCATCTTTAGTACATCTTTAAATACAGGATTTATAGAATAATAGAAGAAAATTGTAATTTTAGACACCAAAATACCATCATACTATAATTTTGCTGTCAATACCTTTTATAAGTATGTGCAGTAAGAATGTAACCCAGAAAAACAGTACAAACACCTACCTGCATCAGAGAGCTGGAAAACTCAACAATCAAGTCACTACAATTGCTTTATGAATAAACAGAAAAAGATAGATACAACTATTCTTTATTAACCATTTAGCACAATAACATTAACAGCTTGAAATTTTTAAAAAAGTCTGATATTAGTTCCTAAAATAACAATGTAAGTTTACTTATAAATAGAATTAAATACAGCACAGTTTAGTCCTAAGCTAATGTAAAACACATTCATGATATATTGTTAACTTTTCTCTTTATCAAAGGTAGGTCTAATATTAGTTAAAGTTTTATAAAGTAAAAACCTAAATGTAAATGGACTTATAAATATCACTGTCTATGATTACATTTTGCTTGTATTAGTTTATAAATTTTGTATTTGAAGAAATATTATTGGAATGAAGATACTAATTTGACAGCAAAAATTTTGTAGCTCATTATTTGTCATGTAAGTAATGAAACTTGTATGAAATGTGATACATACAATATCCTTGCAACAAAGCCACCAGAGATAAACATATATTGATTCTGAGAAGATAAGAATCAAAGAAGTCTTCACCCTTTCAACAAAACACTTGGCAAGCAATACAAACCAATCAGTGAACCCAACCTGTTAAACAAATAAGTCATGGGACATCTTAGGATCCCAGTGTATAGGCTTCCTAGATCAAAGCAATAGCCCAATAATTAGCAATGGATGTTGTTACTCAGTTGCCTTCCTTCTAGTGATAGTGGCAAATAGTTTACCAAACAAACATAAGGTAAGTTTGGTGGCAATTAGACTCAAACCTGAATCAACAGGTCATGTTGAACAAAGCTGAAAAAAACAAACAAACTTATAACATTAAAACTGGGTTTCAATTCTACATGTAAAAATGACTGGTTTGGGTTGAGAAAATTTTTATGTAGAGGAGTTAACAATGTTTTGACCTTCTTTGGTCATCATCAGGTCCACGAAGAAAGAAAGAGGTAACTGACCGATGACTGACCACATTTTTGAATGGGGTTGTGTAACTGAATGTAGGAATTTAAAGGGCATGCTTAGATGTTTGATTATATTTATTAATATAGGTATAAAGGTGTTCCTTTGTTTTGGTTTATTTTGGGCTTGAGATGTTGTATAAGCAAGGCTTCTTTAATTTTGCATTTTTTTATGTCTGTTTATTTAGTATTTGAGTATTTTCTTTGGTTATGTTGTGTTTATTTGATTTGCAGTGTTCAAATCTCTCACACTAGGAAGGTGGAGGGGCTGGTGCAGACATGATTCATATAAAAACTGTCTGCATGGAACAGGTGTATACCAAGAGAAAAGTGGTACAAAATGGGGGAAACAACACTACATCCAGAACAGGTGTACTCTTCACCTGGAACTCAGTTTCTATATCAAAAGTGGAATAGAATATAAGTAATTGTCAGTATATGTCATCTCCAACCAAACAGCTGAGGTTACACAACTCGGGGTTGGAATTAAGGGATCATGGTATCTATATCAAAGTGTGATGTGTTTTGAACCATCTAAAATCATGACTAGAAAGAAAGCAATACAGTAGTAAACAAACTTCCCCTCCACATAAAAGTTCAACAGCCAACATCTTAAACTCAGAATGTTGGGATTGTATATGCCAATGCCATACTCAACCAATAAAACAGAACCCATCCAGTCTGGAATTATGAGAATTCATTCTCACACCTCAGCCAAGCTGGCAAGGAGTATTTCTCAGATGGGACCACTTCCAATTTAAAATTAGGAGTAGATAGTGAACCACCTTCCATGAACAATATACTAAACTAACTAAAGGGCCATGCACACCCAACCAGATAGTTTTGTGTCAAATCTGAAATGAAATTATGAGCAAGTTCCCACTGAAGTTAGTGCCACTCATACTGACACCTGGAAAAATATCCAAAAGTGGAAGAAAACACTGAAACACTCTGGAGGAAAAGCCTTTGTCTGTCACCCCAGCAATTTGAAACCAGGGGTGGTAAGGACTCATGAGATCCACCAGTAAAGACTTGGGGGGATGCACTAGGAAGTCCTGAGGAAAATACTCTCGAAATTGTGTAATAGATGAACCAAGATTGAAAGAGATGGACAGGATTTCCTTCAGCTTTTTGTTCACAATATGTAATGCCACCCAGTAGGCACCAATGTGATTTTATGGAACAACCCATAATACAACTTGTATTAATTATAATGCAAGTGGTTGCTACTGCAGAATTGAGAACAGAAAGCATACTTGTCTGGACAACACTTGCTACAAAGTGGGATCCAGTGATAAATAAAGGGACCCTGGAAATAAAAGTGTACGATTGAGGAAAATACCACTGATTAAAGTCTGACAAATGTGGTCAAAATAGCTACAGGAGTTGGTCAAAAACCTTCAAATGAGGACACTATCATATCCTGCGAGAAATGAGATGGGAAAGTATTAGTAATAGTTTACATATCAGCCTGTGTAATGTCCTCCACAGAGCAATTCAACTGGATGGCCAATGACATAGAGATATGATGAATCTGGTGAGATTTGACATGTAAAGTATTTTTCTCCTGTAACAGTAATCCAGTACAATCCATATAAATCAATTTATGAAGTCACCTTGTGAGGGTAATCAGAGACAAATCACAGGAAACAGAAGGATCTCAATGAATGAACAACTGGTTCCTAGTACATCAAAATAAGTTAGTAAGAGTCATATAATACTTCAGAGCCATGACAGAATATAACAAATAGTTGGGATTAGAGCAGTCATAAAATTGGGAAATGGCTGGCAAATAAACTAGCGAGAAAAATCTTTCTCCTTTCCTGGCTGCCACAGTCTTGATGAAAAGATATAACAGGAAAAATGTGGAATAATAAAGAGACCTATACACATGGATTGCAAACAGCTCCAACCAATGACATCCACAAGCCTACAACAACAACAACAAAAAAGTTTAAAAGAAATGTGAAACAAAGAATACAAAGCTAAAAGCTCAAATGGAGGATGAGCCAATGCATGTAAAACAACTGTAAAATCCCTCTTTAATAATTGAAAAAGTTGTTTGGGTTGAAAAATACAAAAGGGTTTTAGTAGACCTGATGAGCCTTCCTGTATTTAGAAAATTAAGAATGATAAATAATGATGCCTTATATAAAAGCCACTATAGACAAAGCAATCCCTTCTCAAATACCCAAGTCAGAAAATGAGTTATGAGAAATACTTATGGATGAAAAGGGTTTAACTTCCTTTGAATATAACCACTGATGATAAATATTCCATTTCCATTGTTAAACAATCACAGTTGGCCTACAGAGAGATTTGGTTAAATACAGAAAAACTTTAGGAGTTAAACCCTTATGTTGGACAAAGAACCACATAACTTTCAAGCACTAAGACTGAGTTTCCAAATATCTGGATCTGACCAAGGTTGTCTCAAAAGAGACTTCCAATGTGGAAGGGAGAGAGATGAACCTTTCTGTTGACAGTGAAAAAACAGGAACAACTCCTGAGCTGGCCAATAAAATACAACAAAGAAAACTCAACATAGAATAGAATAAACCACAGTCAAAATCTGAGACAATTGGGGGAAAAGCACACAGATGTAAACCTGTCCAATCCAATGCTTAAGGATGAAAAATCTGAGACTAAAACAACAGCATCAAGAATTCCAATGAGTTGCAAAAGCATCAGTTGTTGTAGACCAGAAATGAGAGCAAATGCATTGAAAAACCTCACGATGTTGTATCCATTCTGTCAGAAAAATCCAGCTGAATTGAGAAAAGTGACCTGCAATTATATTTGACCCTCTTAGAATGATGGGAATAAGCTCAATAGAGAAGATCTAAGGAATGAAAGTCGGGGATTTGAGAATGTATGCCTCTGTGATGAGAAACCTGAGATACAACTGTTGAATTGTTGAAATGCATCATGATAGTTTTTCCCTGCAGAAGAGACAAACCTTGAAATGTACTACAAGAAGTCTGGTAACATTAATAAGAAGGGTAGACTTTTCTTCTGTCCAAGAGCTTGGGAACTCATGACCAAGAAGATAAGACCCTGGATCTTAGGATGTGGTAGTGGAATTGGTACCTCAATATTAGTGTTGCTTTGATCAAACCTCCATTTTAAATCAATGATGTTTCTCCTGAGTAATAAGACATGATGATCCAAACAGTTGAAATATACTATCCATTGGTAGTGCAGTAACCACTAAAGATACCCATATCCCTAAAAGACAAAAAACATCTTGTAGTAGGAGAAGAAGACCTAAGTAAAAGTCTGATGGCTTTCTCCATAGCTTGAAGCCTAGTAGGGGTTGGTTGAATGCAACTTGAGTATTGAAAAACATATCCAAATGGATGGGATATTGCATCAGTGACAAAACAGACTTAATAAACTTGATAAGGATGCCCACTTTTGTGGCTTCTGAAAGGAGATAATTGATAAAATGGAGTCAGAAGAAGCCAGTCATCCAGATAATGATGTGTGCACAGGCTCAAGGAATGCAGCTGATGAGCAAAAGCTCAAAAACTAAAGAGAATACATAAGATGCTTATGCAAGACTAAAAGGAAGAGCTCTGAACTGCAGCACCTAACTAAATAAACATGAGAAACATTTAGGAAGATTCTATTTTGGGAATATGGAAATAAGTATTGGTGGCATCAAACAAAGTGCCATCACAGAGTGAGAAAAGATTCTATTGTAAAGCAAGAGAATCTAAAAATTGGTTGAGTTGAAACTGATCAATGATTGAATACCAATATCCTGTCTTTTTAGGTCCCACAAATAAATGGAGATAAAATCCTGGAAGAATGGATTGACCATCTCAACTGTCTTTTTGACTAACAACTCTCTTATGACTCAGGAACATAGCTCCACTTACCCTGGATCTGTTGAAGATTAAAAGTAACAGGTTAAGCAGACAAAGTAGAGGTGATGTAAACTGAAAAACCAACCCTGAAGCCACAACATGGAGTGCCCATGGATCTGTGGTGAAAGAACACCAAATGTTCAGGAAGTGATGTAATTGAGCTCCCACTGTCCCCCTGAACAAGACTGTCACAGATACCATTGTCATTAATCAGTACTAGCCAAAGATCCTTGATAACATGGATGGACTCCATTACATGAACCAATAGACCTGGGAATCAAAGATGGAATCTGAAACTCCAGTAAATAACATGGAATGGAAAAAGGAGCTTCCTACAACAAGCAGAAAACAGTAAATGAACCATTTCTAACAAACCATCTCTACACAGTAAATCCCAACAATGAACCAGTAGATAAATGAAAGAAAGAAGGCAATCTCACTGAAGGTGCTGTTAGAGGTCAGCAAAACCCCAACTTGTTCTCAAGCTGTTGATTAGCTAGAGACAAAAGTTTGCTTGAAGTACATTTGTAAGAGCAGGATGAATCCAAGAAAAATGTGATCTATTTAAAGAAATCACGAGTTTCAATCTAGACCCCCAGGAGTCCATAAGGGGATCCACCTGTTGAGATTCTAAACAGGCATCCTCTTGGTAGTGATAAGCCAAAGTCTGCTGATCCATTAGACATAGAAGACAAGACATAGCTATCTCACCACATAACTGTAAAAAAAATCTCCCAGCATAAATAGCAACACCAGAAGAAGTAGGAAAAACCAAGTAGTCACTTGCTGTCTTCTCTGCTAAGAAAGAAGGAGTATAGTCAAATGCAAAAGAAGAGACCCTCAAAACCTCAAAAACCTGAGTAACCAAATGATAAAAAGGAGCTGGAGGTGGCTGCTCAAAATGATCCTTTATAGAGCCTGGCTTAGTGGAAGAGAGAGATAGAAAAAGCAAGTCTAAATTCTCAACAGTTTTCCCAAGTCATGGGCAAAACTTGTCTCGGGACACCCTGGAGAAACACCATCAACCTATACATATGTCTATGTATATAGAATTATTTTGTTGTTGTTGTTAAATAATGTATAAGTGCAAATTTTCTGTAGGAACACTGTGTTCAAATTCATAATATAAACAGTAAAGAATAACGCCATTCTTGTTAATAGAAACCGTGCTAAATGCTTTGTCATGAAAAATGCTTATTGAAGCTGGTGGAGAAATTTGCAGATTAGAATTTGTCAAAGTCATTTAAGTGGGATATAAAAGAGTGGAGCAAGTGTTCTCAATGTTTAGATGAACAAAAACCTTGGAAATCAAGAAATAGCTATAGTAGATGGTATGTTTTAGAAATACAGATTAATAAAATTATATAGTTATCTCATCCCACCAGAAAGCACTCACAAAATAGTGTTAGAAAAGCATGCAAGTTCAAGAAGTCTTGAAAGAAATTCTAAAAACCCTACAACTCAAGTGCTTTTGAAAGGTGGACCTTTCTTCTTTAGTTTACCCTTCTGAAAGCGCTCTGGTTATAGGGTGTTTTTTTTCCTATCTACAAAATAGCAACAGTGGCCCAGACTTTTAATACATGAATTGGGAAGATCAGGTTAAAAGAACACAAAAATAACCCTTCCCAAGTTTATGAGCACATGAATAAAAAACAATTTTTCTCAACAGAATGCCACAGTACTAAACCATGAACATGAGAATTAAGAAGCTCTAATAATAAAATCAAACAACCTCACAAATATTAAGCAAATATTTCACATAATACATTCCCTATTTTTATACATTTATTCATTTTTCTTTTTTGTGTTCAATCAAAAATTAATACCTGTTATTACACGTGGTTTGATATGCACATGCATAAGTAACAACTATTAATTCTAAACTTGAAATGCACTATTAGACTATTCAATATTAACTTAAATATCCAAACCTATTTACCATTAAAATCTGTGTACCTGAGAATGATCACACCAGTAATCAAAGCATTATAACTGTTCTAAAAACAAATCTTTACTTTAAAGCTGTTCACTTGTTATAAAACAAAGCAAAAAATGGCAATATTTCAATTACTGCATTATTTTCATTATAATCAATTTAATTATAATTTAAACAATTAACTGATCAGTTTACATAACATCAATTAAAGTTGTCTTTCAAAATTTGAAGAGCATACTGGAGAGATTTACATACTTTGTTAAAAGTTAACAAAAATGACCTTTACACTCCAGATAAATATAAAATATAATTTTTATTTACATCAAAGTTTTGCCTTTGCAACTTCTTCAGGGTTAATGTGCATAAATACATTAATTGATGAAAGTTAAGAAAAATGGCTTTTACTCTCCAGAGTATGGAGAGGTCAACAATTAATGTATTGCTATTCAAATGTAATTGATTATATTGATTAACAGATTAAAACAACCACCTCCACAAGCAATGAAATTAATAATCGTATTTACAGAATGTTACAGGTTTCATACTATTTACATACATAATACATTTTTCATGTATAATACTGTCAGATTAACAATGTCTTTAAAAAATAAAAATAAGAATATTAGTCTGATTTGAGAAACATTAATTAGTTAGACGTACCTCATCAACGAGGCCAACAATTAATTGATTAGCAACTTCAAGTAATTACCAATTCTACCCTTGATTATCTTTTGTTTAAGCCTTGGATCATGCAACATAGTTCACTTTTGCATTTTTTACAAAAGAACATTCTTGAATGGGTCAGATATCTATATCTATCATTATAAGTTTGATGCAGCTCTTTAGATTTACACTTATTTTACAATAATTACAATTATTCTCTCCAACATACATGAGAAAAACATAATGCTCTTTACAACCACCATCAATACACTATATTAGTTCTGTATTTTAAATCCTTGTAAACAAATGTTAGTCTTAAGAGGCTTACTACACTCTTCACTACAAAAAAATGACTTGGTAACCTATACTTACAAGTTCCCTGTTGTGTAAATATATTGATCACTTTCTTCATCCTTTTTTGTGAGCAACCAAAAGTTCAAATATATTGGACTGGTACCTGAATGCTAACTAAACCTACCATAGCTTTTTTTTTCACTACTGTGTCCCTTCTAAATCTATCATTTTTATTCTATCTAAAGCAATCTTGACCCTAACTTTTATCCACTCCCTGTTGAACTTCCTTGATTATTATTTCTAATTTTGTATTTTTCTCTTCTAATATTATATTACACAAGTATCAGAAATGCTAATGTAACAAACAGAAAGCAACAGTAATTCAAGCACCAGGTTTTTGTCAAAGGTGATTTAACAAAGTTAAAAGAAGATTATGCAACATCAACAAGGCCCATTCCCTTGGATGTGGTTTTGCTAGATAGTAGATACAGACAGTGGAAGTCTTGTTAATCTTTTCATCGCAAGTCACTAATCAGATGACAAGGCATTTGGCTACCTGAAGAGGTAGATTACATATAAAACAGTGAAAATTTATTAATCTTCATATTTAGTGCAAAAGAAACTCAGTAGAAGTGCTCGAGTTCAGCAAATAGTCAATATTTTGTGTCCCACTTTTGCTTTTATAACTGCAGTCAGTCTTATAAGCATTGTTATTGTATGTTTAATCAGTGTCCTTTGGAATTTTAGACCAAATGCCTTTAATACACTTTTATAGTTTCTTTAGAAATAACTTTTGATTTGTCCAGTTTTTGATTAATCAAAATCTCAGATCTGCACAATTAGGTTGAGATTGGGGCTAATTAATTTCTGCATAGGTTAGATGAGTGTTTGAGGTTATTACGTTCCTGGTAGTAGAATCCTTTACCAGTAATATGTAAACCACATATTCAGTAAAATGCAGAAAATGTGCATGTCAAATCTGTAACTAAACTTGCCAGATGGTGCGGAGTGGATACAGCATTTCAGACCATATTTATACTGATGGATTAGTAGCTGATGGTATTTGCACTGGTCCACTATTCCATCTATTTTGAATATATCTCATGCTGCATCAGCAGAAAAACAACCCCAACCCATCACAACCCTTGCTTCACAGTAGGTAAATTTCATTCATCTTTCTTCCACTAGATGTACAACCTATGCTTTGAAGCAAATATTTCAAACTTGGATTCATCTATCCACAACACATTTTTCCAAACATCAACAGTTCAGTTTTTAAGTTCTTAGCAAATTTATGTCTCTTGACAATATTTGAAGACTAACATAAAGGTTTTTAAATTGCTACATGACCAAATATTTAATTATTGTTGAATCTTCTTGACATTGTAGATTGATTGATTGATTGATTTAGTGTTTTATGGCACAAAGCAACGAGGCTATCTGCCCCAGACATCCAGTAAAAAAGTAATATAAAAAAATAAATAAATAAAGTAAAAGACATAAATGGAAATGAAGGTAAAACAAAAAAGTAGAAAACCAATGTTGACACCTAGTCTACAATGTTAAGATAGATGGCAGAGTATAAGAAGTTGTAAGGTATTTACTCTAGTAAAAAGGTAATGATCATAACCCGCCAGGAAGACTAACAGGTAAGTTCAAGACTCACCATCAGTCACCTGAAGTTGGTCTTTCCAGTCCTGGTTTCGAGTTATGTGTCATAGCAACCAATATCAAAATGTAAAAGAATAGAAGTTTTAAAAGACACATAGCAAAATCGCAACAATGAGTAGCCAAATGTCCAGTAAAAAGAGAAAAGTCAATGGGGTAAATGGGGTAAAATTTGTAAAAGTAAATGAAGGTAAAAACAAAACAGCAATTAAAACAGAAAATGGTGTAAAAACCAAAGGTGACATCCAGTCTTCAAAGTTATAAACTATTTACTCCAGCAAAATGGTCATGATCACAACCCACCAAGGAAGACTAACAGGTAAGTTCAAGAACCTCTGTCAATCACCTGAAGTTGGCCTTTCCAGTCCTGGTTCCGGGTTATGTGTTATAGCAGCTATTATCAAAATGTAAGAAAATAAAAGTTTTAAAAGACACTCAGCAAAATCGTAATAATGAGTACCCAAATGTTAAGTAAAAAGATAAAAGTCAAGTAAATAGAGTAAAATTTGTAAAAGAAAATGAAGGTAAAAACAAAACAGCAATAAAAACAGAAAATGGTGCAAAATCCAATGTTGACATCTAGTCAACAAAGATTAAAAAAAAACTACCTGTAGCAGAATGGTAATGATCATAACCTGCCAGGAAGACTAACAGGTAAGAATTAAAACTACCATCAGTCACCTGAAGTTGGTCTTTCCAGTCCTGGTTCCAGGTTATGTGACAATATGGCCAGTACTAAAAAGTAAAGGAGTAAAAGTGTGAAACGATATGCATCAAAAGTATAATAACAACTCGCCAGGACGACTAACGACTAGTTCAAACAGTAGCGTTAGTCACCTAAATTTGGCCTTTCCAGTCCTAGTGTCGAGTTATTTATTGTTCTGGCCATTGTCCAATGTCAAATTGAATGAGAGAGATTAAAACTGTAAAAAAGGAGCCACAATTAAAAAGGTGTAATGAATAAATATGCAACCCTTAAATGAGATGAAAAAGATTAATGGCCATTAAAAAATTAAAAACGTTATCAAGGTGGACAGAGTCACCATCACCAATAACTCTGTCCAATGTTACAGACTGACCCTGGGAAAAAATATGTTCAAATAATTGCCGTCGTTGAGAATTGTAACAATGGCAAGAAAGTAAAACGTGGCTGATAGTGATTTGAGTGTTACACAAACAACACATTGGTGCATCAGTTCCAGATAAAAGAAAATGATGAGTTAAAAAACTGTGACCAATGCGTAGCCTAGTGAGAACAACTTCCTCCTTCCAAACTTTACGGAAGCTGGATGGCCAAACTCCAATTTTGGATTTGATTTGAAAAAGTTTGTTGTTGCGTTGCTCACTCCAAGTGGACTGCCAGCTGGCACGGAGCCGAGCCTTGAAGACAACACCATAATCCATGTATGGAATAGGCATAGGGGTGACAGTGCTGAAGCAGACATATTTAGCTGCCATGTCTGCAAGCTTGTTCCCGCGAATACCAACATGGCCTGGTTTCCAGAAAAACTGGATTGAAGTAGCTGCTAATGAGAAATGGGCCAGTCGGTTTCGAATATCAGCAAGAATAGGATGTCAGCTAACGTGTAGCAATTCCAAGGCAAGTATAGAACTAAGCGAATCAGTATAAATAGTGCAGTTGGAGTACTGCTCAGCTGCAATATGATCCAGGGCAAGAAATATGGCATACAGTTCAGCAGTGAACACAGAAGCTGTAGAGGGGATTCTGGGCGCAACTACTGACCCATAGCAAACCATAGCAGAGCCCATTGAATCACCTGATTTGGAACCATCTGTATAAATGGGAACTGAATGATTGTTTGAAAGATACTCATTGAATAAAAGATGGTTCTTCCAATCTGGAAGTATCTGCCTTTTTTAGGTGACTGAAAGAAAGGTCACATTTGGGGGCTGTAATAAGCCATGGTGGGATGGGCCGACCTGTGGAATCTGCAATGTTATCCAAGGACAGACCCAATTCATCCAATTGCATCCAGATGCGAAGGCCAAACGGAGCAATGACAGATTGGCTGTTCTGAAAAAGTACTGCCCACCGAGGAAGGAAAACACATTCCCAGGTGGGATGCTTTGGTAAAAAATGAAGTTTCGAAGTATACTGTAACGATAGTTGCAAACGGCGAAGGTGTAGAGAAGGTTCATGAGATTCAATGTATATGCTTTGAACTGGAGAGGTACGGAAAGCCCCAGTGCAGAGTCGAAGTCCTTGGTGATGAATGGGATCCAGCATCTTTAACACCGAGGGTCTGGCAGAGCCATAGACCATTGATCCATAGTTGAGTTTCTATCTAATAAGAGCACGACATATCTTCAACACTGAACAGCGATCTGCCCACCAACTGGTAGACGAGAGGACACGGAGGATGTTCAGTGCTCTTGTGCATTTGACCCAAAGCTGCTTTAAGTGTGGTATAAAGGTCAGTTCACGATCAAAGATAAGACCCAAGAACTTTGTCTCCGGGACCACGGGCAGCAAAACTTCACCAATATGAAGTTCAGGATCAGGGTGAATACCTCGTTGATGACAAAAGTGCATGCATACAGTTTTGGAGAGAGAGAAATTAAAGCCATTCGCCAGAGTCCACTTCCGTACATGATTGAGGGCAGTTTGTAGTTGCCGCTCAATATATCTCATGTTTGACGACTGACAAGAGATGTGAAAGTCGTTGACATACAGTCCATTCGCAACAGTGAAAGGGAGTTGTTCAGTGATGGCATTTATCTTTATATTGAAGAGTGTGACACTCAATACACAGCCTTGAGGGACTCCAAGTTCCTGTACAAAAGAACGGGAAAGTGTCGAACCCACACGAACTTGGAATCTCCTGTCCATTAAAAATTTTTTAATAAACATGGGTAGATGGCCACATAACCCATATGTATGGAGGTCTCGCAAATCGCCATACCTCCATGTTGTGTCGTAAGCCTTCTCTTTGTCAAAGAATATCGATACAAGATGTTGGCGGTTGAGAAAGGCTTCTTTGATAGATGTTTCAAGACGAATTAGGTGGTCTGTGGTGGAGTGCTGTCGACGGAACCCACACTGGGTGGGCGAGAAGAGGTTGTTTGATTCAAGGAACCAAATAAGATGAGCATTAACCATCCTTTCTAAGGTCTTACAGAGACAGCTCATCAAAGCAATTAGATGATAGTTTGAAGGAATCTTTGGATCTTTCCCTGGTTTAGAGAAAGGTAAAATAATAGCCTTGCACCAGGCATCAGGAAAAGCATTCTCCTGCCAAATCCAGTTGAAGACAATCAGAAGGACATTAAGAGAAGCAGGAGATAGATGGTGCAGCATGTCATAATGAATATCATCAGGTCCAACAGACGTACTGGCAGACCGATGAAGGGCCGTTTTTAGTTCCACCAGGGTAAAGGGACAATTATAGTCAAAGAACAGTCAGCTTGAAAGGAAAGAGGTGATCACTCTGCCCGAGTCTTGATGGCCAGGAAAGTGGAGGAACAAGCAGAAGTGCTAGATACCCAGCAAAAGCTTTCACCTAGAGTATCAGCAATGCTCCAGACATCAGTCACCTCCTGACCATCAGAGAGCTAAGATTGAGAGGGGAACAGAATTGTAGTGCCCATTAACCTTTCAAATCCTGTCTTGGAACTGGTGGTAGAAGATATGCTGGTTGTGAACTTAATCCAAGATTCCTTCTGGCTTTGACGTGTTACCCACCTAGCATGTGCACGGGCCCGTTGGAAAGCAACCCAGTTTTAAAGTGTGGGATATCTACGAAAAGTATCCCAGGCCCGTTTTTGAGCCTTCAGTGCTAAGTGGCAAGCAGGATTCCACCATGGACGAGGATATCATGGAAAACATGTCGAGGTTTTAGGAATACACTGAGCAGCTGCATGAATAATACAGTCAGTTACCACTGTTACACAGTTGTCTATTGATGGATGATTTACGATGGGAGGATCAAGTTCTGCGAGAGCAGTGAAAGTGGACCAGTCTGCCTGATCCAGCTTCCACCGGGGCACGAGGGTAGGGTGGCATCGACCATGGCCAGTCTCTCTCAAAATGATTGGAAAATGATCACTGCCTAGTGGATTACTTTCAACCCTCCATGAAAAATGGGAGAATAATGAAGGGGAGCAAACTGAAAGATCAATAGCGGTAAAGGACTGACTAGGAGCATGAAAGTAAGTGGAAGAACCAGTATTGAAAAGAGAAAGATTGTGATCAGAGAGCATCCGCTCTACAGATTGACCCCTCCCATCAATAATAGCACTTCCCCAGAGGGAATGGTGTCCATTAAAATCTCCCACTATTAGAAATGGAGATGGCAACTGTTCAACGAGAGCATCAAGTTCTGATTGATTGATCGTATGTCTCTCCAGGGGACAGGTACAGAGAACAAATAGTGATGGTATGACCCAAGGAAACACGGATGGCTACAGCCTCCAAGGGTGTGTTGAGTGACAAAGACAGGGTGGGCACATGTTGATCAACCAACAGTGCCACCCCTCCATGTACTCGACCATCACAAAACCGGTCATTTCCGTACAAAGAAAACTGCCGAATGGAGACTGTATCAGCAGATTTGAGAAATGTTTCTTGGAAAGAAAGACAAACAGGATGGTAGGAAGCAATCAGCGTTTTGATATCATCCAGATTAGAACGTAAACCTCGACAGTTCCATTGTATCAAGGTGGCCATTTTTAAGAACGGGTAGATGAATTGGCTGGAGAGCCCTTCGGTTTATGTCCACGTCTTTTCTCTTTACTGTCTTTAATCGGAGGAGGTCTATCAACCTCCATGGATCCTGCTCTGGGTCAAGTGGGCAGGTTTTTGTTATTGAAGAGGAATCCTGTGACTGAGAGCGCAAACGAATAATTGTTTTGTCTCTTGTGGTTGGAGACAATGATGTATCAGAAAAAATGCCTGTATTTGAAACTGAAGGACGTGGATCTTGAGGTTTATTGAAAGGTATGGGAGGAACAGAGATAGGAGTGAAAGTCGATTCATGAACCTTTTTAACCACGGAGGTCAAAAGGCTTTTCAGTTGTTTTGAAAACGATTCTTTTGGAGGCACAGAGAGATCTGTCTGCACTCCCACTGTAGTTGTGGAATGAAGTGCAGCAGCATATGTCCAAGATGGAGTTGTGGACAGCAATTTCTGAGCCTCAGGATAACTAATGTTATGTGTCGTTTTCAAATGCTGCACCTCTTTTTCCTCCAACCATTTTGGGCAAGAATGAAAGTAAGAGGGGTGAGAACCATTGCAGTTTACACAATGCAGGTTCAAGTCACAGTCATAGGCATCGTGGTCCTTGCCTCCACAACGAGCACATGTCAGGGAACCACGACAAGAAGTCTTTGAGTGGCCGAATCTCTGACACTGAAAACATCGAAGAGGGTTTGGAATGTATGGCCGAACCCTGCAAATGAGATAACTTGCCTTGATGGTGGCAGGTGTACGTGGTGAAGTAAATGTTAAAACGAGGGTATTTGTTGGCAGTGTAACTTCATCTTTGTGAGTGGAGATTCGCCTCACTGCAGAAACTCCTTGAGTGGAGAGACCAGCAAGAATCTCTGACTCGGGAACATTCTTCAAATCCCTTTCAACAATAACTCCTCGTGAAGAATTAAAAGTAGCATGGGGTGTAACCTCAATACGTATATCCCCAATTGCCTTTGAATTCAAGAGGAGTTCACTGTGTTGGGATGTGGATGTTTCAACCAATATGTCACCAGATTGAAGCTTCTTCACTGACTTTGGAGAGCCAGCAAGTACCTTTAGTCCCTTTTGAATAAAAAAGGGGACATTTGCCCTAAAGGTTTTTCCGAAAGAGAATGTAATAAGAAAATGAGGTGTATTACTGATATTGAAGATTGCTGTTCTGAGTATTTAAGATGTGGTCGCTTATCCATTGACTGTTTTTTTACAATTTTATTTAAATTTTTTGGAGGATCCATAGGAAAGAGGAAAAGTTTCGGTACCCATTGACCCCACCCACCATGGAGCCCTACAAGGGGACGCACTACAAAGTCATGCAAGGACAATGCAGCAATGCCAGGGTTTCGTGAGCACTATACCCAAACACCAGTATCAGGCACAATGTCCACAACTCCCGTTGAGAACTTCCATCACTGGTACTTGGTTGGCTCTAGTCCAAGTGGACCAGCCGATTGACCCAAGGGCTGCCCATCTGCAGGAATTCGAGGCCAAAGTGGTGTGTTAGGGTTGGACCCCTCAACCACCAGGATCCTCTCCTTCCCTTCACGGGTCGCCACGTACGGCAAACACGTGGGTGGATGTTTAGATCCCAGAGAAGGTAACCAAACAGAACAGAACCTTCCCTGGGAGGTCCCCTCACCATGTACAGGAATCCACATCGAGGGGACATTGTAGGTCTGAATGCTTTTTTATTATTTGGTACAAGGTTGATTATCTCAAGCTTGAGATAAGTGGCAGTCTTCTTTATATCCTAAAGGTTGCATAAACAAACTTAACATCAGTATCAATGCATTTAGGTGTTTTGCCTCTTTCTTTCCTATTTTCAAATTTACTCGTCTCTATCTCATGATTTGGAATGTACTTGACAATATTTGGGGAGCATTTTATGTCTGCAGCAATTTATCAGAGTCCAACCAGCATTACACTTTTTGAGCTGTGGCACAACAACAAAGTTTAATATATACTGTTTAACACTGTTTTTATCTAGGTTTATTTATGGAGTACTATTAAATTGATTTTTTCTAGCATATATTGGTATCCTATGCCAGCTCCTTCCTAGCTTCTTTTTTTTTTTTAGCTAAGACACTGTATGGGGTACTATGACAAGTATTGCTGACTCTAAATTTGATCAGTATGTTCATTCAAGCAGAGCCCTTGGTACAAGAACAGGGAAATTCTACACCTATCAACAAGAATCAGTGAAGCATTACCATAGTGATGAAATTTATATTCTGTAAAGGCAGGGAATAACTGACCTTATAAAACTAAAAGAATGACAAAATATTATTTTGTCCAAACACTTTTGCACAGTACTGTATTTTAAACATAATTACCATGCTTGTTGAAAACTTTTATTACAATGAAAACAAACATTTTCTCACACTGAGAATATATTCCTAATAAATAATTTTCACTCACTACCTTGATACTACCCATATGTGATTTCTCATAGTACAACTGCAATGAAGTTCTTAAATAAGCATGCTACAAAAATTTCCACCAACAGAAGTGCAACACACCCTTCCTGTGCAACTGACTCCTTCTATGCTGTAAAACACTGTTACACTATGCAACAAAATTTTCACTTTTCCTTGTTCCAAGGCAAAAAGTGTTATTTCCCTATTGCTCATGCCTAAACTTAATAGAAAAGACATTTTTTCTCTTCAATCTTTACTTTCATGACCTGGCTAATGAAATTTTCAAATTTACCCATTTTCCAAAATATCTCAGGTAGATTCAGTACTGAGTAGCTGATAGAGAAAATTCTCTAACTTTCTAGAATGTTGTAAAACTTGCAAGAATTTTCAAGAACTTTCCACAGTAATATATATATACAGGGACTCACCACTCACAATTCAATTTAGTTCCAGCTGCCAAGGTGAACAGATAAACTTATCTGATTTTATTCGAGATGACATCAAGAAGCTGTAAACATTCTCCAAATGCACTCTGCTATGTATGTGGCCAATTTATCAAAATAAGAGCAAAAAAAGTACTCTGTGGCAGCATCTGCTGAAACATGAATCCTACAAGGCATATTTCGGGATGCTTGTCGGGGATCAAGACAAACTCTGAGCACCTCATTTTACCTGTGAAGGTAAGATAGACAATATTTGCTTGCTTGAACAATAAGATTTTATATTATACAAATTTTAAACCTTTTAAAATTTCAATACCTGTTTTTTAATTTTCAATAGTATAGAAAAATATCACATACAAAATATCTTGCACGAACTTCTTACACATTAGTTGTGGATGAAAGATATTTATTCTTCATAATAACAATTTTAATTTGCAGAGGGGAAAAGAGAGCAACGAAGTTTGCTATTCCACAAATTTGGAATGAACTCACTGACCACTCAAGCAATTGCTACTTCTGCTTCCAAATGTTGGGTTTGCAAGAATGCATTTATCATCTATCCTGACCTTCCATCATCCATCACCAAAGTGCCACACTGCCTTGAAATCCCTCTACCCACCCCACCAGAGAGAAAGAAGCCATTCTCGAAAGAGAGTAGCAAATCAGAAGAGAAGGTAGATGTTGAAGATCCAGATTATCATTTCGGTGGTGCAGCTGATAAGAGAAATTCAAACTACTCCAACCAAAGAGACCTCATTTTTATATGCAAAAACGGCTCTTCTGGGCCCAGAAAACACTTCAAATAGAAGAGCGAACAACGTTTCGACCTTCTTCGGTCATCGTCAGGTTCACAAAGAAAGGGTTACTGGTCGGAAGCTGACCACATGTTTGGAAGGGGTTGTATAATTGAGTGTTGCAATGTAGAGGGTGCAGTTTGAATATATAATTTTGTCTATAATATTAATATAGGTATAATGGTGTTCCTTTATATTGGTTTATTTTGGGTTTAAGTTGTTGTATAAGTAAGGCTTCTTTAATTTTTCGTTTGTTTATGTTTGTTTCTTTATTTAGTATTTTAGTGTTTTCTATGGTTATGTTGTGTCCATTTGACTTGCACTGTTCAAAAACGTGTGAAGGTGACTTTTTATGTTCTTTGAATCTGGTTTCCATTTTTCTACTTGTTTCTCCTATATAGAAGTCGTGGCAGTTATCACATTGTATTTTATAAATAATGTTGGTGTGGTGTTTGTCAGTGTAGTTCTTACATAGTATAGACCTTAGTTTTGTGCCTGGTTTTTGAATAAATTTAGTGTTAACTGGAATGTTATATTTTGTTACTAGTTTTTGCCAAATGTTGGTTATTTGTTTGCTGATGTCAGGAATATATGGTATACAGCAGTATATGGTTTCGTGATTTTTTGATTCGTGAGATATATTTACTTTTGTTGGTTGATTTTGCTTTCTGTCTAGGTGTGTGCGTATAATGTTTTCTACGGTTTGTGGAGGAAACTTATTAATGTTGATGAAGTGTTGTTTTATTTTATCTAATTCATCGTTAATTTTATCTGGTGAGCATAGTTTTATGGCTGTGTTTATCTGGTTTCTTAGTATGTTGAGTTTTTGTTTTGTTTCATGTGCTGAGTCCCAAGGAATGTATAGTCCAGTATGGGTGATTTTTCGGTGGATTTCTGTTTTGAATTGTGTGTCGGTTCTTATAATTTTGAGGTTGAGAAATGATATTTGATTGCTTTCTTCCTGTTCACATGTGAAGTTAATGTTGGGATGTATAGAGTTAATGTGAGTGAAAAAGTTAAGTATGTGTTCTGTAGATTCGAATCCCGCAACCGTGTCATCTACATATCTGTACCAGTATAGTGGTGGATGTAATGCTGTATTAATTGCTTGTGTTTCAATTTGTGTCATAAAAATATTGGCTAGAACTGGCGATACTGGGTTGCCCATGCTTAGGCCATTTGTTTGTATATAGTTTTGGTTGTTGAACATGAAGTTTGTCTTTATTGTGGTGAATTCTATGAGGGTTGCTAACTGGTTACTGGGAATGTCTATAATCGGGTTAGGGTCTCGAATATAGAGTTCTAAGGCTATCTTGCAGGCTTCTGTTGTTGGAACTTCTGTGAAGAGGGATATAACATCGAAACTGGCCATTAAGGCTTTATGATTAAGTTGATTTAGATTGGACTTGAAATTAAAAGAGTCTTTGATGAATGAGCTGGCTGATGTTGCATATTTGGAGAATGCCCATGCTATGTATTTACCAAGATTGTAGTTAAACGATTCATATGTTGACATTATTGGTCGTAATGGACAATCTGGTTTATGAGGTTTGGGGATGCCGTATATTTGCGGTGTGCGTGAGTCGGTTTTACGTAGGTAGGAATAAAGTGTTTGTGAAATTGTGTTGGCTTTTTTCATTTGTAGTAGTAATTTGTTTAGTTGCGTCTCATGTGTCTTTGTTGGATTTGTGTGTATTGGTTTAAATTTGTTCGTGTCTGATAGGATGTTATTCATTTTTTGTATGTATTCATTCGTGTTCATTATTACTATAGCGTTACCTTTATCTGCTTTTAGAATTTTTATGTTTCTGTCTTGTTTTAGGTTTCTAATGGAATTAATGTCTCTTTTTGTAAGGTTGTTTTTTAGTTTTCTGTTTTGTGAAATTATGTTGATAGTTTTGTAAGAAAATTCTTTGAAAAATTCGTTTAAGATAATGTTTTTAGGTGGTTCTGGAAAATATAAATTTGTAATTTTACCTGGGAAGTTTGGCTGTTGGATGTCAATAAAGTTATCTAAGTTGTCTTCTTTCTGTTTGTTGTTTTTGTTTTCTGTAGAAAGTATCACAAGTCTCTCAGTGTATTTGTACTTACCTGTTTCCATTATGTCTGAACAAGCATACAGTACACCACCATTAACAGTACACGCTCACACGATTGTTAAGAAACTAAGAAATTTAAACCTACGTATCATTAATAGAAGAAATGACATCAACTTTATTCAACAATGTAGAAAGGAACAACTAACCCCTAATTTTGTAAAGGTAAAACTTTCAAAAGATTTTAATAAATACACAAACATTATCCAAAATTTACAGAAAAAACTTCTTAAAGCCATGTTGAACACAAAATACAAAGAACTACATGACTTACAAAAACAAAAAATGAACTTAGACTATCAACTAGCATGCTGCATTAAACCAGAGATTTACGGACTAATACAACGAAACATAAACCAAATCAATACTAAAAACGATAGAGACAAAAAGATCCGCCACAACAAAAAACTTGAAAAACTAAGATGTAAGCAACAGAAAAGACATCAACATGACAAACCGTTGACCAACCTCATAATTAACAGATCTGACCGACAATTAAACACAGACGAGATACATCTACTTAACAAAGCACTCAACTTCGCAATAGCACCTAGGTACATTCCAACCACAGAAATCAAAACATGTTTAGAAGACCTAGCCAGGAGACTTGTGATACTTTCTACAGAAAACAAAAACAACAAACAGAAAGAAGACAACTTAGATAACTTTATTGACATCCAACAGCCAAACTTCCCAGGTAAAATTACAAATTTATATTTTCCAGAACCACCTAAAAACATTATCTTAAACGATTTTTTCAAAGAATTTTCTTACAAAACTATCAACATAATTTCACAAAACAGAAAACTAAAAAACAACCTTACAAAAAGAGACATTAATTCCATTAGAAACCTAAAACAAGACAGAAACATAAAAATTCTAAAAGCAGATAAAGGTAACGCTATAGTAATAATGAACACGAATGAATACATACAAAAAATGAATAACATCCTATCAGACACGAACAAATTTAAACCAATACACACAAATCCAACAAAGACACATGAGACGCAACTAAACAAATTACTACTACAAATGAAAAAAGCCAACACAATTTCACAAACACTTTATTCCTACCTACGTAAAACCGACTCACGCACACCGCAAATATACGGCATCCCCAAACCTCATAAACCAGATTGTCCATTACGACCAATAATGTCAACATATGAATCGTTTAACTACAATCTTGGTAAATACATAGCATGGGCATTCTCCAAATATGCAACATCAGCCAGCTCATTCATCAAAGACTCTTTTAATTTCAAGTCCAATCTAAATCAACTTAATCATAAAGCCTTAATGGCCAGTTTCGATGTTATATCCCTCTTCACAGAAGTTCCAACAACAGAAGCCTGCAAAATAGCCTTAGAACTCTATATTCGAGACCCTAACCCGATTATAGACATTCCCAGTAACCAGTTAGCAACCCTCACAGAATTCACCACAATAAAGACAAACTTCATGTTCAACAACCAAAACTATATACAAACAAATGGCCTAAGCATGGGCAACCCAGTATCGCCAGTTCTAGCCAATATTTTTATGACACAAATTGAAACACAAGCAATTAATACAGCATTACATCCACCACTATACTGGTACAGATATGTAGATGACACGGTTGCGGGATTCGAATCTACAGAACACATACTTAACTTTTTCACTCACATTAACTCTATACATCCCAACATTAACTTCACATGTGAACAGGAAGAAAGCAATCAAATATCATTTCTCAACCTCAAAATTATAAGAACCGACACACAATTCAAAACAGAAATCCACCGAAAAATCACCCATACTGGACTATACATTCCTTGGGACTCAGCACATGAAACAAAACAAAAACTCAACATACTAAGAAACCAGATAAACACAGCCATAAAACTATGCTCACCAGATAAAATTAACGATGAATTAGATAAAATAAAACAACACTTCATCAACATTAATAAGTTTCCTCCACAAACCGTAGAAAACATTATACGCACACACCTAGACAGAAAGCAAAATCAACCAACAAAAGTAAATATATCTCACGAATCAAAAAATCACGAAACCATATACTGCTGTATACCATATATTCCTGACATCAGCAAACAAATAACCAACATTTGGCAAAAACTAGTAACAAAATATAACATTCCAGTTAACACTAAATTTATTCAAAAACCAGGCACAAAACTAAGGTCTATACTATGTAAGAACTACACTGACAAACACCACACCAACATTATTTATAAAATACAATGTGATAACTGCCACGACTTCTATATAGGAGAAACAAGTAGAAAAATGGAAACCAGATTCAAAGAACATAAAAAGTCACCTTCACACGTTTTCGAACAGTGCAAGTCAAATGGACACAACATAACCATAGAAAACACTAAAATACTAAATAAAGAAACAAACATAAACAAACGAAAAATTAAAGAAGCCTTACTTATACAACAACTTAAACCCAAAATAAACCAATATAAAGGAACACCATTATACCTATATTAATATTATAGACAAAATTATATATTCAAACCGCGCCCTCTACATTGCAACACTCAATTATACAACCCCTTCCAAACATGTGGTCAGCTTCCGACCAGTAACCCTTTCTTTGTGAACCTGACGATGACCGAAGAAGGTCGAAACGTTGTTCGCTCTTCTATTTGAAGTGTTTTCTGGGCCCAGAAGAGCCGTTTTTGCATATAAAAATTCTCAACAAGTGGGTTTCTCGACATCATTGATTCACAAAGAGACCTCAATGACTTGATCAGAGATCTTGGTCTAACAAAGCAAATGCTGAGCTTTTGACATCTAGGCTCAAGGAATGGGATTTGTTAGATAAAAGCATGCAATTCACAAGTCAAAGGAAGCATCACCAATATTTTTTCAAGCTTCTTCACTAATCAAGAAAGGCTCTGCCACAATGTATCTGGTTTGTGCAAGGCAATTGGAATTGCATGTAACTCAAACAAGTAGTGGCTTTTCATACAGAAGCCTCAAAGCTGTGCTGCTCCATAACAGGAATAAGTATCCATCTCTTTCCCTGGCTCATTCAGTGCACCTCAAAGAGCGAGGCAAGCACTTACACCAAGATATACTGGACTTTAAATGCTGCTACGAAGATGTGTATAACGAAAACACATTTGGAGACTATATTTGGGGGCTGATACATGAAAGTGATTTATATTACAGTTGCAAAGAAAACTGTTAATTTATCTAACTTGCTCTACACATAACTTTTCTTGGTTACTTCCTTGCTCACTTTCCTTTTCTTCTATTTCTTTATTGATTGTCTCTTCTTTAGTGCAAGGTCAGATTGCCTAAACATATATTGAGTTATATCAAATGTTTCTTTGTCTGCTTTTGAAGACTGTTGCCTTGTGTCCTTGTGTGGCTGAGAGGATGTCTTGAGTGTGTCCTTGCATGGCAGGAAGGGTATCTTGATTATCTCCCTGTGTGGCTGAGAGGGTGGCTTGACAAATAAAGTCTTGCTGCCTGACTGAGCTGCATGTTTAGATCCTTTTGAATCTAGTTTTTCCTTTTCACAGTGAAAATACTTCTTCAATCACTTCCACATGTCCAATATTCTGTTGAGGCACATCCCAAGTGATAGCTATCTTCTGTTAACAAGTTGTAGAATTTTTCTTGTTTCTTTGTCATATAATCCTTGAAACTCTTTGAAATGTTGTTTTCTGCTAGCACTTTTGTCCAGAAAATAGTAAATATCTATCAATATATCAAAAACTGGGCAGGGCAGTTCTCTGGAAGCTTTCTGGTCAGAAATATTCATGAGGTGACAGGCACAGTCCATGTATCTCAAGCTGTTGTCTTGAGATGTGTCCCATCACTTCTTTACCTACACTAGACATAACTGAGGCATTGTCTGAAGAAAAAGACAGTTTTCCCATGGAATTTTTCTCTTTGTCAGTTCATGGTCCAAAAGCTTGAAAATATTCTATCCCATTGAAGCTTTTTTCCATTCCAACATTGTCAAAAGAATACAAAATTTTTCCAAGCAAAGGGTCAAGATATTGTACAGCAATTGGATACAGTTTTGAGTCATCCATGTCTGTGGATCCATCTGTGGCTAAACTGTAAACACCATTAGTAAGTATACTTCAAATCATTTTGTCATCTTCACAACCCAATATTTGTAAAACGACTTTAGTTTTGGTTCTAGCACAGCCATATTTTTTTGCTATATCAGAGTCTGGGAACATTTTTCCGAATAGATGCCCTGCATGATTGGCTACAGCTCAGGGTAAATTATGAGCATTGACAAATTGTGTGAACATCACTTTTGCACTTATAGTTTCATATTCTGAATTCTTACTCATAAATGTCATTATCTGCATCGTTTTTGTCTTCACCTCAGCCCTTCGTTGGTGAGATTCTGATTTTATATGTCTGGAACAATCGTTTGTCCCACCATGCACAACAGAAAAATCGATGTGACAAACTGTACAAAATGCATGACTGTCACTGATTTTTGATGGAATGACTGGAAATTTTGCATTATGTTCTTTCCTAAGTTTTTGATTCACAGTTTTAGTCCTTTTAGATTTGCCAGAAACAAGATAATCTAATAAACGAGGCCTCTTGTTTTACCATCTTGTGAATGATCACATTGATGTTTCTATGCCACTTAGAAAATAAGAAATACTCATCTACACGAGTGCTGATTGGTTGACAAGCAATGATGACATAACTATGGATTTCCCCCATGTACCCAGTATGGAGAAGCACCATATTCAAACTATTGGTAGAAGTCAGTGATGTCGAGAAACCCACTTGTTGAGAATTTTATATGCAAAAATGGCTCATTTGGGTTGAGGAAAATATTGGTAGAAGTCACAGATACAAATATTTTTTATTATTTCAAGCACAAACATGATTATCTCGAGAAGCCATTTGGACTATGTCTTTTATTTATTATCAAAATTTATTTGTATCTCACTAGAAATTTTCTTTTCATCTCTTTCAAGACCTGGGGGAACAATTTATCACTTTGTTATAATAGGCCTATATAATAATGTGGGAGTTGCAACAAATCTTAATATTTGTCTGTGTGAGCATATAGTCGTAATGTATACACCAAAATCATAATGATTATGCTCAAATCATAATGGTTGGCATCTCTGATACTAATAAGAAAAAAAATTGTGTTACACAGTGTTACCAACTGGGCTATAAAAGATACACTTGAAGTGGAGAGTATGGGTAGGAAGAATGAGAACAGTATCTATCAGAAATACCTTTTCAGTGTAACATAATGCTAGCATCTGATATACTTAAGCTAATTTCACAAAACAGCTAGAATCCCAAATTGAAATAGTGCAAAAGTTACCAAGATGAGCATCCAAAGGATCAGTGCAATGGGTCCCAAAAGTTTTGTGTTCAAGTCACACCAGGAAAATAATGTTAACTTTCTGGAATGCTCATCTGGCCATGCATCGAAAAAGAGGACAATTTTTTCTGATTAAAGACGTGAAATACACTAATTTAGGACCATTCTGAATAAATAAAAATACTCTCAATTCAATAATAATACCACGTTGACCTAAATAAACTTGATTATTTTACATGGTCATAAAAATGCATACTTGATGCCATACATTTAGAAAATTTTGCAGCACACCATTTGGGAACCACTGCTCTAATGTATCAGGTCATATGCATGAAAAACTACACCTCATCTGTACCAGGCATACTTTTCCCATGTTGTTAAGATAAGTGTTACTTAAATGGGCAAAAACATTGCATTTCAAATCTGTAACTGAACTCACCAGACCATATTTAGTTTATCAACTACAGTCCAAAATCAGGCACCATCAGGCATTTGTCTTTTGGTTCACAGTTGAAGGAGAAAGGCCACAACGATCATCACCTCAATATTAGGAAGTGAAAAGAAAAATCAAATTCCATTCCAACAATCCAGACAGAGTATATCTCATACACAACCAACACCAGCACTCCTAGAAAGCAAACAATTTCAGCAGAAATGATGCATACAAACATTTATGTTGGCTGGTCCTGTTGATTCAATTCAAACTACCCAGAGGATAGAAAAAAACCAAGCTGGAGGAGTGAATTTGTATGTGGTGAATTCGTTTAGTCCAAAAAACGGAAGTATAAGGATTTTTTTTTTTTTTTTTATCTACAGTAGAAGAGTAAGCACTCAGCATCTATATAATCACATATCAATTTAATAGAACTTGTCATACTCAGGAGAAAGTTTTCACAGTTCACTATTCCACTGGTTAGGAATTGATCAGGGGTAGGACTCCCACATTGTAAGATAGTGCAATGGATGGCTACAAAATTCTATTTTGAAAAGCAGGTAGGTCCCAGTTTATTCAAACAGGATCAGAGGGATGGACAGTGATCCCAACACTTCTTTACTCATGATAGTCCATGAGTTGGAAATAATACACTGTAAGGCAACTTCCAGTGGTCTTGTGGAACACTTCGTCTCTTCAGTGAGCATTATAAACATGTACAGCCACATGATGCAGATTTAGATTTAACCACTTGACAGTGAATGACGTATATATACGCAAATTTCAATGTAGATCTATAAGCGGATGACGTATATATACGCAAATTTCAATGTAGATCTATAAGCGGATGACGTATATATACACAAATTTCAATGTAGATCTATAAGCGGATGACGTATATATACGCAAATTTCAATGTAGATCTATAAGCAGATGACGTATATATATGCCTATTCATTTAAAAAAAGCCCTGGGTGTTTCCTGTTGTTTTTGTTACCGTTTAGCAATTTAGTGGCATCTAACAACCAATCAGGAAAGAGATTTTCTAATTGGCAACACATTTACTCTAGAAAAATTAATTCTAATGTGTAATATTTCAGAGGGTGATCTTTGATGTTTGGAAAATGAAAATAATGAATTATTGATTTGTCTCTAACTTATTTTAGACTTATATTTTGGTTTTTACCTCTTGGAATAAAATTTCAACAGGATCGAATACCTGATGGCTTATAAAAGAAAATTAGTTTTTACTGCAGAAGAAGCTGCCATGATGTTTGTGGATTATGGCTCTTCTGATAATGAGGAAAGTGATAATACAGACAATGATAGTGAGGCATCTCAACCTGACAATGATGAACAAATAGAATCTGAGCCACCTTGTCGTCGTCCAAAGCGCCAGGATTCAGAAACAATGAAATGGACTAAGAGAGACAATCGTCCAATTTTACACAACTTTACAGGAAGCTCAGGTATTCAACAAAGTGATCTAAATGCAAACAGAAGCGTATCTGATTTATTTGCTTATTTCTTTCCAAATGAACTTATAAATCACATAACTGTGGAAACTAATAGATATGCTAATGCTCATCCACAGCCACCTCTACAGCCAGGAAAACTGCATCATGATTCTGCATGGAACGACTGTACACGTGATGAAACAAAGGTAGTGTTGGCTTTGTGCTTTCTCATGGGTATCATAAAAAACCTACATTTGATTCATACTGGACACGTGATGATACTACTTAAACACCATTTTTTCCAAAGACTATGCCATGAGACAGATTCAGAAAGATAATGAGCAACTTGCACTTTTGTGACAACAATAATGCAGATTCAGATGACCGCTTAACCAAAATACGTCATGTAATTGACACATGCCTTCAGAACTTTCAGAAAGTCTACATTCCTAGTCAGGAAATTTGTGTCGATGAGTCCCTAATGAAATTTCATGGACGTTTACTTTTCAAGCAGTACAATCCTAGCAAACGTGCTAGGTTTGGTATAAAATTTTACAAGTTGTGTCAATCCACTGGACCAGAGACTGGTTACATTTGGAACTTCAAAATATACACTGGCCAGGACAATGAACCTGATTTACCAGCAAGCACAAAGGTTGTTCTGAATCTTATGGAACCACTGTTAGGTCAAGGTTACAATGTCTATCTTGATAACTGGTATTCAAGTCCCAATTTATTTTCAATGCTCATAAAAGAAAAAACAAATGCATGTGGAACTGTTCGCTTGAATCGAAAAAATATGCCAAAGGATATTGGAATGGAAAAAAGGAAAAAGGGAGAAATTAGTGTGAGATCCAGCAATGAAAATATCATGGCACTTGTCTGGAAGGACAAAAAAGATGTCAAAATGTTGTCTACTATGCACACCTCAATTATGGTGGATACTGGGAAGAAAGACAGGAAAGACAATGTCATATGCAAGCCACAACGTGTCCTTGACTACAATAAAGGTATGGGTGGTGCAGATCGGTCCGATCAGGTGTCAGTAACATGTAGATCAACAAGGAAGTATGTGAAATGGTACAAGAAGGTGTTTTTCTATGTGTTAGACATATGCATTGCAAATGCCTTTGCACTACATAAATCGTTCGGTGGATCAAAATCATTTCAAGAATTCAAGCTCACTCTTGTGAAAGAGATCATTCTTGAAGCTAATCTTCCTGATTGGTATACTAAAAAAGGTCGTCCCCATAGCATTCCAACTCCATTGAGATTACAAGGGCGGCATTTTCCTGAAAGAATCAAACCTGAGCAAAGTGCTAAAAAACAGAAACCTCAAAAACGGTGTGCAGTGTGTAATGAAAAGGGCAGAAGAAAGGAAACTGTATACCAATGTGATTGTTGTGGCATTCTACTTTGTATCGAACCATGCTTTAAGGCATACCACACAAAATCCTCTTACTAACTCTTTTTGATAATAAAATGATCTATTTTTATCATTATATTGTATAGTTTTATTCATATTTTATTAGTTGTTCTTTTTTTTAAGAATTTTCAATTTTATGCAATTTTTCTAAAAGAACCCCGCTAGCAGGACATAAAAATGCTTTTAAAAATCCACTGTCAAGTGGTTAAGTATACCACATGATCCAAAATAAAATAAGAAAAAGGGTCACTGAAAAGGGAAGAAATAAAAGGAGGACCTTGCCCTTTCATAGAAGATACTATGTATGATGCCAATTGGCAACTAATAGTCAGATAAAGATGGCATTGAGCTATAAAATTATGAGGCATGGTTTACATACTAGTCTGCACAATCTCTTCTGAAGAATAACTGAATTGAGCAGCCAGAGAGATGATGTCCTTTGTGGAAGGAATCTTGGAAACTGTTATGAGAATCCTTAAATAACGAAGCATAAGCAATATCAAAGCTTGAGAATACATATGGTAAGGGTGATAGGAGAAAGATAATAAGTAGAGAAACTATTTCACAATATAAAAAGATAGAAACAGGATCCATGGAAGGTAGCAGTGTGGGTGATATAGCAAAGCAGAGCATGTACTGGACAAATGAGATGATTAGGATAGGAAACAGGAATAGAAATAAGAGATGGAGAGATGGAAACAGAAGAAGATAATGTCTCTTTCATGTGTTATTGATGTCTTAGGGAAGAAGCTACAATCTGGGTAAATGAGAACATAATAATGGTGATAGAAGACATGAGAGACATTGACAGAGAAGATACCTGATTTATGACAACCAAGTGTAAAGAGGAGAAGAAACTACATCTTGAGGAAGATAAGGTATAATAAGCAAGTGACCAAAAGTTCAAAGGGAAAAAGAGTAAGGACATGAAGGATCACACTGAGATTCCAATCAGGTAAAGGAATTGGACAAGGCAGACAAATCAGGTGAAAAAAGCAAAGCAGGAGAGAAAGGATGAATGATGAAAATATGTAACAAAATCTGGAAAAAATTAAAAGTTATAGCACATAACTGAAACACTCAACTCCTGTGAACAAACAGAAGGAAATATCTGGATGCAGTTGAAAATGTCATATGAAGGTAGGCATCCAAGAAATTAACTTTAATCTAACAAAAACTTGAAGTGAATAACCAATGTAGGGTGAGGGAAACTCAATTTGGTGACTTACTGCAGAAATTGAGGAGGATCACACTGGTAGTAAGAAGATGCAAAGAGGCAACACACAGGAACGGGTAGACAAGATTTGAGAAAGATGAGGAAAAGAGAGGAAAGGGTGGAATGTTTGCATGCAGCCTTCACCTAAGACTCCAGTATATCAGAATGATCCCCAAAAATAGGCAGGCATAAGAAAGAGGTCATATAGAGATCTTGCAAATAGGAAGCAGGTGGATGCATGTGAGACAAGAGAGCGTCCTTGTCAAGGCTGATCTCAATAACAAAGGAGCTGTATAACAAGGAATAAGGCTGAGAAAAATTAACACACCAGCATGGAAAATAGATGGGCACGTGTATCCACCAAAAAGAGAAATAACAGGTAAAACACCTGGGAAATCACATTAAAAAAAAACACAAAGAAGGGAATCTGGAAGGTTAGCATGAGATGGTGCAGTACAAGCTGGAGGTGAGAAATGTCTGTCCAAATCCTCTTCACTATCAGCACCATATTCCCATGAAAACAGAAAATATGGCTAAGGTTCAGGAGATATTGCAGGCTGCAAATAGTTTACAATTCCAAATGCATCATGGCTGAAACTTTTGCAAAACATGTGGGGTTACAGAAGTAGTTAGGGGTGGTAGATTGGTTGTCAAATCCATAACAGAATACACTATAGTAATACTATGTGCAACTGAAAAGAGAAAAGTATTTTAGAAATACTAAGTAAGCAACAAATAAATTACAACAAACTAGAATGGTATGTCCAACTCCTGTTGGTATAGAGTTGTCATATGCTCAGTTGCATGCTATAGTGGGGCTATTCTATGAAAAATCACATGGGGATAGGTGAGTAAATTTACATTTTTGTTCATGGAGGATAGCACAAGTAAAAAAAAAAACTGTTATGTGATAACAAGTGAAATATCATACTAGAACTTTCACTTTTCTTGCTTTAACCTAGATGAAATCAAAAACTGCTTGATTTCTTTTGTTAAGTTCCTGCTTGATCAAAATTGTTGCCAATCAGTCTTAATTGTGCTGTAGTTGATTTACAGTGTATAAATAATTGTTTGCACTCTCACAAAATGTTTTGAATCCATTTTCTGCTAACTTGCATAATGTGCAATATTTTTTGCAATTGCAATTACAATTTTTGATTTTACTTTGAAATACAAATGAACGAAAAGATACTGGTAATTTAGGAAGCAGAATATAAAAAATGATACCCATGTAATCCTATATCTAATGAATTTTGACTGAAATTAAGAGTGAAAAAACTTTGTTAGAATGTCAGTCATGTTGAGTGTTCTATTAACCTGTTCAGTGCCAGAGACGAGATAACTCATCCAAGCTGATCAGTAACACAGTGCCACAGATGAGTTAATTCATTCTCAATAATACCCAACTTCAATGCTTGATGTTTGCACCATACATACATTTGACCTACTTACAAATTGTTTTATTTTCAATCGAAAATAGCATCACGAAAAAAAGTTACAAAATGAAAAAGCATTAGAATTTTATTGTAGCACCTGAAATCCTTGGCAGTCAACAGGTTAAAGGGCTTAACTTATGAAACATATTCTTATGCATTTGGATAATAAAACTGTATTTTAAGAGTTCATTAGCTTTTTTATTTCAACTGTGAGATGAACAGTAGAGGTTTCACATGAAGTAAACGTGTGTTTTCTTAGAGCAAAGTCACACTGGGTTATCTACTAAGTCCATTGAAAAAATATGGAGGGAAATGTGTGTATGCAATCCCAAAAGTGTATGAGGAAAGGTATGTGAAATCTTCCCCCAAAAAACTTTTCCTGCCTTGTTGATTTCATAAAAGTTTTTAAACAGTTTGAGTTCAGAAAATTTTACTTTTGCACTTACAGTGTTGATGAAAATTAAATTCTTATTGCTAGTCTATTCTTGCACAAGTATTTCCATATGCTTTCCAAATTCAATTTAGTTATTCTTCATGAAAGAGATTGATATTCATTACACATTTATACTGTGTTTCAAACAAAAGGATGGTTTAAAATATGTTTAGCAAACAGAAGACAGTTCTTCCAATTGGCAGTTTCCACCTTCTTCAGATGACTCAAAGGCCCCACTTAGGGATGGTAATAGGCCATGGTTGGATGGGCTGACCTGTGGAGACTGAAACATCATCCAAGGACAGACATAATTCAGCTGTGCCTGGATACAAAGGCCAAATGGAACAATGTCAGACCATCTATTCTGAAAAGGCATGGCCCATTTATGGAGGTAAACACAATCCCAGGTGGGATGCTGTGGTAAGGATCAAAATTTTGAGCCATACAAATAGTGAAGATATAGAGGAGGTACACAAGACTCAGTGTATAAACTCTGAACTGGTGAAGTGCAGAAAGCCTCCATACAGAGTTGAAGACCCAGGTGGTGAACAAGAATCCAAATCTTCAAGGACAACATTCTTGAAAGGTCTTGAGCATAGAACATCAATCTGCTCCCTAAAAAAAGGTGGAAAATTTTCAATGGCCTTGTACATTTAATGTGTAGTTGCTTGACATATGAAATGAAAGTCAACTTACGGTCAACTAAAAGCCTTTGCCTTGGGGATCACAGGAAGCACAACTTCAAGAAGGAGCTTGGGATCAGGGTGAACACCCCATTGGTGGAAAAAGTGCATGAAGACAATTTTAGAGAGAGAAAAGGTAAAACTTTTTGCTGTGGTCCACTTCAGTATATGACTGAGAGCAGTGTGTAGCTACCTTTTAAAAACCTCATACTTGACTACCAATGTGAGATGTGGAAATTGTTGAGATAGAGTCTGTCTGCAACTGGGGGAAGTTGTCCTGTCATGAGATTAATCTTTATAATGAAAGTGTGACACCCAAGACACAGCCCTGAGGAATTCAAAGTTACTATGGGAAAGAATGGAAAGTATGAACTTAAAATCATCAGTCCATTAAAAACGTTTTGATAAAAATGATCAAATGACTAAGCAACACAAACTGCCATACCTCCACACAGTATCATAACCTTTATCAAAGTACAAAAAACTATAAACAAAATGCTGTCACTTGAGTGTCAAGTCAAAATCAAGTGATTCACAGTGCAGTGTTTTCATCAAAACCCACACTAGGTTGCCCAACCAGGAGATAGTTTAATTCAAGGAAACAAAGAACAAGACCATTAACCATCCTCTCTAAAATCTTATAGAGACAGCTTGTCAAAGCAGTTGGACTGTAGTCTGAAGGAATTAGGAAAAGCATTCTCCTGCCACATCCAGTAATCAGAGGAATAATAAGAGTGGCAGGAGAGAGATGATGCATAATCTTGCAGTGAATAACATCAGATCCATGAAGAGCAAGCCTGAGTGCCACCAGCATCAAGGGGCAATTACAATCATAGAGATGATTAGTCTAAAAGAAAAAATGTAATTATTCTGTCTGAGTCTTCATGATTAAAAGTTGGGGGATGAAGCAGAAATGCTTGATGCACAAGAAAAGGTTTTGCTAAGAGTACTGGCAATGCTCTAGGTATTAGCAACTTCCTAGACATCAGAGAGCAAGATCAAAAGGGGGTGGAAGATACTACCCAATGATTTTCCAAATCTTGTCCCACATAACTTTGGAACTGGTGGCAGAAGAAACACTAGTTGTGTATTTAATTCAAGATTTCTTCTGTTTTTGATGTCCAACCTGCCAAACATGTGCATAGGCTCACTGAAAAGCAATGTAGGTAAAAGTGTGGAATACTTATGAAAGGTATTCCAGCCCAGTTTTCAGCTTTCTGTGTCAAGTAGCATGCAGGATTCCACCATGGATGAGAGTACCATGAAAAATGTGTTTAGGGTTTAGGAATACATTGAGCAGTTACCTGGACAATACAGTCACTCACTGAGAAGCCTACTGATGGCTCACAGGCGACAGCAGGATGAAGTTACAAGAGAGCAGTAAAAGAGGGCCAGTTGACCTAGTCCATCTTGCATCAAAACACGTGGGTTGGGTGGCATCAACCATGGCAAGTCTATCTCAAAATAAAAGAAAAATTATCATTGCCCTATGGGTTACCATCAATCCTCCAACTAAAGTAAGAAAAAATGCAGGGGAGCAAGCTGAGAGATTAATAGCAGTAAAGAATGAGCTAAGTGCATGAAAATAAGTATAAGAACCACCATTGAAAAAAAAAAGGTTGTGATCTAAGAGCATACATTTTTTAAAACTATCCTTTCATTAACATCAGCACCAACCCAGAGGGGATTATGTCCAATAAAATCCCTCAGGATTAAAATGGTAGATGGTAAATGTTGAATGAGGGTATCAAGGTCTGACTAATTATAGGTCTCTTCAGGAGACAGATAGAGAGAACAAATAGAGATGGTATGGCCCAAAAAACATGGATGGCTACAGCCTCCAAGGGTGTATTGAGTGGCAAAGACAGAGTGGGCACATACTGATCATCCAGGAGTATCACCCTTCCATGCATTCATCGCTCATGCAACCTGTGATTTCTGAACAAAGAAAATTGCCAAAAAATGTGACTGCATTGGTAGTTTTAGAAACATTTCCTGTAAAGAGAGAAACAAATGATGATAAGAATCAGTCAAATCCTTAATGTCATCTATATTCAAACAAAAACCCTGACAGTTCCACTCTATCAATGTGGCCATATCTACTTATCTGGAGGAGAATGGGGTGGGGAGTCCTGTTTTTGATCATGTTTTCTTTTAGCAGATAGAGGTTGATAAACCTCCACAAATCTTGCACTAGGTCAAGTAGGCAGGTCTCCACCTGTAGACAAAGATTCCAGCAACTGAGGGTATGAATGAATGAAAGTTTTGCATTGCAAAGCTGGAGAAGAGGATGGACGTGAGTAAATACCCAAACCTAAAGCCAAAGGATGTGAACCAGAAAAAGTGGCAGAGAGAGAGATGAGAGAAGATGCAGACTTGTCAACTATTTTAACAATGAAGTGCAAAAGATTCAAAGACTTCAAATGTTTTGTAAATGACTCTGCTGGAAGAATTGAGAAATCTGTGTGTACTGCTACTGGCAGTGGAATGTAGTGTATCAGCATATGTCCAAGGTGGAGTGGGAGACAGTATCTTTCGAATCTCTGGTGTTAGTTAGATATTTTTCATAGTCTTCAAGTGTTGCACCTCTTTCTCCTTCACCACTCAGAACAAGAATTAAAGAAAGAGGGGTGTGAACCACAACAGTTATCATAGTGTGGCTCCAGTTTGTACTTGTAGCTGACTGGCCATGAGGGAGGGCCATCCCAAGACTGCCCATCTAAAGGAATTCAAAGCCAAAGTGGTGTGTTAGGGTTGGACTCCTTAGCCACAAGGATTCTCTCTTCTCCTTCATGGGTCGCCATGCACGGCAAACACACGGGTGAACCTTCTCTGGGAGGTCTCCTCACTAGATAATGAATCCACCTCAAAGGATCCTGTCTGATAACTATGCATGATTTAGTAAATTCAAGTAGAACCACACCTTATCTTTATTTCTTTGTTCATAAACAACTACCTGGATTAATGAGTAAGAATGTGAAATGCATCCATTCAGCAGACTAAGGATGTCCAATATTTTCTGTTAGCATTGACAAAATCTTCACAACACCTCAGACAACTCAAATACACAATCATTACGTATTACACAAATGTGAAAGGGTCACCTGTGGAAGAATTCCATGTTTTCATTCCTGTAACCAAAATTCAGAACATAGAAAAAATTATGTTAAGCTACTGTCAACAAAATTAAATTGACATTTTAAAGTGTTGAAAACAATCATGTGATTCTTCAATAAACATGTCTGATAAATACAAAATCATACAGGTCCATGAAATAAATACCACAGCAACTTATATTCTTTGCACTGAACATTCATTAAACTTCATAGAAAACAAGGTGTTGAAATTTGCAGAGATGCTATACCTTTCTCTTGAATTCTGCAAATAATTTACAATTTGTTTTCTATTTCTTCACAGAAATGTGGGTAAAGATAACACTGTTAATAATCAGTTGTCAAATACATTGACAGCAATGGTGTTTAAGAATAGGTATGCACATATAGAGAAGGCTCTGATATAACTGCAGAAAACAGAGATCATTAACCACTAGAAATCAGACTTGGTAAAAAACATCAGTAGTCAAACAGATCATGTAGAAACAAGAGATCAAACAAAACTAAATCATCCATCAGTGATAGCTGAATTAATAGAATCTCTAAAAACATTTGTGAAAACTGTGCAATAAAACTTTCAGTGCTGAAGAAATGTTGTGATGCTAAGTGACAGCAGACAACCACCCAATACCTTGCAAGATCAAAATTGCTAGTATTACATTGAAGTTTTTCTAAAGGAATGAGACAGATTTCATGACCAGAATTTCCTATCAATATTGGATATTTTTAAAACTGTATATACTTTACCTGGTTTATATATAGGCTTTCAGAACATGATTTCCACATTTCTGAATTTGCTACTACAGAACTCATTAAAAATTAATTCAGAGCCATTATGAACTAGAATCACCTACCCAGATTTTCCATCACATTCAAGAACTGGCATACTCAGGATTCCTTTTTTTCAAATATTATTAGACACTTTCCATAAGTTAAATTGAAAAAATAAAATGTGGTTTCACTGATTACTCTGTAATATCAGGTTTTACTTAGTAGAACAGAAGTTTAGAAAATAAAAATATAATATTTAGTTTCAAGATAGATTTAAGTATTAAGCTCTTCATAATAGCACCTACAGGTTCTTTCTACAGTTATCTAGTTAGTAAAAGTTGTGCATTTAATTTATTTAAGTTAAACAAAGAAATGGTTATTGGAATTAGGTGTTAAAATAATTTTTGACTGACATTGTATTTTACATTGATATAAAAGAAACAAATAAGTTTACATGTATTGGTTAAGTGTCTCATGCTTTTGATACACCAAATGTCTTCTGTGCAGTAAAAGCATTTACAATGAACCATAACTATGTGCTTTAAAAAGTGTAATATTACACATAATTTACCCTTACTACATTGCCATAATTAGGTAAAACGACACAGAAGTCACAACCTTGGTTGTGTCTTTGGCTTCCTTCTTGCACACACACACATGATCACAGTAGAATACAGTGCTTCTTCAGTGGGGCGTTATTACCAATTTCTGTCATTGTGAGATTGATATTTCATATAATAGCTAAACATGAATCCTGACTACTGCATATAGGGCCAACATTTTAACACTAGAAACCCAGAATTATTTGAAGAATTTCTGGTGGCTTATTATTGTAAGCCTCAACAATTATAGGCATCGTTCACAATCTAATAAAATAATTGAAATGTACTGTTCTATAATTTTGCTAAGTACACAAAAATGTAGGTCCTACATGATATTAGATATTTTAATATTTATTACACTTTTATACATAGAATGTTTCTCTCACCATTTCTTATTATACTGACTTAACATTATGGTGAACTATGAATTGTGTCCTCAAGATGTCTGGAATGGGTATTAAAGCTTGCTTGTTCTGTACTTATATTTTAATTAAAGTTTTAATACTCAAACCAACTATCTTCAAAATACATTTTTACTTCGAGTTTCTTATCATCATGAGCTACAAATTATTTATTTAGCTACATTTATACAAGTTTTATTCAAGTATTTAACAGATAACAATTTTAATATTACTAATATTATCAAATGTATAAATTATAGAGAGTATGAGATGTTTAAGACTCAGACCAGGTCAATAAAACGGACAAATTTCAAATATCTTGCAGTTCACTGAATATCACAGCATAAATGTTAGATAAGTTGGTTGTAAATATTGTTAGTACTTGGATAATCTTATAAGTGGTTGATCCGTTTAAGTTGGTACATGAAGAAAAATAAATGTTGATTTTAAAGTTTCAAAAGACTAGATCTTTGATTAAAATATTTTTAAGTTTGTTAGTTTTAATTACTTGAACTATTTCTAGATAAATTAATTACATGAAATACTATATTTCATTAAGGTTGAATGTTATGGCTCTTGATCTGCTGGATCAGGGTTGGCATCAATGAGCTAAAGAGACATCTCTAATCTTGCACTTTTTTAATATTCACTACTATTATATTTGAAAAACGAAAACACACAAAAGCACACTCATGATTATATTACTAATTAGGATAACTGTAAGGAAATACCTTCTTAAAATCATGTGGAGGCTCATCATTGTTTGCTTGTTGTGATGACATTTTTCTTGAAACAAGTTTTGTATTCTTTTTTTTGTTTGGTTTTTCAAGTTCTTTTGCTACACATTCATAATCAACAAGGCAATCTGGATGATTAAGAACAAATGGCACTGGCACACCCATATCATTCCCATCGTTTTCTGGACCTATAAATCTTCCTGTTACATCTGGAGTTTTCCCAGGATATCTGAATTGCATCATATCAGGACCATGTATAGTTCTTAGTCCTTGACACATACCTATAAAATTTTCAGGCCTTGGTGGTTGAAGACCTTCAAATTGTTGCATATTACTAATTTTGGGTCCATAGCTTCTTGATGGTCCCATCAATCTTACTTCACAGTTAAACTGAGAAGGTGGAAAATCAGGTCCTCTCATATTTTGCATACCTGCTATAGTGCCACATGATGGATCATTCATTATTATATTTTGCACTCCACCTGTATGTCCTGGACCTAAAAACATTCCCATTGGACCAGGGCAATTAAACATTCCCGCCTCATACATATGTTTTGGAATGTTAAATATTGCCGATTCTGATATCTTACTTGGCCCACTAAACACTGGTGCTTCATGCATGGTATAAGGACCACTTTGCATTAACATTCCAGACATAGAGCCATACATATCTACATCTGCTTTCATAAAGCCTGGTAATTTCATGTCAAAGTTATTTTCAAATGGAATTTTTTTTGATGTCACAATGTTAGATTTTAATTGAAGTTTACTTGTTTCTTCTTTTCTCTTCAGTTCAAAACTTTTAGCTTTTAGATCATTGCATATTTTTTCATCATCTTCACCATGTAGTAGAGGCTCAGATGACGTTTTATTTGGTAACTTTAAACATACTTTATCAGAATTAATTTCAAAAGTTTTACTAATTTTATATTCTTTAGTTTGCATTTGTCTTTCAAGAATTGATTTACCAATACGTGCCAATAATGCTGATGGTGTTGGTGGTGGAGGAAGAGGTTCTACTACTGAAGTATTTTTCTCTTGTGTATTATTAAAAGTGGCACTATCATTTTCAGAATTATTTTTAATGTTGACAGCCTCAGTTACACTACTGGTACTGCCAAGTCCATCAATTACTAAAGGTTGTTTTTGTAACGGCTGATTTGAACCAAATCCTTCATTATTTACGGATAGATACTGCCCAGACCCATGATTCATCCATGCATTATGGTAACCAAATCCTGTACTTGAATACCTACCAGGCATAACTGGCCTAACATTTGTCAGTGGCATACCCATAGGTGCACTTGGTATACAAGATGCACTCATATTCATTGAAACACTCATATTCATAGAGATACAAGAATTCGTATTACCATTAGGGCCTTGCATTCTAGAACTAGGAGGAAAAAGCATTTGAGGATTAAACTCCCTGTTAATTCAAATATATATATATAGCTCAATTTTTTTGTGTTAATACTACAAATACATCAAATGGACTCTTGCACCAAATTTTCAACAATATTGTACAGTCTACAGAACAAATTTCTAATGACTAAACCTACCAACTCTATCAATCGGTCGAAGTACAATACGAAATACAAATGAGAACAACTAGCGCCACTGCTGAATATAATTTTTGTGTATAACTTCAAATATAACGTGAAGTATAAAATTTTGTCTTGTGTGTCATTTACAAGCAGTTTACCAAATAAATTGAAATTTCAGTAATTAGATGTTAAATTGTCTGTTCAAAACGCGAGAGATAATAAAGAAAATACTGTCAGTTGGTTTGTTTGTTTATTTGTTTTGGAATTTCGCACAATGCTACTCGACGGCTATCTCCGCTAGCCGTTTCTAATTTAGATTACGAGTCGAACGCCTTAACCCACCTTGTCATGCTAGAAAGGAAAGAAAACAATGGAGAACTCACCAATGTTATATATATTAGTTAGGTTTGTGTGTGTATTAATTATATTGTTTTACACAGTTTCTTAGATTTCTTAGTCGAGTGCCTTAATCACCTGGCCATGCCGGATCATTGTTCTAGAAGACGGAATGCATAGCATCAGTGATATATAGAAGCAGTGCAGGTAAAACTCTTTTCGTTTTCAGATCGATACGCATAATTTATGTGCATCCCCCACGTCTGAAGTTAGTTTTTTTTGTTTTTTTCCAAAGGCCAACCATCCTGTTAAAACAGGCCTGGCATGGCCGAGCGCGTTAAGGCGTGCACTCGTAATCCGAGGGTAATGGGTTCGCGCTAAACATGCTCGCCCTCCCAGCCGTAGGGGTGTTTAATGTGACGGTCAATCCCACTATTCGTTGGTAAAAGAGTAGCCCAAGAGTTGGCGGTGGGTGGTGATGACTAGCTGCCTTCCCTCTAGTCTTACACTGCAAAATTAGGGACGGCTAGCACAGCTAGCTTTGTGCGAAATTCCAAAACAAACAAACAAACAAACAAACCTGTTAAAACATTAGACAGTTTAAACTTAAGATGATTCCTGCTCTGCTAAAATGAATATTAATATTCCCTAGTTTTATCATTCTTGCCATTAGATATGATTAAAAAACATTCTGCACTAACACCATGAATTATCTTTACAATATTAAACACCTGAACCAGATAACCTCTGGTCTTCTTTTCTCGAACAAAGCTACACTCATAATTTTAATTATGACATCCCACATGCATTACATTACATTACATTCATTATAGCTAAAAGTCATGTGTCACTTGTTAGCATTACTTATCAAATGCTCCTTTTGTGAAGCAACTTTTCTGCCCTAATATTCAACAGAAAATAAAATTTTAATATCAGAAAAAAAAAAATTAAATAACATATTGACCATTCCTTCATAATGTAAATTAAAATTAGCAAAGGTCCTAACAATGAGCCCTGAGGTACCCCATTTATAACATCAATCTTGTTTGGCTCAGTGTCATTAATAACAAACTACTGTTTCCTTTTTTACAGCTATTTCGCTACCTAGTAAGCCATCCTATCCTGTATATACTTACAGAGGTAATTTTTAACAAGCTTTTTATTTGGTATCTTCTCAAATGCTTTCTTAATACCCAGAAACACCAAATCTGCTTTCGTACCATTATCTACAATAGTCGTAACGTTTGCAAAGAATGTAAATCGGTTTAATAAGGTAAAATTTTCTGCTTATGAAACCATGTTCGCTATTCAACAACATTTTAAATATCATTAAATAATTTTACAAACCATCTCTTCTTAGACTTTCAAAGCCTTTGCTTTACCCACCATGAACATAAGCTACATGGGCAAAAGTGTATGGGCATCCATTTTAATTAGTGGGTTCGGCTATTTCATCCACACTCATTGCTAACAGGTGCATAAAATCAAGTATACAGTCGTTCAATCTCCAAGACAAACATTGACATTAGAAGGGATCGTACTGAAAAGCTCAGTGACTTTCAACGTGGCACTGTCATAGAATGCAACCTTTCCAACAAGTCAGTTCGTCAAATTTCTGCCCTGCTAAGGTTGCCCTAATCAACTATAAGTGCTGTTATTGTAAAGTGGAAACGTCTAGAAGCAACAACAGCTCAGCCACTAAAAGGTAAGCCCTACAAGCTCACAGAACGGGATCGCCGAGGACCGGAGCGCACAGTGCGTGAAACCCGTCTGTCCACAGTTGCAACACTCACTAACCTGTTTTAAACTGTCTCTAGAAGCAACGTCAGCACAATAGCTATTCGTTGGAAGCTTCATGAAATACGTTTCCACGCCCGAGCAGCCGCACACAAGGCTAAGATCACCATGTGCAATGTCAAGCGTCGGATGGAGTGGTGAAAAGCACACCGCCATTGGATTCTGGAGCAGTGGAAACACGTTATCTGAAGTGATGAATCACGCTCCACTATCTGGCAGTATGACGAACGAACTTGGGTTTGGTGAATGCCAGGAGAACGATACCTGACTGAATGCATAATGCCAACTATAAAGTTTTGTGGATGAGGAATAATAGTCTAGGACTGTTTTTCATGGTTAGGGCTAAGCTCTTTAGTTCAAGTGAAGGGAAATCTTAATGCTACAACATGCAATGGCATTCAAGAGAATTGTGTGTTCCGACTTTATAGCAACAATTTGGGAAAAGCCCGTTTATGTTTCATCATGACAATGCCTCCGTGCACAAAACAAGATCCATAAAGATGTGGTTTGCCGAGTTGGTGTGGAAAAACTTGACTGGCCTGCATAGAGCCCTGACCTCAACCCTGTCGAACACCTTGGGATGAACTGGAACGCCAACTGCGAGCGAGGTCTTCTCGCCCGATATCAGTGCCTGACCTCACTAATGTCCTTGTAGCTGAACAGGACCCAATCCCTGCAACCATGTTTCAAACATCTAGTGAAACTCCTTCCCAGAAGAGTTGAGGCTGTTATAGCAGTAAAGGGGGACAAACTCTACTCTCTACAAACTATGCTCTTAGTTTTGAAATGAGATGTTCAACAAGCATATATGGGTGTGATGGTCCGGTGTCCACATACTTTTGGCCATGTCGTGAATGTAGGTCTAGAGTTACTAGTACAAGTTTTATCACCTTCCTGAAATAAAGGAGTGAGTAATATTAGCCAATCTCCAATCTTCTTGCACTAGAATAGTATTCAAGAAAAAATATATCAAATTACTCAGATATCCAGTTATTATTCTCTTTTAAAACGCTTGTGGAATACCATGTGGCTCAGAAACTTTACTAGTTTTTAAATTTCAAATGTGTGTTCATGTGCTGTGTTTTCTTACAGCAAAGCCACATCAGGTTATCTGCTGAGTCCACCGAGATGAAATCAAACCCCTGAATTTAGAGTCATAACTTTATAGGCTAACTGCTGTACCAGCAAGGGACTAAATTTCCAATATAATGGAATGAAAAGCTTAATTTTAACCACTTAAGTTAATTCATTACAATGACATAACTCAAGGTTATGTTGGGATAAACTCAAACTCTACATGTGGAATTTGTATTTTTAAAAATCTAGTACAAAATAAAAGTTTATTTTAAGGAAATACACGAAACTAATTAAAGTTTGCAGATGTTTATATTGTTGTTTCTTCCTCATGTTGGACTTTCTTATATTTTAATCCTTTTTTCTAATCCAGTAACTAAGAGAACCCCCAGTCAGGATAAAGATCAAATGAATCATGCTTAGAATTCGGGCCACTAATTTCAAAAGTTCCAATTTTCGTGGTTTCTTGTTAAACAACTCACTCCGTTTTGGTTTCTTGCAAGTCTCAGTGGTAAATTTGAATTTTGTTTATGAATTTCGCGCAAAGACATACGAAGTCTTTCTGCGCTAGCCGTCCCTAATTTTGCAGTGTAAGACTAGAGGGAAGGCAGCTAGTCATCACCACCCACCGCCAACTCTTGGGCTACTCTTTTACCAACGAATAGTGTGATTGACCGTCACATTATAACGTCCCCACGGCGAACTCACTACTCTCAGATTACGAGTCGAACGCCTCAACACACCTGGCCATGCCGGGACCTCACTGGTAAGATTCGAATTATAAGTTATTTCATTTTCCTATAGCTTTAAAACTTCTATCCACCTCATTTACGGGATTCTATAATGTTATGATACACAGTGGCTTTAAAATATACTCTACAAAATTTGTTTCAAAATTATACTTTATTGAACTGTATTTATGAAAAGCACATGTTGTTTGTACACCACGTGTTCATCATTTCGTAAATGTCAAAGTCCAGACATTTTATTAGCAGAGGTTGAGAAAGTTCTATTCCTGAAGCCCCCGCTAGTACAGCGATATATCTTCGGATTTACAACGCAAAAATTAGGGGTTTGATTCCCCTTGGTGGGCTGAACAGATAGCCTGATGTGGCTTTGCTATAAGAAAACACACAAACACACTCTTCCTGAAACGCAAGTAAACAGTCTTGTTACGTAATGTTCGGATGCTCTGTATCTGGTTCGGTTTATTCTCGCGCAAAGCTACACGAGAGCTATCTGCGCTAGTCGTCCATAATTTGGCAGTGTACGACGAGAGGAAAGACAGCTAGTCATCATCACCCGTCGCCAACTCTTGGGCTACTCTTTTACCAAAGAATAGTGGGATTGGCCGACACATTATAACGCCGCCACGGTTAAGGGGATGAGCACGTTTGGTGTAACGGATATTCGAACCCACAATTCTTAGATTATGAGTCGAGTGCCTTAACCATTTGGCCATGCAGGACCACTGTATTTAAAATCATTGAGTGATAAGCTGTATTTATATTCAAACTGGTTGTTTTGTTGATTTTTTCTATACAGATACATAAACATTTACACAGTATCAAAACTGATCGATAAAGGTCTAAATCCCATCCTAAAGCTCTGTATTACGGAGATTTAGAACCAGGTTCGAATCAGTACGACGTCATAAAATATTCTCCGAACTTTAATGTAAGTACATTATGAGAGTCACAATTCGTATCCCTTAGTGTGAATTTTTAGTCGGCATATGCCACTGATTGGCTAAGTTTTGTTTGTTTGTTTGGAATTTCGCACAAAGCTACTCGAGGGCTATCTGTGCTAGCCGTCCCTAATTTTGCAGTGTAAGACTAGAGGGAAGGCAGCTAGTCATCACCACCCACCGCCAACTCTTGGGCTACTCTTTTACCAACGAATAGTGGGATTGACCGTCACATTATACACCCCCACGGCTGGGAGGGCGAGCATGTTTAGCGCGTGATTGGCTAAGTTCTTTTTGTTCATCTACTGGTAACTTAAAAAAAATTTGATGTAAAATATAATATTATTACGTAATACATCACGTGGCCATTGTTAACAATTTCGGAACTACATTCTGTACACAATAATCATAAGCTAACTGAAATGTCTTGGCAAATGTTGATAATATAAAATTAATGTTTTATAAATGTGTCTTTTATAAATTAATTGCAGTGAGAAAAATTCGAAACTATTTCGTTATTTTGAAGTCAAATTGAGAACAAACAATAGTATGATATTGTGAACGTAACTGAGTTATATTTGCAGAGTTATAAAAAGAAAAATGCAGGAAGTTCATTCTTAAATATGAGAAACATAAACTCTGGTTAAAGACCATTACATTTATGTAAAAAAAATATGATTACGTAGAGAATGAACCGTTTGTTTTCAGTATTAAGTATAATGTAAATACATGGAGACAATGTAACATAATAACGGTTTTGCACTTCATCTTTCTAGCTCTTTATGATTACTTGAAATTATTTATAATTCTAAAAGTATATTTAATTCGAATTTTTGTCATACAATTTATTGTATAATAAAATATCATTATTTTATGTAATATCCTCGATTACAATTCAATAGTCTTTTATTTTGAAATACTATTGTACGCTAACTGGTGTAGTAACCAGTGAGGTCAGTCATTCCTCTCTTCCTAGTTAAAGGTTATTTGAAGCGTAGAAGATAAGAACACCAATATTTCCGCAGTGATTTTGTGAACTGTAGAATCTGCTGTGTCTATCAAAAGGAATCGAACCCCTGATTTTAGCATTGTAAGCCAGAAGAGATACTAGTATCTCACGGGGAACCTGTGTTTTGAATGTCTGTAGCCACTAATGACTTGAAATTCTTAAAGTTTGTGTCCAGATTGTATTCGTGGAATTTCCTAATAGTCGACTCAGTCTCAAAATTGTATGGTCCAGTACTTTAAATAAAAGTTAAACAATAAATTGGTTATTTTTCATATTTAGTTGGTAACATTACATATATGTATGCTAACATTCAGGCTCCCCAGTGGCTCAGCGGTATATCTGCGGACTTTTAACGCTAAAATCCGGCTTTCGAAACCTATGGTGAGCGGAGCACACATAGCCCATTGAGTAGCTTTGTGCTTAATTTAAAAACAATAACATCCAGATTTATAAAACATCAGATAAAATATCGTGTGTAACAATGAAATATTTTCTCTTGAATATTAAAACAGCGTCGAATTATTTGAAATAATTTCTTGATTTGTAAGGAATGAGTCAAACAATAAGTTTTAATTAAGATATCGTCCTTCTAGGAAGATTTCAAATAAAAATGGTCAGGAAATGTAACTTACAACTTACTGATAAAGTCCTTTTAAAGACGATTTAAATTCCTATAAAATTTAATTAACTAGTGAATTAATTATTTTAAACTGATTATATTAGATATAATCATGTTAAATCAACATCAAACGGTATGTTTTAATTGTTTCGCGACATCGTCTTTTTAGGATGATTTAAATGATAAGGAAATTAATTTATTAATAAACTTTATTTTTAGGAAAATCTAAATTATTATAAACTTCAATTAACTAATAAAATAGTAATTCAAACTGATCAAAGATATTCATGTTGAGACATGGTTCAATGGAATTATGACTTCATGGTGGCCTGGTAATACATACTCTACTTCATGAAACTATTACGTGATCACCAGTCATGAAGGCAGGCCCCAACACAGCCAGGTGGGTTAAGGCACTCGACTCGTAATATGAGGGTCGCGGGTTCGAATCCCCGTCATACCAAACATGCTTGCCCTCCAAACCGTGGGAGCGTATAATGTGACGGTCAATCACACTTTTCGTTGGTAAAAGAGTAGCCCAAGAATTGGCGGTTGGTGGTGATGACTAGCTGCCTTATCTCTAGTCTTACACTGCTAAATTAGGGACTGCTAGCACAGATAGCCCTTGAGTAGTGCCCCCCAGTGGCTCAGCGGTATGTCTGCGGACTTGCACGCTAAAATCCGGGTTTCGATACCCGTGATGGGCAGAGCACAGATAGCCCATTGTGTAGCTTTGTGCTTAATTCGAAACAACAACCTTGAGTAGTTTTGCGCAAAATTCAAAAAGCAAAGAAACAGTCATGAAGGCCTAGCAACGTGCCCTCTGATGACATTCTGTGTAACTGAGACTTCATCGACTTTGATGGCGTCATTTCACATCCCTTACCTCCCCTTCCAAGAGGCAGCCAATCAGCGTGAGGTAACATACTTTGAAGGCGCAAGTGGGGGGAATATCTAATTATGTTATAAATTTCTAATTTTGAACTAATAGATTAGAAGAAAGGCAGCCAGTCAATAGTACTTAACAGTGCGATTTGACTGTTACATTTGTGATACACCCACATCTTCATCATGCGAAATGTGATATTGTACTTCTTGTAGAAACAGAAGGAAAACCGTGAATACCAAGCTCCACAACCTTATGGCACAACAGTGAGTCTGAAGTCTGATAACAAAATAAATCGGGTATTGATATCCATGGTGGGCACAACAAAGATAACCATTTGAGTGGCTCTGAACTCAACTACAAATAAAGATAAATGAAGCGGGAAGCTACTTTGTTTGTCAGTATTATAAAATTATACCTTATTATTAGCAAGAAAAAATTCTACTTTCTCAACATTATAATTTAATCAGTACTATTTACGTTTTATATTGTAAAGCAGGCTGATATTTATTTATTTTCTCAAATACTTTATTATGTATGTCTTTATATATATTATAAACTGTTAAAGTGATCAACTTGTGAGTTAAGTACGGCTTCACAATAGTAAAAAATGGCAGAAAAGATAGAATCAACTTAGGGTAAATTTCTCATGTAAATAACAAACTAAACGGAGTTCGGCATAACCAACAAACAACCAATCCTACTAACTTATCAAAAGGATCATATGGATATTGAGATCACTGGCGAATTATTTATAATGATTTCAAGTATTCAAGCGTTCTCATAATATCTTATCATGTACTATACAATAAAATATTTTAACTTGATTATAATTTTATTCATCGGAATAGTGAAAAGATAAGATAACGAACATTCATACCCCAAGACCAGGCAAATGAAATCTGTAGATATTTTTAAGTACTATGTATATAAAATCCCATTTTTTAAAGTGGTATTAATTCTCTTGTTCGATGACTCTTTGTTATAAACTGTATACAACGTTTACCATCAAAAGTTGTTCTCACTTCAAGGTAATCAAACAAGGTAGAAAATAAAATTATTTACGGAGACATAAAATATTATTTTTTAAGTTGCGCTGAACTCAGAAGTTCGATTCTACTTGGTGGACTCAGTAGATAGCCCGATATGGCTTTACTATAACAAAACACATACATGCAAGTTACGCTTGAAGGCCTGGCATGGCCGAGCGTGTGAAGCGTGTGACTCGTAATCCGACGGTCGCGGGATCGCGCCCATGTCGTGCTAAACATGCTCGCCCTTCCAGCCGTAGGGGTGTATAATGTGACGGTCAATCCCACTATTCGTTGGTAAAAGAGTAGCCCAAGAGTTGGCAGTGGGTGGTGATGACGAGCTGCCTTCCCTCTAGTTTTACACTGCTAAATTAGGGACGGCTAGCACGGATAGCCCTCGAGTAGCTTTGTGCGAAATTCCAAAAACAAACAAACAAACAAAAGTTACGGTTGTTTGTGGCGGCTTCAGGATGGTAAAGATTTTGGCTACTTTAAATAGATGATGGTTCTCGTTTTAGTTTAATCTAAACCAAAATAATACTGCAATTTTTGTATTACCAGCAAAAGATAAATATTTAGGGATATTAAGAGTGTTTTATAATGGCAAAATCTCTGCAACTAATCCAGGAAGGAAAGCAGCATACAGAGCGCTAGCTTTAGTGGCGCTACCTAAAGTGGTTGAAACGCAATTACGTTGATAATAGAAAGTTTTCTGCGACTGCAACATATCGTAATTTAAGGATAATAATAAACTATCCTTTGAAAAGCTGTATAAAACTCCCTTTGCCTCAAGCTTTTGTTGTCACCTAAGTATGTCTTGCAATAAATCATTTCTTATTATATATATATACATTACTACCATGGAACTTAAAGGTGATTTTACTTTATTTTATCACCTGCGCATTTTTTTACTCATATATATATATAATGGGTCGAAGTCATGTGCCATTTGTTCTTGGGCTTTCCAATTTTAACGTTTGTATCATAAAATACAGGGGTGTTAGGGTTGGACTCCTTAACCACAAGGATTCTCTCTTCTCCTTCATGGGTCGCCATGCACGGCAAACACATGGGTGAATGTTTAGATCCCAGAAGAGGTAATCTGTATTACAGAACCTTCTCTGGGAGGTCTCCTCACTAGATAATGAATCCACCTCAAAGGATCCTGTCTGATAACTATGCATGATTTAGTAAATTCAAGTAGAACCACACCTTATCTTTATTTCTTTGTTCATAAACAACTACCTGGATTAATGAGTAAGAATGTGAAATGCATCCATTCAGCAGACTAAGGATGTCCAATATTTTCTGTTAGCATTGACAAAATCTTCACAACACCTCAGAAAACTCAAATACACAATCATTACGTATTACATAAATGTGAAAGGGTCACCTGTGGAAGAATTCCATGTTTTCATTCTTGTAACCAAAATTCAGAACATAGAAAAAATTATGTTAAGCTACTGTCAACAAAATTAAATTGACATTTTAAAGTGTTGAAAACAATCATGTGATTCTTCAATAAACATGTCTGATAAATACAAAATCATACAGGCCCATGAAATAAATACCACAGCAATTTATATTCTTTGCACTGAACATTCATTAAACTTCATAGAAAACAAGGTGTTGAAATTTGCAGAGATGCTATACCTTTCTCTTGAATTCTGCAAATAATTTACAATTTGTTTTCTATTTCTTCACAGAAATGTGGGTAAAGATAACACTGTTAATAATCAGTTGTCAAATACATTGACAGCAATGGTATTTAAGAATAGGTATGCACATATAGAGAAGGCTCTGATACAACTGCAGAAAACAGAGATCATTAACCACTAGAAATCAGACTTGGTAAAAAACATCAGTAGTCAAACAGATCATGTAGAAACAAGAGATCAAACAAAACTAATACATCCATCAATCAGTGATGTCGAGAAACCCACTTGTTGAGAACTTTTATATGCAAAAACGGCTGTTCTGGGCCCAGAAAACACTTCAAATAGAAGAGCGAACAACGTTTCGACCTTCTTCGGTCATCGTCAGGTTCACAAAGAAAGGGTTACTGGTCGGAAGCTGACCACGTGTTTGGGAGGGGTTGTATAATTGAGTGTTGCAATGTAGAGGGCGCGGTTTGAATATATAATTTTGTCTATAATATTAATATAGGTATAATGGTGTTCCTTTATATTGGTTTATTTTGGGTTTGAGTTGTTGTATAAGTAAGGCTTCTTTAATTTTTCGTTTGTTTATGTTTGTTTCTTTATTTAGTATTTTAGTGTTTTCTATAGTTATGTTGTGTCCATTTGACTTGCAGTGTTCGAAAACGTGTGAAGGTGACTTTTTATGTTCTTTGAATCTGGTTTCCATTTTTCTACTTGTTTCTCCTATATAGGAGAAATTAAAGAAGCCTTACTTATACAACAACTCAAACCCAAAATAAACCAATATAAAGGAACACCATTATACCTATATTAATATTATAGACAAAATTATATATTCAAACCGCGCCCTCTACATTGCAACACTCAATTATACAACCCCTCCCAAACACGTGGTCAGCTTCCGACCAGTAACCCTTTCTTTGTGAACCTGACGATGACCGAAGAAGGTCGAAACGTTGTTCGCTCTTCTATTTGAAGTGTTTTCTGGGCCCAGAACAGCCGTTTTTGCATATAAAAATACATCCATCAGTGATAGCTGAATTAATAGAATCTCTAAAAACATTTGTGAAAACTGTGCAATAAAACTTTCAGTGCTGAAGAAATGTTGTGATGCTAAGTGACAGCAGACAACCACCCAATACCTTGCAAGATCAAAATTGCTAGTATTACATTGAAGTTTTTCTAAAGGAATGAGACAGATTTCATGACCAGAATTTCCTATCAATATTGGATATTTTTAAAACTGTATATACTTTACCTGGTTTATATATAGACTTTCAGAACATGATTTCCACATTTCTGAATTTGCTACTACAGAACTCATTAAAAATTAATTCAGAGCCATTATGAACTAGAATCACCTACCCAGATTTTCCATCACATTCAAGAACTGGCATACTCAGGATTCCTTTTTTTCAAATATTATTAGACACTTTCCATAAGTTAAATTGAAAAAATAAAATGTGGTTTCACTGATTACTCTGTAATATCAGGTTTTACTTAGTAGAACAGAAGTTTAGAAAATAAAATTTAATATTTAGTTTCAAGATAGATTTAAGTATTAAGCTCTTCATAATAGCACCTACAGGTTCTTTCTACAGTTATCTAGTTAGTAAAAGTTGTGCATTTAATTTATTTAAGTTAAACAAAGAAATGGTTATTGGAATTAGGTGTTAAAATAATTTTTTGACTGACATTGTATTTTACATTGATATAAAAGAAACAAATAAGTTTACATGTATTGGTTAAGTGTCTCATGCTTTTGATACACCAAATGTCTTCTGTGCAGTAAAAGCATTTACAATGAACCATAACTATGTGCTTTAAAAAGTGTAATATTACACATAATTTACCCTTACTACATTGCCATAATTAGGTAAAACGACACAGAAGTCACAACCTTGGTTGTGTCTTTGGCTTCCTTCTTGCACACACACACACACATGATCACAGTAGAATACAGTGCTTCTTCAGTGGGGCGTTATTACCAATTTTTGTCATTGTGAGATTGATATTTCATATAATAGCTAAACATGAATCCTGACTACTGCATATAGGGCCAACATTTTAACACTAGTTAATAACATCTCACTCTTTTTCTTCGAATAAAACTAATGACTGAATCTATCTTCCTTTTTCGAATAAAAACTGATGACTGAAACTCTCACTCTTTTCTTCGAATAAAACTAATGACTCAATCTCTCTTAATCAATCCTGTCTCTCGCATCTTCGTCTGTTTATATATTGTAGGCCTAAACTCCCCGAAAGACCGCGAAAGTTCTACAGGTCTCCAGAACAATCCGCACATGTCCATTCTTGTACGAAACTATACGTCTAGACACGAAGTCACCAGCACTCATTTACAAACATATGATTGGTCTACTTAATTCAAGAAAATTCTAAAATGTTACCCTAAATGAATAACAAAATATTAGTTTAAACTTCGAAACAATAATATCAATATGGAAAAATGAATAATAGAAATGAAAATTTAAACACAACACGACATGTTGTCGCTTACAAAATATTTACACGACATTTACATAACAAGTACATATATTTTAGACATGTAAATTTCGAATCTTAGGTAATACTTAAAATCCAATTTGATTTCACTAGTTTTTATAGATTTCGTGAAAAGACTACTTTTGTTTCAAGGATATGGAATCTAATATACCAATTAATGCATTATTCAGTTGCTACATTAAATACTGATTGTAGTTTAGCTACAACTAAGAAGGTGGAAGGAAAATTCTTTCGAACTCTCACATCATCAACAAACTGGAAAGTGGAAGAGAAACTTGCATCTATGGACAACTTATTACTAACATACATTTTGAAAAAGAGAAGGTTAACTACCCATCTCCGAGAGACATTTTCCTTGATAGTAAGATGTTTCTCAATATTAACTTTTACTTCTCTGTTCATTATTTGATAACCATGAATTAATTCTTGCGCTAGCTGTCCTTAACAGGTTCACACTTGATTTACTATGGTGTTGAAGTATAAAGAGTATTTCAATTCGTTCACTGTGCTATCACGAATTTCGTTGACATCTTGAGAGGTAATGAAGAGAAAAGGCAAAAATAATTTATCTATTGTTTGGTAACTTATAGGCAACTACTTAATAGCATCTACCGTTAATCCTTGAACTACTCTAATTTCGGACTTGGGTTTCAGCGCCACATTTTTTATGTATCCACAACCATGGGTCCTCAAATTCATAGTCTAACAGAAAACAAGGAACCAAGCAGTGCTTCTTCTCCTGACAAACAAAAAACAAAACAAAAAACTGCAACATATAAAGGTAAAATTCATTCTTCACCATTTCTTATTTTTGGAAAGAATCTGAAGGACACTATAATTTTAACCTCTATGATGACTATATTCACAAGCTTGAGCAAAACAGACAATTTGATTTCAATGTTTACAGAATCAGTCATTAGTAAATAAGTGGATGATCCTTAACAGAAGACATTCAAAACTTATTTGATTGTTAGCAAATGTAATCAAAACAGTAAGAATTTCTCCAAGCTAGAGTCAAATTTTAAATTATATCAAAATTTATTTCGTGTTTGTAAAGATACTTTTAACGATCATGCAAAATAAAAATAAGTGATAGAAGTAAACGTTAAAAACAAATAAAGTATAGCAATTATAACAAAATTGAAACAAGAAAATAAATAATGAAAAACAACACTAATAGGTTGCCTGCATTCTGTTGGAAAAAACAAAATTTTAATGTTATAAGCCCCACATATTTACTTTTCAGTTATCGTAGAGTAAGCAACTGAAAGAGAAAAGCAAAATATAAAAGTGTGAATATACATAACAAAATTTACGATAGGTCTTGTAAAGAACAATAACATTACTTATTAGAAATTGTTGGCAATTTTATACACTTACAAAAGCAAAACAAAACAACAACAACAAAGAAACTTGTACAAACTTTAAGTTATACATGTAATCATTGCACAAAAAAAAAATGGATTTGAAAAGTATAACAACAATTTGATTAAGAAACGAATATATTTTGTTACTTATGTTTTTCATTAGAAATTTGAGACAAAATTCTGATTGCACTAATGCAGGCTCAAAAAATTATATCGTTATACTAAAAATATTGGTATACGTTGTAGGAATTAGTTTGAAGTAAATATATTGATAAAAATTAAAACGCTATGATTGGTAAAAGCCGAAATGTTATGATTACCATGAGCATTCTAAAAGTATTAAATTTTTGTTGTTGTTTTCTTTAATTTCGCACAAAGCTACACAAGGGCTATCTGTGCTAGTTGTCCCTAATTTAGCAGCGTAAGACTAGAGGGAAGGCAGATAGTCATCACCACCCACCGCCAACTCTTAGGCTACTTTTTTACCAATGAATAGTGGGATTGACCATCACATTATAACGTACCCACGGCTGAAAGGGCTAGCATGTTTCGTGTGATTATGATTCGAACCCCTGACCCTCAGATTATGAGTCGAGCGCCTTAACCACCTGGCCTAATATTAAGAAAAACACTGCTTGTAGATAACATACTGATAATATTGAAGTTATTAGAGAAAGGAAAAAATTATAAAAATTGAAAGAATTATCACCACAAAAAACACGTGACTTCATTTAATCTTTCCCGTCTTACATTAGAAAGTAATTAATTATTAATATTGTAGCGATATTTCATCTCTTGTACCGATTGGACTTCGACACTTTATGCCAACAAATGACGTTGTTATTGTTTTGAATTAAGCACAAAGCTACACAATGGGCTATCTGTGCTCTGCCCACCACGGGTATCGAAACCCGGATTTTAGCGTGTAAGTCCGCAGATATACCGCTGAGCCACTAGGGGGCAACCAACAAATGACACAGGCATTGTTTCCATAGTATCAATCACAAGATAAATTGTAAATCATATCTTATTTTAGATATTGATAACAGATGAATTAAAATAAATATAAATGATGTAAAAGTTTTGTGACAAAATTGAATAATAAAAGTTAACACATTAATATATACGTTTAGTACATTTATCTATGCAAGATGTAAGAGGAGCAACTATAACTGGTCCTATAAATATAGGAATGTGTAAGGACCACACTTGTTGAAAAATTATTGTAGTACAGTACTCTGATATTTGAGTCTTTCGGAATCAGTCAGAAAAAAAAATATATATATAAATATATACAGTTCAGTCTAAATTCAGTACTTTAAAAAAACTGAACTAGTAGAAAATAGAAACTATTTTCTATTGTAAAATAAACAGTTTACTGTATTTGTTTTACTCAAATACTTAGAAAAGCATAAGCGAACTTATGAAAATCACTTAATTTTCGTTATTAATAGCTGTAATGATCATTATACCACTCATTCAAGTATCTGACATTATGAAGATACTTGAAAAAATCTGTATAAACACTAGTGCTATATTTATTATTTGACATTTAGTGATTACTCTAACGCAGGAAGGTTATAAAATGTTATTATGAATACATACCAAAAAGTTTCATGAATCATTTTAGAAATTAAAGTGTTCACTCTCATTAAATCTTGAAATAAAGTCTAGTCGTGTGATATTTTCCATCAAGTGGAGTCCAGTCTATTGTAGTATTATTCACTAGAATTTTTATCATAGGCGTTGAGGTAACTGTTCACATTGTTTAGTCATTCTGTGTTGCAGGTGTAGTCACAGGTGTTAGCTAGGAGAGTATAAATCAAATGGTAAAACTCTTACAAAATTCAAAGTTACACAGTAATAAACATGTTAGCAAACTCGGGTGTCAATCCTAGTTAGAAGCAGGGAAACAAGAAGTTGAATAATCAGACCACGAAAGTCTAATTAGATATTGCACCTTAGGTAATTTGGGGTACTTTTCCTTCATATATATTTCAGTAAAAATCAAATTTAAGACGTTATACATTGCATAGTTCGTTGCACTTTTCCGAGAGATAAAAATAAAGACAACATTTTAATTTTAAATATCATTAAAAAACAAACTCTAAATAGTTGCCCACTTGATTGCACTTCAAGCTGCCACTGGTAGAATTAAGTTGTAGATAATGTTACATAATTTTGTCATCATTAAAGTATTGTAATTAAATATACAATTTTGTAATAATCAAAAATATTATTAATTGTTTTCACAATTTTTGTGCTGTATGTTAAGCGTTTTACAATTATGAGTCAATAGTGAAAATGACACATTTACATGTACATCTAAAATGTTTGATTTTTATTGAAAGATGAAATGAGTTTTATTGACAAAACAAGGCTTTTCATTTATTTTAAAATTTTGTTTATTCGGTGGTTGATATAAACGATTAAAAATTAATAAAAATAATTTATGAAAAATTCGAGTCCATGTGATCGAGTGTTTAGCGTGTCGGGATGTGAATCTAGATGGTTATGGCTGGCGTCCTTTTTTCACAAAATTACATTCCGTATTTTGATCCGTAGGTGCATTAAAAAGTGATATTTAAATCCCACTATTTTACATTTCTCATATTCTAACGCCATAAGTGGCACAGTGGTATGTCAGAGGACTTACAACGCTAGAATTCAACTTTCAATAATCGTGGTGAGAAGGGCACAGAAAGCAAACCCACTGTGTAGCTTTGTGCCTAGTTTCAACCAAATCAAATAAACATCATAATCTAACATATCAAAATTTGGGCCAATCATTGTATGTTGTTTTACGCAGATAAACAAATAAACACAACACAAGGATTCTTAAAGTTTCAGAAATGTACGTACCATTATTCCAAATCTGTTGTGGTTTATGACTGGCTCGGAAAATAATCTTAAAAGCATATACGACGAACTTTATGTTTGCTTTTAAAATTATTTTATAATTAACCACAGTTTTAATGTTTTCACTTATTATAAATTAATAAGTTAATCACAACGGAATAATTCATCACTCCCATACTCAGTGTTTTATTTTCCATTTGCTTCTTCAATTAAACTTCAACACGACGTTATATCTCTTTCATGGTACCTATAACAAAACACTACATTTGTTTTTTCTTGTACTGTACTCCCGCATCTCTATCAATTGCGTCTATTAATTAACCGTAACCTTGGTTTATTGTTTAATCCACCACAGTGCTACCACAGTTTATAAGACTGCAAATAGCGAATGAAAACATGAACTATCACTCAGTCACAGAAAAGTGTCTTTCGAGAAATATTAAAAACCTAATTAATTGTGAGCAAAAGAATTACAGTATTTCTTATGGTTAAAGAAAATTATGGGTTTGTTTAATGAATTTCGCCCAAGGCTGCAAAAGAGATATTTAATCTAGCTCGGTCTAATTTAGAAATGAAAGTTTAGAGGAAAGGTTTGTTTGTTTTGAATTTCGCGCAAAGCTACTCGAGGGCTAACTGCGCTAGCCGTCCCTAATTTAGCAGTTTAACACTAGAGGGAAGGCAGCTAGTTATCATCACCCACCGCCAACTCTTGAGCTACTCTTTTACCAACGAATTGTGGGATTGACTGGCATATTATAACGCCCTCAGAGCTGATAGGACGAGCATGTTTGGTGTGACGGGTATTCAAACCCGCGTCCCTCGGATTACGAGTAGAGTGCCTTAACCACTTGACCATGCCGGACCTTAGAGGAAAGGTAACTGGATAACAGCATCCATCGTTAACTTTTTAATGACGGATGAAAGGGCAAGCATGCTTGATGACATGGTCCTCCTAGTCCGCGAACTGGTTGATTGATTTAATGACCAGGTCGGACTAGGCATGGGAATTCTGAAACGTATATAGGTGTCTAGGTGAAATATGTATTTTGTCAGTCGTTTTATAAATCGAAAGTATAAACATTATATCTAATAAATTCCGAAATATGAATTCTTTAATGTGTAATGTTGATTATGTATGTACACTTGACACGCACGCACACATAATAATGATCATATGTTACTAGATTGTTTGTTTGTTTGTTTTTGGAATTTCGTACAAAGCTACTCGAGGGCTATCTGTGCTAGCCGTCCCTAATTTTGCAGTGTAAGACTAGAGGGAAGGCAGCTAGTCATCACCACCCACCGCCAACTCTTGGGCTACTCTTTTACCAACGAATAGTGGGATTGACCGTCACATTATACACTCCCACGGCTGGGAGGGCGAGCATGTTTAGCGCGACGCGGGCGCGAACCCGCGACCCTCGGATTACGAGTGCACGCCTTAACGCGCTCGGCCATGCCAGGCCAGTATGTTACTAGAAGGAATTTACAATACAAATTAGTTTCATCACAAAAATGTAATTATGAAAATGCTTTGAATATTCACAAAGAACATTTTTGACTGTTGTTACTCTCTTCTAATGTATATTTCTGAAAATAATAATTTTAAATTAATTCATTTCCCAGAAATAAGCTGAAAAACAAGAAACTTTAAAATTATTGTAAATATTTTTTTTCTGAAATATTGCTCATCTGATTGTTAACCAAACTATTTTTATTTACATCCTGTTTCATGACATCCACAGTAATTTACTAAATAGTAATTACCATCATCTTAAGTTGCCACATGCTTTTTATCTTCCAATAAAGCTGAAAACACTGATAAAGGAGTGGCCTGGCATGGCCGAGCGCGTTAAGGCGTGCACTCGTAATCCGAGGGTCGCGGGTTCGCGCCCGCGTCGCGCTAAACATGCTCGCCCTCCCAGCCGTGGGAGTGTATAATGTGACGGTCAATCCCACTATTCGTTGGTAAAAGAGTAGCCCAAGAGTTGGCGGTGGGTGGTGATGACTAGCTGCCTTCCCTCTAGTCTTACACTGCTAAATTAGGGACGGCTAGCACAGATAGCCCTCGAGTAGCTTTGTGCGAAATTCCAAAACAAACAAACAAACAAACTGATAAAGGAAGTGTTTTTTTCTTATTTGTGCTTTAAACAAAAAAAATCATTCATTTAGTTATATTAAGAAAAATGTCACTGGGAAGGTTTGTCAGTTCGTTGACGAAAAATAGGGAGGTATATATATATATATAACTTTTAGATATCTATACACGAGTTAGCGAGAAGGCATAATATCAAATACAGTTTATCACAGAAATAAAATTTTATTTAACAAATTTAAATTACAAAAATGAGGTTGCAGTAAAGGTGTGTATTTATACCTCACATTTACTTCACAACATTATACATGTACAAAACATCTTTCCTATCCTTTATATTTCTCATTATTAGGGGTATCGTTGCAGTTGCTATAGGCTCAAATGAGACGTATTTTTGAACTTTTATTTGTGTGTCTCTCGATTTAAGTTCTTAACTTGATATGCATTTAATAATCAAGTGAATGTATATTGTATCACCATTTTGTGTTCACTGAATGATAAAAACATTTCCGTGAAAAAGAAATACTATATTTTTTACTATTTTTCGGCCTGATAAAGTTTACGCTATTATTATTGACTGTACTTTTAATACGAATTATAAATTTATGTTACTGGACAGGTAATAAATTTGAATGCTCTATGATAGTTGTTAAGACTTTCGTTAGGTAAGCATTCTGACCAATGCTGACTACCTAACAATAGTCTCATTGCCTACCTGCAAACCACTACAGAGTAGTCATGACATAGTCAGTGTGATCCTATTCGTCCAAGGAGCGGTTATCATTATGACCATCCATTAACAATGGACTGTTGTCATTATGACTATCCAAAGACCATGGAAGATAAGTCATGTTGACCTAATCAGGACCACCTCTGCTAGTCACTATTAGGCAAAGAGACCATCTTCAGTCAGATGTGGTCAGCAGAACTATCACTGAGTAGTCAACCCCGCTGCCATCTGATGACTCAACCTAAGTCCCAGGTACCTGCCACCATCTTGAAAAATATAAACTGCATTTTAGCAGCACCATTTTTTTTTCCAAACTGAATACAAGTGTGCATCAATATACATGTAGCAAAATAAAATTCAAAATGCAGCAACAATTTGAAAATAAACAACTGAACTTTACATTTGTTTTTTGCATATTCACCGTGGATCAAATACACATGACAAGTAACTATACCAGATCTAATATAACTTTATGGCTTTGAATACTTTTCTCTTCCTTTACCTATTGACGTTTTGACAGATTTCACGCTGCTATGTTTTTGATATTCAAAAGATCAAGCAACTGAAGAACACATCTGTCTGCATCTTTTTCAGGGTTGGTAACTTTCCTGGACTCATCATAGAGCTTCCGAACAACTCTTTCAACAAAGTTAAAAGTTTTCTCGAGTTTTGCTGAAAATACAAAGTTGAAGATAAAGGAAACTCCCTACATACACAGTGAATACTTTTACAAAATCTTCAGTGGCACAAACATCAAAGCCATCAACATATAGGTTGAATTCCTGATCACAAAACTGAGAAATTGAACCACATTGAATGTATGTATTTACACTCTCAGCAGGTTCCCTAACTTTATTACCCACCATGATACTTTCACTTTCTTTTAGAAGAAAAGGGATACCAAGAATGGCAATACTAGATCAGGCATGTGCGAGAACTGTTTCATAAGAAATGCTAGCAGATTATTTTCTAGCGATATGTTTCTGTCCTGCAGGTAAGAATTTACTGAGTCCTTATATTGAGAGAGAAAGTTGGACACTCCTTTTTCTGCATCATTTCCGCTTAAATTCATTCAATAGCTGTGCTGGTGATGCCACAAAGAAAGGATAATGTTCTACAAGATCATTGACAGGAGAGTTGTCAATGATTAGTTTCCTACAATCATGCCGAGTTTTGTCCATAAGCAAGTCCACTTTACAAAGATCACCATTTTTTCTGCATTGCAGACGAGTTTTCATCCATTCCTTGTGTTTTTCGGTGGAAGTTTCATCCTCTCCAAGTGGCTTTTCACACAAGTATTGCTTTAATCCATATAGCCTCTGTTCTGAGATGTGGTTTGAGATGGGGTTTCATCTGTTGCAGTTTTTGCCGTTTTCCTTCTTTCTTGGACTATAGGCAATGATAAATCCTTTTGCTTTCTATTATTCTAGAATTTCTGACGAAGCCTTATCCTCCACAGCTCCTGCAATTAGAATTGACAGAATTAGTTCTATTGAGAATGAATAACAAAACTGCCCTGGTATAACTATAATTATTTTAAACAATATTCCTTTTAAACCACCTTTGGAATTTTACAGGTTTAATCTGAGAAACTGAAAGTCATACACATACTGGTTAATAAATAAGTTGTACGAGTTCATCTTGACAATGTATTATCTTTAGCGTCAAATTAGTTGAGCTATGTTACATAGTATACAAACAAAACAAATATTTCAAAGTATCAAAATAGTATTTTCAACAGCCCCTCCTTGGTAGGTATATCTACTTGTGTTTTTTTTTTAAATATAACTTCCCACAAAATTTTCATTTGTTTCTTCACTAATATTATGCAACACAAAAAATGCCACTTAAGTTATTTTGTAACTAATGAACATATTTCTTGTAGAATACATTTATACCCTTACAAGTGGTGATATGGTCATTTCTGTTATTCACTTTAGGACGAATTTTATTGGGCTCATAAAGTCAATTGTATGTATAAAAGAATATATTTGTGATGAAAATATATTTCACAACAAACATAACATAATGCGCATGTGAATAGTACTTACACAAACACCTTGCGGTGTTAGATTTGGGGCATCAGCGCTTAAAAAATTCATCCAATACTTGGTCATACTGCCTTAACGTGGGATATCTGGAAAATAGAGGTTGGGCAGGCTATCAAGTACAGATGAAGGCATTTGAAGAGATATAATTACACGCTTGTAATCAGAAATGATACAAGCACTTACAAGGTATAGTTTGAAACCTCAGTGTAGACTGCATCTAGTAAATGGAAGCGACTTTCTTTCTCAACAGGCTTCCCTTACGACAACAGCAAAGCAGTATACCTAGGCAGATTTGACAAATTTTCTTGCTTAAAGGTTACTGGCCAAGGCTTGAATGTTAAGATGCTGACAAAGGAAATATCAAATAGTTCAAAACACTTACAAATTGGGGTTGACTGATAGCAATGAACTACTAACTAAAGCCTAATTGTCTCAAGTGGAAGATGAAACTATTTCTCGAACAGATTGAAAGATCTGTTTGACATTCATTAGGACATATCCTACCATGATGATATGGACTAAATTTGTTCCGTACGGGGACCGGGTGATGATGCACTCTGCTTGCTTGAAGGCACTTCAGGGTTCGGTGGATTCTGGTCAAAAATAAAGTTTTAACGGTCTAAATTTGTAATACAAAATTAACAACAGTAATTGTGCTATGTTGAATAATGTATATTAAATAATTTTACTGGTTTTCTTTGGAATAAAGTTTTCGCCGAGTGATTTCCAATGACTACATAAATTATTATAATCACTCAAATTTGAATAAGTTGCACATGCTTACAAACGACTTACCACAACAGCTATCTCTCCGTTAAAGGTCCTAGCATTAGAAACCAGAGAAACGCGTAACTTTGCTCGTGGTTTTGGAATGTCAGACCATTGAACATCCACCCAGTCCTGCCAATCTTCCATGTACATTTGATTTGACAAGTTGGTAGCATCTACATCCAGATCCAGGTTGTCAGAAATCTTACTGGGCAACAATCCCAGATCATTCACGAACACAACAATTTCTTTTTCATCGTAGGTAATGTGGTAGGATAAAGCCATCTCTTTGGAATCTAAAAATATGGTACTAATAAAAATGATTTATATATATATATATATATATATATATATATATACACACACACACACACACACACACACATGCAGAAAAGTTTTTATTGAAGAACAACTACAAAACACCAAAAACACATATAACATTTCCATAAATTTAACATCAGCAGGACTGGTATAAATCAGTTAAATAAGTAATTTGGTTTATCCTTCTCAAATAGTACTCTTTAAAAGGGGAAAACAAATATAAGTAGTCTGACCTCAATAGATGGTGATCATAGTGGTGATTTTGGTGCAAATGTGCATCATACATATTAATATGACAGAAGTTCGCTCTGTTTGAAAATTTTGATGAAATTTGTCACAAAAAGGCAGAAACAAATTTACATAAAATATGTCAAATTTTGTGATGAGATTTGTCACTAGAAGGTACACACCAAGTTACATAAAATAGGTTAAAATTTACCACTGATTTTCGAGTTTTGTTAATTTGTCATCATTCAGTCGCCACGAATGTAGTGATGTCGGATGATTATATTTTTACCTTTGTTCACATAACAAGGCAATGGGTAATGATCATAAAGATCTTGAATGCTCAGGAGTTCATAGCTTCCCATTGGCTCTACAATGTAAGCATGAATATGCCTATGATAATCAACAGTTTTGTATTTTTGACAATACAAAAAAGGTTTTCCCCAAAGAACAAAGCAACAGATCACTGAAGAAAATTGAAGATTGTCGAATTCATAGCTACTGAAAGCCATTGTCCCTGTGTTGTATGTGAGGCAGTTGACTGTACAACCTGTTGCTTTAATGACAAAATTACCTTCCCCAAGGTTTCGTTCCAAGTGAATTCGCAGGCAATATGACAGGATTAGTCAAGTCAAAAGCATCAATTCCAAGAAATTCATTGTTTTCCAAATGTGAACAGAGTTTATTCTGGTGTCTCATTGCCATTGTTTTGGCTAGATTCCTCCTGTTTTTCGTACGTCTTGCAACATCAACAAAGAAACCTATGTTTGGCCTCAAATCTCATGGTTTACACATTTCTCAGTGAACCAAATCTGAGAGTCATTTCTGGATAATGCAAAGTAAAATGTCCCTTTGGCTTGAGAGTTCTATTTAGAAATTCCTTTTCATAAAGAGAATGGAACTATTGTATCATATCATTTAAGAATTCAATGCTTGCATATGACATTGATGGACACTATCAATTCTACCATATCCAGCAGAACCAACAGAACTTCCCATTTGTTGTTGTCTTCTGGCACTGCATCACTCACCAGTAATGAAAATAACCTAAAGAGATACAAAAATTGTACAGCTCTTTTCTTAATGTGTACAGACCCTCTCAAAATAACAAGCTCAGGCCTATTAATTTTATCAGTTCCTTTGCAGTGCCTGCAAGGTACTGAAGGCTGAAGTATCCAGACAAGACATACTAATCTATGAGTGAAACTAAAATTTCTGACACTAACCCAGATTCAAAAAGGTCATATAATATATCAGGTGATAGAGCATTTACCACATGAAATTGCTGCAGAACGTTCAGGGGCGATCTTTTTCTAACCCCATATGTACTTGACAAAGTCGATTAAGTTTTGACTATTGCAACTTGGTAATTACAGGATGCAATAGATCTCTCTGGGCATTTTGAAATATCAGTTAACTTTCTTAAATAATCCCTAGATACCATGCAGAATCTACATGATCTGAGAGCAGAAAATGATTCAAGAAACCCTCCAATAGCATGGCTTCTCAAATTATCTGCAAAAACAATTAGAGGTAAACCTCTGAATTTGAAATGTTCCCTCTGGTTTGATAATGTAAATACCAATGTTTTTAAGAACAAATAGTTCTTCAATCAAAGGTCTCATCACTGTATTTAGCCCATGATTTTTTACGTTTTGGCTCTTTACTAAGATTGCTAAGAATATACAATGAAGCTGAGATCTCAAAGCAAGTTCAATATTGCCTAAATGATAGCAGAAAGCACAATATTTGTAAGGAGGAGCTTGTATTCCAGCCTGGTTCACAGCTGTAAACTCATCAAAATAGAAAGTGATTTGAAGGGTAAGAGGAGTTCCTTGCCAGAATGGATGGTTTTTGAAATGTTCACCATCAACGACATCTCTAAGACAATCATCAGCTGACATGCGAGGATAAACAACCTAGCTAAAAATATCATCATGTTTAAGCAAACACTTCAGAGTATCTAATAAAGAAACATATTGCATTGTGTCATGTTTCCCCATCCCCAGCAATTCCAAAGTTATACACAACAGGTTTTACAGATGACAAATTATCTTCAATGTAAGACTAGAAATTAGTGTGGACAGTGAAATTTTCAATCATGAAATGTAAGTCAAGACTTTCTTTCTTGCAAGCTTCCATCATTGGAACTATACTATTTCTAGGAATTCCCTCACTGATCAATGTTCTTTTTATGGTTTGGAATAAATATTCATCTTCGGTAGCCATAAAAGAACAGGAAAAATTTAGAAATTTACTTCTAGTTTTGTAAGTAATTTTTTTCATTTTCACGCAGCTGCAGAATTGTTTTAGCTAATGTTCTTCACTCGTCTGTGACAACCATCTCCTTATTACCATCAACTGCCTCAGTGTTCGAGTTTTAAAACCTCTGTTCGATAAAGTACTCAGCACATTCACCACCAGCTTCATTATCCCGAATACTGGTAGTAACAAACCATTCATGCTTTTTATTTATATGTCTTTTCAAACATTTGATGCTTTTCAATGGTCTTTCACATCCATTAACACCACATGGGACAGCAAATCCAGGCTCATGCTCATGAACCAAAGAAAAATGTGAAAGAAGCTTGGTAAAATGCTTAACCTTATAAATACATTTAATGCAAGGGAAAATATTGAAAACTTCTGACTTTTCTGCTATGTTTAACTCCAAAGTTTACCAAACTTCATAGTGTATATTATAAACTTGAAACGTAAAATGTATCATTTATTTAACTATATTTAATGATAAATTTCAACAATAACAACTAGCAAATGTCGGTCGCCCGCAAACCGACGGTGTATCCTTGGACTTACCCTCAATCTAGCAAATGAAAACGAACTTCAAAATGCAAATTCTTGACACAACCTTCCCGTAGGTGGCCAAAAACATTCATTGGCCAGACCTTAACCTAACTAAAATGTTCACCAAATTGGACCGAAATTCAAAAGGAATTGTGGACTGGAGAGTGAACACAAGGAAATCTTTGCAGACGCATACTCCTGCTGATGCGTGATCCATAATATTCCCCGATTTTCGTAAGGGTATACAAGTTATATTATTTTAACTACACAACTCGATTGCTCATGACTTGATGCAATATCCCCCGGATCCTACATTTTTCTCACCGATATGGATGTAGTATGGATTATGAGAGGGACCCAAAGTCTGAGAAAGTTCCCTGGGAGCAAAGAAGGGAGAGGGGTTGGGGGAATATTTTGCAGGATTACAGGCCTTCTATTCATAGTGTACGGCCAGGCGCTGGCTCTTATCTCGAACCATTCGATTTCAAAGAATAGAGTTTTAAAAATTTAAATACATTTTGTACCTAAAGAGATTTTTAGATTATTAAATTAATTTTTTTTTTGAATTAAGCACAAAGCTACACAATGGGCTATCTGTGCTCTGCCCACCACGGGTATCGAAACCCGGATTTTAGCGTGTAAGTCCGCAGACATACCGCTGAGCCACTGGGGGGCTAAATTAAAGAAACACACATTAAACACAACATATGTTTCACTTTTTCGCTGTTTTCAAATGATTTGTCTAGTCGCCCCCATTTGCAACTCCATTGGCCATAATACACATGTCGCATAAAGTGTGTACGTTTTAGCATTTGTAGCTCTTGCTGATTTATTAAAAATAAGGATTTATTATTCACGTATTATCGTATGTCATCTTTCATTATCAAAGGTCTATAAAATAACAACAGACAAGGTTCCTTTTAACGAGTATACAACTTCATTTGTGTAGCGGTGGGCGTAACAAATCTTTTTTTGCAGCGGTGTAGTTGGCGCTAAATTTAACAGAGCAGCAACATGGATCATTGCGGGCTTTTGATACAACCACAGGATATGCATTCAAAATACCAAATATTTGCATTTGTGATGTCAGAACGGGAGAATGTTTCCGATTTCATACTTGCTTCAAAGCATTACCTAAATATAAATATTCCTATTCTACTACTACTAGACTACAGTAGTACAGACCTACACAATGTAACGAGCAACCATCCTTGTTTACACATAACAAGTTGTACAAGAAATACGGATGGATTCACTTCAGCTAATCTAGAAAGTTAAACATTCGTGTTCTTATATTGTTTTATTGAAACATAGTATAGGATAATAAGACATAAACGATAAAAATTTACCTGGATTTCTTTCCGTTATCTGCGCGGTTGCATGGCAATTGTGCAATGTCAGTACAAGTTTCGGTCATTATATATTCTATAAACGTCATATATAATTCTCCAATGTACGACAAAATATTGCTGTGTATGATTTCTACCCCCCTCCGCCCCTTTTGCGTTTACAGTGTCATCCCTACCTTCAAATGCCGCTAAGGAGTGGACTGTGCCGTTTTCACTCCTCCCCTGTGTATGCATTGTTCTATGTGAGCCCCTAAATCCCCCCTCGACCACCTTGAGAAATGATCAACCTTTCTTTACAAATAACACCTACACAAGGAACCTCCTGCCTGCAGATAACTCGACCTAACACACTCCTTTGGAAAAGAGAATTTCGCTCGCTCCCAATACAGCTGCCTTTCATTTGTACTCGATTTGCTGTGCGGACCACTAGAAAAATCGGATGCATTTCCCGTACGTGTAGTGTCAGCGCTTGTGTTAACCATGTGGGGAAAACTTACTTCAGTCATAACTTGGATCGTTGTGGATTGTAATAATAAATATATTGATTAATGGATTTCATATTCGAATATTCCAACACACGCAGACAACAATATAAAAACACAATTGTCAAATAAAACAGTGACGAAATAGTAGTGGTCGATATATAATATTTATTTAGGTAGGGTTTATTTTGTGTGAAAGAAATTTATTCCCCTCCAAAAAAAAATAAAAGTAAATAAATAAATTTATGCAAAGTTTAGCACTGCTTACGTTTTAATTGTTGCATTTATGGAACAAAATGTATGTATACAGTCATTTGATTAATAATTGCTCCTTAATGCTACAAGAAACATCAAGAGTGTCAATTCATGAGTTAATGCTGCCTATGGTGTTGGTCTTCCTGACCACAAAGTAGTCCTTAAGACTAGCATAGCAGTGCTGCTATGAAGTAGTGAAGGTGACTTTGAAGTGGTCAAACTGACTAACTGCTTAAATTGACAAAGTGACAGCCAAACTGACTAGTAATAGATCATCATTACGACTAGTATATTACTAATAGTCAATTTCATATCCACGACTACAAAATGATAGTCATCTAGCTTATTGATACATTTTAGGTAGTCAATTTGACAGCAACCACGGAATCTCTAAAGCAGAAAATAGACGTGACTATGCCCTGGTAGTCGAAATAAACAACTTTTATTTAGAGTGAAATAAGCTACGTCATGTTTATACATTAATTAAGTTGCATGGATTGTTAAACGTTTTGGTTACATCGCGCAAAGTGAGTACTGTAAAGGCCATTTCGTAAGTTTTCTTATTGCAAAGCCACATAGGGCTGTCTGCTCAGCCCATCGAAGGAAATCGAACCCTTTATTTCAGCATTGTAAATTCATAGACTTACTGTTGTACTAACGGGGACATAAAGGCTACTTAACTGGGTAAAATAGATGGAGAATAATCCTCTCTTTTTTTTTTAAAGTGACGAATTCATGATGGTGAGTTATAAGCTAATGGGCAAACATGATGCTACTTGTTGAAACGAAACTATGATTAACTTGTGTTTATAATAAGTCAACTAACTCTTGAAAATGATGGCGGCAGATAAAAACTATGTTGATGTTTATACAGGGTGGTCGCTATAAAAACTGAAAATTTGAGGGTCAGATGAGATCATGAATAAAATGCGTGCTTACTCATTTCTATTTTGATTTGTTTTAACTTTGTAAAAGTTATTCTTTGTAAAAATAAATAGCTGTTTGACAAATTCCCCCCAGTGGCTCAGCGGTATGTCTGCGGACTTACACGCTAAAATCCGGGTTCCGATACCCGTGGTGGGCATAGCACAGATATACCATTGCGTAGCTTAATTCAAAACAACAACAACTATTTGACAAATTTTCCGCTTTTCTAGTGACCACCCTGTAATATCATTAACCTTTCTAGTATTTCAGCAAAAATTAATAAATTATTATGTATTATAGTGTGCCTCTAAACTCTTTTTTATATATATTTATTACTTGTACGTCTAGATTTAAACTTTTAAATGTATAAGTATATAATAAAATTTTGTTTGTTATTAAGGACAAAGCTATACATTAGGCTATTTGTACTGTCCTGCCACAGGTACTGATACCAAGTTTTTACCTGTACAATTATCCTAACTTTCCCGCTGAAATTTTTGTATGAATTCCATTGTTATTCAAAGGACTTTAGAAACATACTCACAAAATTATTTTCGTACACAATCATTAAACTTTGCGCTTGCTGTCCCTAACTGATAGTAGTGTAAGACGAGAAGGAGGACAGTGATCAACACCAGCTACTCTTTTATTAACGAATAATGAAATTTTCCGTAATATTATAACGTCCCCATGACTGAAAGTGCTAGCAGATTTGGTGTGACGGTAATTCGAGCCCTTGTCTTTTAGACTACGAGTCGAACACCTCTAACTACCTGGCCACCATGCCGTAAAAAATTAGGAAAATCCCTGTCGTTTATTGATCTACTTCACTTTCATTAACTTTCTTAAACCTGAAAAATTTGGAGAGTGTGCTTCAGGTTCTTCTATTTACGTGTCTTTTTTGCATATGAAAATTAACCCTAAAAACAGGTTAATAAACTCTTATTGTTAATTATCTTTAATGCGTCAAAATAGAAGCCGATCATGTGAAACATTTTTTTTTTTTACTTTGTGCCTGAATAAATTGTTGTCTGTGGTGATTAATTGCCCACTAATAATGTTGATCATAACTGTGACTTTTACCAGTGTTGATGGTTCAAAAATAGTTTTATTATAAGTATCACTCACTAGCAGTTGTTTTAAACCTAATTCCACTATAAAAGAAAAGGGTAAGGTTTGTTTAGAATTATTTTGTATAAAGGCTGAAAGAACAAATAAGTAGAAACAAATACTATGTGTTTAATCTACACAAATGTTTACATCGAATATTGCATTGCTGTGAAAATATTTAATTTTTTTGCTAGAAAAAACTGACACCAGATTTTTATAAATAGTAGCTACTTTAAATTATACAGTTTTAAAAACTTATCTTCTACATGCAAAATTATAATCAACTTTGTCAAAACATTTGACAAAGGCGTGTGTATGTGTATTTTACTTGTAACAAGGCCATTTCGAGCTATCTGCTGTGTCTAACGAGGGGAATCGAACCGCTGTAAGTTGACTAACGATGTAAAACAACTTTGCACATGAAAAAAAGTCACTGGACATGTAACAAAATCAGTTCTTTTTTACTAGAAGAAAGCGTACTCAGCAACAATGTCTTTATCTTAATTTTGGAAAACTCAAGTAGAGAAAGATGATGAAGAAAAAGCAGAACTTCCTAACCAACGCACCTCAGAATCTTGAATAGTTAGTCCTAGTAGACTAGTCGTATTTATCTTACCTCAGTTGATGGGGATAAAAGTAAAAGAACAGTCATTAATTATGATTGTTCGCAGGGTTTCAGATGAGAAAACAGAACCCAGTTTCATTCCTTAAGCGAGTAAATTTCCCGTAATTTCAATTGTGTATCACTTCTCTCCGGACACTGGTAATGTCAAAAAAGAGAGATTTGCCTTTTCCACTACGTTGTACATCCACTGAATATACCAGAAAGACAGAGTAGGAATTACGCAGTTATCAATATTTTTTTCCAGCTGAAACCCTGAGATTCCTTACAAAGCATTCTTAAGATTCTGAAGAAAGCTAATGTTGTTAATGTTGTGACACATCATAATCAGCTCTGAGCACTTACGTGGGGAAATGCTCCTGCTACTCAAGCATGTTTCAGCAACTAATGATGAGAAAAACAAATTACCACTAAAATTCGTGAAGACAGTTGTTTTGAAGAATTCAACTATATTTTTCTTTTGTGTTAAGTTCTCTTCACAGAAGATTACGACTGAAATAAGCCGTACACTTAAGTTTTTATATCCTGGCTGTCTGCAACATCTTTCAGATAAACTAACAAATTATCTTAACCACTCCTATTAATTTGTTTGCTTTGTTAAAATTTATGCTTGTATTTATTTGTATGAATCTATATTAATCACAACAAATTACAATGCTATATTTGCAAAGAACCTGTTTTCTTACTAAATAACCAATCACAATGAAAAATGAAAAAGTCATTAAAATCTCATAAAACTGTAAAATAGTAAGTAAAATATGGTTTGTTTGGTAAAGGTAGGTATATAAATTTGCTACGACTTAGCTTTTATTGTATTATGCTTAATTTGATTACATGCCATGTTCTTTCTGTAATTTCGTGTTATGATCATGTATGAGGTAAGATAAAAAAGAAGTAAAGATTTTTGTTTTTACGATTGACACATTCATACGTGTAGAAACTTATTAATTATCATTGAAACAAAATTAACTCTACAAAGGTTGAATGTGTTGTATTAAATCGATTTTGGAGCTTTATTATGTTGTTGTTATACATGTCGCTATGTCTGGTTGTGCTACTGTGCCTCTTGCAAATAACCTTGCAGTGTAATTTTTATGGCAGAAGACTCTGCCAACGTCGTTAAAGTTGTTATATTGAAAGTGTACACCTTCCTATTCGGGTTTTCTACAAAGATAAATTCTCAGTCCAACGGTTCAGTGACACAGGAATATACAAGGACTGCATCTGGTAACTCAATCAATATGGGTTTAAGGGGAATAGCATGAATAGATGTTTCATTACTATCTGCTTAATGCATGCAATGACTAAATGTATATATCGTAAAAGAAATTTGTGTACACGTGACTTGCGTCACTTTTTCCAGATGTAGATCCTTCTTATGTTTTGCAGTATTGTCTCGTACACTTGGATGACTTTTACCACTGGTATTTATGTTTTCCAGATATTCACACATAACAAGACGTTATGTGTGACCAGAGATGGGATATCAATTATTACATACTTTTTCTGGATGGTCTTAGTGCTCTACGTTGTTCTATGTTCCTTTTTTTTACCAATGTCTTTAAGTAATAGACACATCCTAAATCCAAAAATTATAATTCCCCAGTACGAACACATCTTTATAATCTGAGTGTGTGAATATTTTGTTTTGGAAAAAGCTGTTACCTAAACTTCCCCAAAATGATTAATATTCGATGGTATCACACTACCCAAAAACGACAAGCAACAATCAGTTTCTATACTTCTGATATATGTTGTTCCATTGTGACTTTATTTTAGCTATAAATGTCACATATTCATTTTATTTTTAATATAGCACAGATATCTCTCGTGTAGCTTTGCACAAAATTAAAAAAAAAGATTTTTAAATAACATATCAAATCCTCCTTATTTATACAAAAGTACTTAGTACTTTATAAATAAATTTGGTGAAAATCATCAATTTTATTGCTAAAATGTTTTGATGAAAACGTTTAAAATTTTTAATTTTTCAAAAAAAACGATAAAAAATAATCCCACCACCTTCGTGTGTGTTTTCTTATAGCAAAGTCACATTGGGCTACCTGCTATGTCAATCGAGGGTAATCGAAATCCTGGATTTAGCGTTGTGAATGAATACGAAGACTTACAACTCTTGCAGCGAGGGGACCACCATCTTTGTATACTATCTTTTATGAAAACTAGTGAAATTTATTCTTAGACAAAATTTTTAATAAAAAACTCTACATATTTGTTAAGTCGTGGGTTACAATCCCCGTCGCACCAAACGTGTTCGCCCTTTCAACCGTGGAGGCGTTATAATGTGACGGTCTGTCATGTAAATATTATGTAAATGTTGTGTAAACGACAACCATGTCGAGAGTGTTATGTAAATGTCATGTAATGTCGTGTTTGAATTCCCATATTTATTATTTATAATTCTATATTTATATTATTGTTTCGAGGTTTAAACCGGTGAAATTTAAAATAACATTTTAGAATTAATTAAAATTCATTTAGAATTATTCATGTAGAAATTTTTAAAACTAGGTAGATTGATCACTTGTATTGGCCTGGTGTTTGTACTGTGGAATTTTGGGAAGTTACGCGATTAGTATATAAACAGACGGCGATGCAAGGGAAAGAAATCATCCATTTTTACTCGGGTCAAGAAGTAAATCATCCACTTTTACTCGGGTCAAGAAGTGAATCATTCATTTTTACTCGGATCAAGAAGTTTGTCTCGTTTGAGAAAGTTTAAACTGAATTTGTGAATAGAGCTAGATCAACTAAAGCGGTGAAATTTTTATTCCGTCAATCTTTACAATTCAGTCGGATTAAGGATTATAGCGAACGTCAATACGAATTGGAATGTGAATTTTTGTTTGAAATTACCCATTCAAACTTCGAAAATTTCTCCGTGGGACTAAATTCACCGCCTAGATTGGAACTTTGGATTTCGGATTTGGACACTTATTCTGGATCATATTATTAAGCACAGGCCAGTACTTTTTTGTATTGTAAGTTGTTTTGATGGTTGAAACTGGATATCTGTTATTGATATTGGATAATTTATTTTGTGTCTATCACATAAGTAGATCATTATAATAAATTATACAAGCTGCTATCTGTGTCTTTCTGTTGCGTTCAGTCCACATAAAAAACGTAACAGAAAATTGGGGGCTCGTCCGGGATTTGAACAAACAGTTTAATCCTATTCCAATATTGTATTTATATTCTATACAGATAGACAACTTGTGTATTTAAAATGGCATTCCCACTTGCAGATTTTATTGACAAATTTAATCAGAATCCCTCTTTGGAATTGATCAGTGAATTAAGAAAATCTGAATTGCTTGATGTTGGAAAACATTTCAATTTGGAAGTAAAGCAAGCAATGAAGAAAACAGATATCAAAAGAATTGTTGTTGAACATTTCGTTAACCAAAAAGTTTTACCTCAAAAAGCTGTACAACAATTGCCTGCCTCTCATTTTGACCCAGATTTTGAATTAAAAAGAATAGAAATGGAAATGAAATTTCGTTGTCGTTTACACAACATTTACATAATATTTACATAACACGGTCAATCCCACTATTCGTTGGTGAAAGAGTAGCCCAGGAGTTGGCGGTGGGTGGTGATGACTAGTTGCCTTCCCTCTAGTCTTACGCTGCTAAATTAGGGATGGCTAGCGCAGATAGCTCTTGAGTGGCTTTGCTCGAAGTTCAAAAAACAAACAGATTGTGGGCTTAATTAAGATTCTCTGCTTGTTTTCGAGAAAATCCATGTTAATTATCTGCGTATCTTTTGTGGGGAATCGAATTTCAAATTTTAGTGATAAAAATCTGTAAACGTACCGCTGTTCCATCAAGAAACAACTTAAAAGAAACAAATTTAAATTGATCATCAGTTAACTAATTTTACTATTCATTGAAGTCAATATAAATTTATATATATTAACTTTACAATTGTGGGTTAATATTATCTCTTTAGTTAATATACCTCATTCCAGTTTCACTGGGTCTAAATGATTATATAAATCCACAGACATCTATTGCAGTTGAAATATATGTTGCTCTCATTTCTCTGTAATTTATATATATACAATATATACATAATTCGTATATACATCATAATGTATTTTTAGTTAGATATATTTAGAGGCCTGGCATGGTCAGGTGGGGTAAGGTGTTCGACTCGTAATCTGAAGGTCGCGGGTTCGCATCCCGGTCGCACAAAACATGCTCGCCCTTTCAGCTCTCGGGGCACCTTATAATGTATTGGTAAAAGAGCAGTCCAAGAGTTGGCTGTGAGTAGTGATGACTAGCTGCCTTCCCTCTAGTCTTACACTGCTAAATAGGGACGACTAGCGCAGATAGCTCTTGAGTGGCTTTGCGCGAAGTTCAAACAAACAGTTATATTCTGGCAAACTTTCTTAATAACTTGTTCTGCACGTAGTTTGAAATTATTGTAAACCTATACAAATGTTATATAATTCAAAATTTGTTCTATAGGTTTTATACCTCCCAGTGACTCAGCGGTAAGTCTGACGGCTCACAACGCTAGAAACCGTATTTCGATACAATTGGTGTGCACTTTGTAGCTTTGTGCTTAACAACAAACAAGCAGTGACATTTTACATGAAACAAGTTTAAAGATATGCTGTAACACTTTTAAGAATGTCGATATAAATAAGCGTGCATATCTGATAGTATTTTATTTCGTAAAAAGAATGTAATACCTGTAACGAAATCTCGAACACTGAGTATATATATCCGTCGTAAGTGGTTTCACAACACTTTAATACAATTGGGAGGCTCAATTATTATTTGTGTAAATAATATTTGGGCTTTTATAAATCATAAGTGGACCTTTGATTCTGATAGAAAAGTACGAGTATTATTTCATTTTCGTTACTTGTAATAATTATAATGCACTTTTTCAAAAGTTGGTTATCTTCGCTGTTATTAATATTTCGGGCAACAAAAATCTCACGAAATTCGGCCACCTTATTAGGTTTAGATCAGCCCTAATTCCATGTGCTAAATTAACAATGCAGAATAATGATTATGGTAGAAATATAGAAATATAATTAAATTAGGAATAAGAAAAAAGTGAGTAAAGAAAATTAATGTTTTAATTAATGTTGTATATCTAAAAGTCTTTTCCAGTTGTACAATTTGTGTTAAAATAGAAACATATTGTTTACCTTTCGACACAATGTTAAAAGCTAAAAGCACAAGTTTAATACGAGATTGGTAAAATACTGAATTCAAAGGCTGCTCTTATCTCTAAAACCACCGGCTCAATTCTCCTCGGTGGACTCAGCAGATGGCCCGCACACACGCGCTTATCTAAACCCTGAAATGTAACATATTTAATATTTAGCCACTCCCGAAAATGGAGTTTGTAAAGTTTAATTACTTCATTATTGTTTCACAACAATGACATCACCTTCTTTAGAAGAATGACACTACTTATACTCTACTCACGAGTTAATTGTATACTTTTATGTTCTCATTTTTCGATTAACGTTAACAGATTATGCTGGGCTTCATTAATTTGTAGCTCAAGAAAAAGAACTGAAAAGATTTTGGTATAGTTTTCGTTCTTCAGTTGTTGTTTTTTATATTTTGTGTTTAGCATAAATTAAAACAAATAGTGTGAATTACAAATAGCTTCTTTCTTAATATGTCTGTCATCGCAATCATACAGAATTGAGTAGGAAAAATTTTGAGTGGAATTTAGATTTGAAATTATATCGGAATCACTTGATTCATTGATCAGGAATCTTATGTAGAATTAATTTTCTTTGTGATTTTTTAAATATCAGTTTTATTAATGTACACGTTAGAGTTGCCGTACTGTTAAATCACGATAGTCTGTTTTAATATTAATGGTATTTTTTGACGTTATCGCTGCTGAACACTAACCTTTGGTTTAAAACTTTAGAAAAGTAGTCTCTGTAAAAAATATAAATTATTCAGTTGTTACTATACAAGAATAATTTTAAATACATTTTTATGATCGTGTATATTTTTGCGATCCTTTTCAGATTATAAACTTGCCTTAAATGAATGTCTTTGATTTTTAATCCGCATTACGTGACCTAAATGTGTGTCACTTTTAAAATGTACATTATGTCAAATATTAAATATATTGACTTTTTGTTTTATTTCATTGTCTTATTTATTTTGTCATTTTTTCCGTCATTCGCACATAGCTACACAAGAGTTATCTGTGCTAGCTGTTCCTAATTTAGCAACTAGTCTTCAACATCCAACGCCTACTCTTGGATTACTCTTAACCAACGAATAGTGGGACTAACCGTCACATATAACGTTCCCACGGCTGAAATGGCAAGCATGTTTAGTGGGATGATATATAACCCAGCGACCTTCTAATTGCGAATCAAGCGCCCAAACCATTGACCATGCAGGGTCGTACAAGTATACCTACCTTTAGAATTGTTAACCAGAGAAAGAGCAATCAGACAGCTAGTTTTATAGTGTCACGTTTATAATGCCTCAACTGTGAAACTACAGACTGTGTTTGGCAACAAATTTCAGTTTATTCCTAGGACTTTGCGTTCTGCAATCTAACATTCTAACTCTTAGACCACTCCAAAGTCTTTTACGTAAAATAAATTCAACTATATTAAATACTCAAACAAACAAAACGCAGACAGGATGAAGTAAGCACAAAATTTAAAAAAAATGAAGATACAAAAACAAACGTAATGAAAAAACGCACTGTTAACAACAATTTGAAGTTTAAATTTACAGTTCGGGACTTTGCAGGAATTATGTTAGTTTAAGGAGACTTATCAGGGTGCCTTCCAGCTACTTGACTCTGGATTGCCATTACGTTAGCAGTTGAGAGGGCATGTGTGTCTATGTCAATCAGCCTGTTTCACGGCCGCTACTAATTACTACAACGACTTAACTGCTGTGCAGTGTCCAAAATCATAACAATTAAGAAATGAGCATGATATCATAAATTAGAGATAATTTCGACGTTAACTACAACGTTCACTCAACTGAAATAAACAATTTTCAAACACAAACAAATAAACTACTTCATCTTATTAGAAAAGGTGAATTACGTTGCAAACTCCTAATAAAATATACCTACTGCAACCAGAACCGCATCTCAGTGGCACAGCAGTATGTCTGCGGAATCACACCGCTAAAAACCGCGTTTTGATACTCGTGATGGGCAGAGCACAGATAGTCCATTGTGTAGCTTTGTGCTTAATTCTAAACAAACAAACGAAGCAAACGGTACCGATGAGGTCTTTCGGCCCAAACTAGGACTATCCAAGATATAATAAGTTTCGTCGTAATGAAGCATTTAATTAACTGAATGATGAAAACTTATCACTACAAAAACATACAGATAAGTACTACAAAATAAGTAAAGAAATTCTACTTGGGTGTACTCAACGACAATAAGTAATGAGATATATTAAAGAAAGTAACTTCTCTTAGTTTATATAGAGTGGTGTAAAGATTTGATAAATGTGAATATAGGTGTTTATATATAGACGATGTTATTTGCAAATATAAAATAGCTTTACCATGTAAGTTGTAAATTATATAACAAACTTGTTTCAATATTATTTAAGATTTCTTGAAATATTTGCTATTAATATTCCTTATTTTTTAATTACAAAATTTTATAAATACGTGGCTCATAGTATCATACTGTATAGTTCTATATTGATGTTGTACTTTTAATATAATAGTTATTTAGGGTTATATTTTCAATACAAGTACTTTAAGTGTAAACTTTTAATTTGACCACTCTTAACAATTGTGCCTAAAGTTTTAGCTTTACATATTTAATAAAACCAGTCTTTATGATTATACTTTTTTAAAAGTGATACGAAAGAAAATTGTATTTGTGTTTGCTTGCCGTGTGTTTGGAGTGTACATTTAGACTTATCAAATATGGTTTAATCAGCTAGGAATAATTCGGAATTATCCAAATAATTCTTAAAGGTGAATTTTCAACAAATTTAATAATTGCCTGAGAAACTGTACTTTGGTTAGGTATAATTCCTGTGTGGTTGCCATATTTTAAAACACTTTAGTTTTTCAGTAAAAATTAAACAAAATATGCGGGTCCTCGAACTCAAGTTCTTCTCGGTCGTTCAAATGTTTCCGTTACGTTTTACAACTATGACGTAATAGTTGCCAAACACGCTTCGTTGCGCGCCGACCAATTTATTCCTTTCAGTGCTGGTGTTTTATGTGCTTTTTTCGGATTACATACTTTGTGAGACTACTTTTTGTCTTGATATTGCTAATTTATGTTTGTTTTATGATAACATGGTTTACTGCGTTGTTTATGGTTGTATAAACGGTTCAGCATTGGGCAAAAGCTTCTTTTCGTTTCTGTGCAAGGAGAAGTAACCAAGGTGGTGACAGTGAGTGAGGATGGTCAATAGGAAGAACTGGACATCTTCACACCATGCAAAGCTTTGTCAAGATCACTTTGAACGCTAGTGTTTTGTGTCGGATCCCACTGTTTTGGATTCCATGGGTTTCAAACCAGGCAGGTTGAGACTGAAAAAACTATCGGCAGTGGACAGGATCTTCTCCACCATCTTTCCTCGTGTAGAGTTGAGGACTGATCTCAGCCTGCAGCATACAGGTTCCAACTCTCTGAAACCATCCCTTGCCATCACGAAAAGAACAAACTTAAAGGTATGTGTGTAGCATAAAATGATAAACAATAACTAGTGTAATATAACAATTTAAAAAGTACAAGTTTTTGAAGAATGTAACTAGACATTCACATTTTAGAAGCGTATTTTGTATTTGTGGCACCTAAAAGTGTTACGTATTTTTTATGTTTTATGTTCTTCGTAGACTAAACGCAACAGAAAAACACAGATAACAGCTTGTATAATTTATTACACTAAACTATTAACAAATATAACAGATATAACACAAATTATATATAATAACAGTGACAGATATTAAGTTATAACATTCGAAATTAATTACAAAACAAAATAATATTAGTTTCAAACTTCAAAATTAATCACAATACAAAACGGTACTGGCCTGTATCTAATATAATGATCTAAAATGAAAGTCTCAAATTCCAGTCTAGGGTGTGAATTTGGTCCCACGAAGTAATTCCGAAACAGTTCACAGTTCAATAAATTCGCCGTCTCTCAGCACAAGCGGTAATTCGGATGTATCGTAGAGATTGACGAAATAAAATCACAGCTTCAGTAGATCTAACTTTTGTCACAAATCCAAGTTGAATAATCACAGCAAACACTTAATCTTTCTCAAATAACTAACTCTCTTCTTTTGAAATAAAACTGATGTCTGAATCTCACTCTTTTTCTTCTTCGAATAAAACTAATGACTGAATCTATCTTCTTTTTTCGAATAAAAACTGATGACTGAATCTATCTCGCGTCACCGTCTTTTATACCGATAGGCCTACTTCTCGAACAATCTTGCAATTTCCATACAACTCTAGAGCAATCCGCGCGTGTCCGTTCTTGCACGAGACTACCCGTCTAGACACGAAGTCACCAGCACTCATTTACAAACATATGATTGGTTTACTTAATTCAAGAAAGTTCTAAAATGTTACCCTAAATGAATAACAAAATATTAGTTTAAACTTCGAAACAATAATATCAATATGGAAAAATGAATAACAGAAACGAAAATTTAAACACAACACGACATGTTGTCGTTTACAAAATATTTACACATATACATAACAAAAGTCAGTGAAACTTTGATTTCCTAGTTAAGACAGTGGACAAATCTATCCCAAATAGAGAATATTCCAAATTTAAAAGCTGGTAGATCATTTTGTAGATGTTTTTGTATCATTTTTAATGTGGAAAAGTTTGAAGAATTTCATTTTTCAAATTTAACATTTCAAGATAAATTGAAATAACACTATGTCTTGAACATGTTGAAGAAATAAAGTACATATTATGTATTTTTTAAAAAAATGTAGAATTGTAAAAAATCAAATAAAAACTTCATAACATATTTCCATAACTCATCATGATAAAATTAATCTTAACACAGTACTTTGACATTCTCATATTAAATGTAAATATCATAAATCTCATAAAGCATGTTGTTTTAACATATAATCTAAGAGGAAAGCTTTTAGAGGAAAGTGCTGCTGACGACACAGTGCCTACTGTAGAGCTGACTCACTTCAGAGAGTGTCTGTTCAGACTCCTGTGAGTAGATCATGATTGCTAGATTAAACATTCATAAGTTCCAATAATTGATGTATGATTTTATTTACATTAATTTGAATCTAACCGTGAAAGAATGTTATTATTTCAATACCTAAATAAAAAATCTATTGTTTTAATCTATCCCAAGTATTCCAAGAGGGACACAGACTGGCTGGTATTCTGTTTCTAGAGGTGTACAAGTATTCCCATCTGGCTTGAAGACTACAGCTTCCCAGACAGAAAATCTTCCAACAATATATTTTGCTTATGGTATTGGAAAGTTAGTTTGAACATGAATATGAAATTTTCATTCATAATTTAACAATATTCGATAGTCAGATTAGTCTTGTCAATATTATTTTGATTATTTATCATAAACTATTGCTGGTAAACAGTACATTGTTCATATACATGTAATCATTTCACTGATTTTTGCAGAATTGTCACCTGCTGCTGAGAATTTCTCTGTATCACAAGTGACAGATGCTGATGATACTGATGATGTTCATTTTCATGATGATGAAGGTGCTGATCCTGACTAGATCTTGTCAAATCTCTGTAAAAAGTGACTGTTCTAGGTTCGTTCAGAGTAGGTTCGAATTGATATGGCACTACACGACACTGTTCAGAACACAAAATCAAAACAGGCTCTGCCTCTGTTTCTCCATATGCACTGGCCACGTTTATTTACATTCAACTCGCTGACGTTGGCGGTTTATTTGGCAACTATTACGTCACAGTACTTTTCCTAGCAGAAAACGTAAAAACTAAAACGTTCGGATTACCGCTCGGAAAGGACTTCTTCTGCACTAAGTTCTATGTTTCATTAATTAGCACATATTTTTTATAAAGAATGTGAACCTGCAAAATTAATCAGTATGAGTAGTTCTTTTGACTGCAAAGTTTTCTTTTTCCTGTAAAATTCACCTTTAATGCTTAAATTTCATAGCTTTATTGATTGAAGTCAAAGTATAAATTAGTCAGTATACAGGGTGGTCGCTAGAAAAGCGGAAAATTTGAGGGTCAGATGAGATCATGAATAAAATGCGTGCTTACTCATTTCTATTTTGATTTCTTTACATCATGAATAAAATGCATGGTTTTAATAATTTTGAGCATCTATGAGTGTAATATAACATATGCCTTTAAAAAACTTTGTAAAAGTTATTCTTTGTAAAAATAAATAGCTGTTTCACAAATTTTCCGTTTTTCTAGCGACCACCCTGTAGTTAGTTACTATGGGTACTGGTGAGATTTTTCAATTTCCTCTATTTATGTATGGAGTAAATATATAACCCAAGCACATTCAGTTATTATTGACATATTTAGGACAAAACAAAAGCATTATTTGCATTCATAATTGATAAAGCATTAACCTTACAATTACACTTTATTTCCGAGTCCAATCAATCATTTGAGGAATTTATTTTTCACATATTGTTTATTCATACTTTCAAGATAGACACACTTATATTAAGCGAAATGTTATTAATTTACACGTTACCTATTGATTTTCGATAAGTAAAACTAAAAATAGAAATAAAATACTATTTAAATAATTAAGCTTAGTGAACATAAATAATTCTATTATCATTTAATCTTTATATAGTCACTGATATGTTCTGGAAAAAAATAAACACATTTTTATATTCAAAATTGTTAAAAGTTTCGTTTTCATGTCATTTGAGGGATTTAATATCCCCCGCTAGTACAGCTGTAAGTCTACGGATTTACAATTAGGTGTTCGATTCCCCTCAGAGGACGCACCAGATAGCCCAATTGGGCTTTGATATAAGAAAACACACAAACACCTAATAAAAATACGTGTAAAAATGTGTGATTAAATATAATACATCTAAATATACACATTATTTCCTTTACCTGTATTTTACACCTTTATCAGGATGTGATTACGCCAAACAAAGTACGCATGAGAAGGTTATCAAGAACAAAAAAGGATAAAAGAAAGATAAAATATGGTAAATGCATACAAAACCACAAACTTCGGTAAATATTCAGCCATACATAAAACGAAACAATGATCTTTCCCAATCAAATGAGTAATAAATAAATTATCTGTTAACATTCATAAATCTCTTATCGTGCATTGCACGGTTCATCTCCTAGCATTTCAAGTAGAAGTGGATTGAATGCGAACTAGATTTAACATGCTTGAACGTCGAATCCAAGAGTTCGCAGATTGTTGCCAGAAAATCATGTCTTGCTTTTGGAGCCGTGGATGAACGCTGCGAATGGCGGTCTAATCCCGTTATTCGAACAAATCATAGTAAGAGGTGAGTACTGATGGCTAGTTGCTTTCCCTCTGGTCTATAATTTAAAAAAGTGAGACAGCTATGTGCAGACAGCCTTCGATGTAGCTGTGTACGAATTATCTGAAACAAACAATTAATGCACCTATTCATTAGGATTGTGCCTTCAGTATAAATTCTGTGTTGTGAGTTTCATCTCTATATGTATTTAATATTCATAACTTTCTAAAAAGTCGGCCTAAAGTATGATTTAAGTATTCTCTCCTCACTGTATCTTGAGGAACAGAAGTCCTAGCATTCTTAGAAATACGTTTAACAAATCTTTTAAGGACTAGAAAACAAAATTTCATTAAACAACAAATAAAATCCCAAGTTTTTATCCCTAAAGAAGATCGGTCTACACCTGTCGAAAACGCAGGGGTTTTGTTGTTGAATGTGATTTACTGAGCTTAATGATCCTATGTGTTCCTTATGGCTTTTATATAGTTGAATTTGTTTGTTTTTCTGGTGGGAACATAACATGGTTGATGGTGAAGAAGCTCCTGCCATAATCTGAGAGATAAAAACCTGCTTTTACGCACATTTTCCTTTAGCCGTTGAGATAGTAACGTCACGACAATCTCACCAATCATTGGTAAAAGACTAGCTCAAGAGTTGGTGGAGAATGGTGCTAATGGAGGTAGTTATTTTCCTTCTAGTTCATCTCTTTGAAAATTAAGGACGACTATAACAGCTAACCCTCGAGTATGTTTGAGTGAAATTAAACAAACACATTATTTTTATTGAAAGATCAATATTAGTAACGTCCTCTTGTTTTCTTCATATTGATACTCAAGTAGTAGCTTAAGAATAATATCAAGAAACCTCACAGCTGAAAGAATTCTGCATTGAGGAGTGGTGCAAACTTTCTTCAGACCGATATCAGAGACTGGTAGATGGCTACAAGAAGCGTCTCACTGCAGTTATTTCGGCCAAATGGAGTAACACTAGCTATTAGGGGGTAGAGTGTCCTAACTTTTTCCCCAGTTATAATATGCGTTTTTGTAGAATTACATTTTACAGAAGACCTTGAAAAGTATTTTTTTCAGTTTAAATTGTTTAGTTATACTCCTATAACCTTTAAGTATTGTTAAAATTGATATTAAATATATGTACATCCAAAAATGTTACAAAAATACACAGGCTTTCATAGGGTGTTCTAACCTTTTCACTTGATTGTATTCATGATATATGAACAAGTCACGAATGTTGATATTTGCATCAGTATACATAAAGTCACATCAAATAACACATTTTGGTTCAGCTCTCTTCCATTAAGTTGACTGTAACTGTAATAAGGAGTACAAGTTGAATAGGGATTTTGAAAGTAGTGCATTGCTTGTAAATCACACAGTGTAAAAAACAAAAAATAAATTTAAGTAACACTATTTTGGGCCTTTTAATTTATCATTACATGTCCTTGCACCTGATTTCTTTTTATTTCGTAAGTAAAAACAAATAAAAATTAATATAAGATATGTAAACAAAATAAAAAACAGGCTTTTCACGTGTGTGGACACTACAGTAATACATCTGTCAAGCACTTGTGAAAACTTGGATAACAAGTCTTTCAAGTGTATGCGAACGCTAACAAAACAAGTTTGTAAAGCGAGTGTGAACCCTACGAAATCAAGCTTCTCGTGTTCCTGAACGTTATATTGAAGCATATCTGTCAAGTGCGTGTGAACACCATGAAAACAAACTTCTTATATGTGTGAGCACTATAAAATTAAACTTGTAATGTGTGTGAACAATACGAAGTTTTTAGTGTGTGAACATTATACAAACAAGCTTGTCAAGTGTGAGAACACTGTACTGTGCTTTTGACTGAAAAGTATTGACTTAAATATTAAGCATAACTGACAAAACTATTCGTACTTTACTTGTTACATAAATAGTGTAAATAAAACATGAAAGATTTTGCATGATATTTTAAAATAACAATTTAAAAACCTTTTCTTTGCCGGAGCTAGCAGCTGATGTTTTTGTTGTTTTATTCTTTTTATAGTCAAATATTTTACCTAGAGATCCAGTCTTCGAAACAGCTTTAGGAGCTTAGTTACTAAAAACAGCTTTTAGTTTTAAAAGTATCATTATGTCTTATGTTTGTGATTTTTGCTTAGCTTTAGATCTATGAAGTAGACTATTAAAATTAATGTACCAGAAAAATCAAATAAACTGTACTGACAATACCTAATTTCATTAAACTTGTGGCATGTACTTATTTAAAGAGTTTGCTATTCATAAGAGGTAATTTCATATATAATTAGGGAGTTTAGTGCTCTGTCCAGAAAAATTTCGCTAAGCCATGCAAAACAAAAAAGCAAAATATTAGTCTTTAGAATCTTACAATGTTTTACTGATATGAGAAATATGCATGACAGAATCAACACAACAATATAGATGAGTTTTCATATCCTGATACAAGGAAAAGAGAAAAAACAAAAATTACATTAAAATTGATGTTATGTTTTGTACCACTTTTTCATTTGGGGATTTGAATTTTTTTTAAAAAAACTCAGAATAGACTCATCTCCTTCCATCCAGATAATATAATCAAATCGTGAGAAAAACGGGTTACTGAACCTGACACATAAAATCAATATGCTTTTAAATATTAGTTTAAAAAGAAATGCATATTTCTTTAATTTTAAAATATTATCTAAAATCTTTAAATGTTCTTTTTTTCCCCTCTGAAATATTAATCTGCTAGAATTCGACGAAACATTAGATAAGAAATCGGATTACTGAAAACTGGTGCACGATAAATGAGGCAGTTTGGATTCAAGACCAAGCAGTTCTAAACAAAGGATTGGGTTTTTTCTTTTAAAAATTTGAAATTTTTGTTCAGTTGTCTCAATTTTGTTACGTAGTTGGTATGTATGTCAACACTAGGTCATTTTTCACATACAAATTTATATGCATAATCCAAACTCATGCCATGAAATTTCATTAAATACTGAATAATCATCGTAGGTCCACGCAAGCGCCCTCCGAAACAGTAAACAAGTACTTTTCGGTCAGCTATTCTTGAATCTTCGATAAACTTATTGACATCATCGTAAAAGGCAGATATATTGTCTTTTTCTTCTTAAGACAAACCTAATGTAGAAATTTTGTGTTTCCGAAGAAGAAATAATTTTTCTTGAGCTTGAGACATAAGTAAAGTCCACATTGCTTACATCTACAACAGATCTGACTTTAAGTTTATTAATTAAGGACTCGTTATAAGCTACTTTGATACTACCAATGAAGAGGAAATCGAAAATCTTTCAATGTATGGTTTGTACATATCGATTATCGTATCCGATGTAATATTCGCATATTTGTTTCTATAATTTGGAAGTAACAATGATTTCTTACCAGAGGTTTTAACAGAAGTCAGAAAACGAAGTTGTTGTTTTACCATTTTTTTCACTGGTGAAATTTTCAGGTCTTCAGATCGAAGGGAATTTTTATCAGAAAATGAAGTCGTTGAAACAGTTCACGTGGAGGTGGACGTCATGCGTATTACGAAGGAGGACTTTGAAATACTGTCAAAGTTAAATGGTAAAATAGTGATGATGGGGGACTCTACGGAGCCAGCAACTTTTCGTTGAATCTTGCCTTCTAAATTCAAGCTCTCTTTGGTTAATGTGTGTAATGGAAAATAAAAATAAAAAAACGCTATTGAGTGACCTACATTTCATATTTCTTATAGGATATGTATATTCTATGCCACTTATTTGGTTAACATCAGGACATGAAGTTTCTGAAGAACATTTTTGAGTCCATGGTGGGGTTAAACTGTCACTTTCATTATTCTGGTTGTGGCTGACATGCTGAGTGTCCCACCTGACACCGCACTGAATTGTCATCTAAAACGTAGAAATATAAAATAACACGTTGGCATACAAAACTCTGTTTACACCAAGTAATAGTAAGTGTATAAACAAAACAAAAAATGCATCGAAAATATACAAAGATTAAGAATTAAATGACAAAAAAGTAAAAAGTAAGTACGTAAATCAAGAATCGTTGTTTTGACTTTATGTCACTACGGTCTCCAATGAACAATAGTTAAAAAGAACAAATCAAAAAATGTCATTTAAATATCTTACTACTAAGAAATTCGATACCCCAACCTTGGTTAACATAGAAATAATCATTTCACTCACAAAAAGATCTCGAGAAGTAACCTCATAATTCCGAGGTACATTGTTAGTAACTTACAATACTACCATCCATGCCGTGAATAGATAACAATACAGTTCCAATCGTGTCGAAAAACAATAATTTTTACAAGGATCGAGTAGCCAAAACCAACCGAACGAGCTTTTTGTGTTCAGAAGATAAGTGTGAAGAATAACCAACATCAAACAGATGCTAATGTTCTAGAAAAAATAGAAATGTGACACAATATCATTAGAAGCTAACTTCATAACATTGGCTATAGTGATAGAGTAGCTAAATAGATATCATATCTTATTCCAAGAAAGATTATATTCTGTATCTCAACAGCAGAGGGTATTACAGACGCTATCATATTCTTTCCGCTTTTTGGAACACTGTATTATATTCCATCTTTCATGATTCTCTGTGAAAGCATCTGAATCAAATAGTTTTAAGGAATCATAGAATCTCACAATGTTTCAAAGATATGAAAAATTATATTTCAGAATGTCATAACGAAGGGTGAGACGTATGAATAAAAATAATAAATATATGCCAAGCAGCTTCAAGGAACCCCATTGACTTCATCCAAGTTTTTGCCATGAATGGAGTGTAATTTCATTGTACCAGATTTTATATCTTGTGAATTGGACGTGAAAATATATTTTTGCCTTAAACGTTACAAAGGATGTGGCCACAAACTAAAATTGCATTCTTCATTCCTATTAGAATGGGTTTCTATTTAATTATTCAGTGTACTCATGACTAGATTATAAAATTTACTGCACTGAATATATATATATATATATATATGTGAATAATATATATATATATATGCATATATTAAATGTGAAATTTTTGGAATAGGAAAAGACAGAAGTTAATTTGCATCTGCAGTAGCTCCGTGTAAAGTAAGCAATTTTACCATTCGAAAAACTTTCAACTATTAGGCTCTATTTGATATACATGTGTGGGTCTCATGTTGTATCATAAACTATTATTTTATGTTTATACACCTAACCAGAAAACAGAAGATTATTTGTATGACTCTTCTTTTATAACAATCTATAAATGATACACGTTGAACTGCCAAAAATAGTTGGACATTCCTTGAACATATGATATCGCTTATTCAGCGTTGTCGGAAAGAATTTTAAACTGTTATAAATGAAGAAACACCGGACAAACACAAAAGTAATACTAGCTACTACTGGGCTGGCCGTCTGAGATGATATATGGAAAAGGAAGGCAAATTATATCTAAGATAGTCGTGAGATGCTCGTTGAGATTTACAACGTGTTATTCAAGTACATTGATAAGTCTAAAGTACTTGTAATCACAGATTTAGGACTGGTAAGAGAACAGATGAATGAATTGAACATAAATAGTAAAAGAAAAACAAATGTATGCAAGTAGACAAACAGAATAATGTCTGTATTTGCAACAAAGTTCGTCATGAAAATGACTGGCTTTTCAATTTTCCTTGTGTCTTCAACTGAATCTTGGGATAAAGTGTTCTTGCAAGGCAAAATAGACCAAATACAAGTATATGCAAAACTGTAATCAAGATAAAAATCTAAACATTTCTATCAACAGCAAATGAGTTTGGAAGAAAACGACATTACACTGATAATCGTACTTTAGTAACAATAAAGAATTTCCTGTCAGCAATCAAGCGAATCTTGAAAAGTTTTTTTTTTTCTTTTTATATTTCTTTCATAATTGTTTTGATAGGCTTGTTCTTCCATATTTTTGTTATTTTTTCTTTCTACTTAAAAATACCTGGCCCGGCATGGCCAAGCGCGTAAGGCGTGCGACTCGTAATCCGAGGGTCGCGGGTTCGCCCCCGCGTCGCGCTAAACATGCTCGCCCTCCCAGCCGTGGGGGCGTATAATGTGACGGTCAATCCCACTTTTCGTTGGTAAAAGAGCAGCCCAAGAGTTGGCGGTGGGTGGTGATGACTAGCTGCCTTCCCTCTAGTCTTGCACTGCTAAATTAGGGACGGCTAGCACAGATAGCCCTCGAGTAGCTTTGTGCGAAATTCAAAACAATAAAAATACCTTCTAATATTTGTTTGGAAGAGCTCTCGACGTAGAAGCGGCTTTATTCTGTATAGACTGAGTAATTATAGCAACAAAAGTCTATTTTATTTATTTATATTTGCATTTGTTTCTAGCTGTTACTCAGGGTATTGCTTAAGCTCATCTGATATATCCAGTAATTAGATTCCAAGATAAATTCACCGTTTTAATATTATATATTTTCTTACCTGTAACTGAGTTGGTTCTACTGCTCCTTTTTGCTTTTTTAAGAAAGCGGACTGTCGTTTAAAAAACGGAATCTTTTGGACTGGTAATACTAAAACACTTTCACGAAGTGTTGAATCCATGATGTTTAACATAAACAATGTGACAAATCCTTATAATCTCTCTTTACCCGTTTCACTTTTAACTGTTAAGAGTTGTCTTCTGAAAAGCACAAACAACTGTAGGGAGCCCAAGCTGTCTTTTCTGTTATCTGCGTAGAAGGAGTGCCAAGATTATGGTGGAAAATTATAGTTAAGTAGCACTATGAGTCGATCCATTAGAAGTATCTACAAGTAATTAGTATGCACTCTCTAACTTACTTTTATTTAAATACAATTTCTTTTAATAACTCGTGGAACATCTATAGAAAACAACAGGTTTTACTTTTATATAGTTCCTACAGGGGGCATTTTCGTCACTAGATGATATAAGAAGAGCTCCTGCCTTTCAAGAAGCACGCATTCACCGTTATTTGTTTATCTGCATATATAATACATGCACCTGCTATAAATTGCCTTTGAAAAGTAAATAAGCAAAATTGTTTTTTATTACGTTTACTTTTTAAACACAAACTACAATATTTTCTAGTGTTTATGAAAGCTCATGAATTTTTGTGAAAGTAAACGATTTAAGGTCCAAAAAAGAAAAAACAACAAAAAAACTGCAACCGTGACCAGTTACATTAAAAGAACCTCTATATAACACAAATGAAATTTAAGTAACCTAACATGTTAAATATTCAGCACACTGTCCTTCAGGTACAACAGCTATGGAATAAGACCACACGTAGCAATACTGATACTGACTCAAGACTCCAGTTCACGTAAAAGAAAAGCAATAGCTTGTTAGTAATTCAGCTAAAGGCTGGGTGTTTCTTTAAAAAGGTTTAAAACAAGAATTTATTTTATTTATTTGTTTCTGATAAATCGATTCTGTTCCAAAGGAATGAATAATTATTAACATTTTAAATTACAATTATTAATTTATTTGTGTAAAATGCTAACATTCATTACATGTGCCTACTGAAATTACCAACACTCTTTGGAAAAGTTCAGAAAAATCTATTCAGATTGAACAAAGTTTTGCGTAACGGATAAGTTTCTGTTTATTTTGCTTTTGATATAGCCCAGCTGCTTTGTCCCATAAAACACCAAATCAACCAACCTTTCATGTTGCAATAGGAACGGTATCGTAACCAGCATTAGCTCCAAAAACAGAGGTTTAATTTTTAAACATCCAAGTGCGACTTCAAGACGTTTCTCTAAAAATAACCAATTTTATGGTTGTAGTGTTTGGTGATTTCTAACTATACTTCCTCACATTTTTTTTATTGCAAAATCAACAGTAACTAGGAAAAGCACGATTTATCATATGCCTGTAAATTTCTGTCATCGTGACTTTTGTTTTTTCTTATAGCGTCTATAAGTAGAGTTATCACGACAACTAGTTGTTTGTAAAACGTTATTGAACAAAGCGTATGCGTGATAAAACTTAATAACGTAAAAATTTATTTCCGCCCAGTATAAATAAACTGTTGATGAGCAATATTTGGATACATCTGTGCTTTATTTACTTTTTGAGCAATATCACCTGTGATAAAATTCTTAATGTTTTAAACTTTAAAACGTGTGACTATTAATTTTTAAATAGACTTGAAGTATGTTAAGTACACGATTTCGCGTATTAGATCTCATCGAGAACGAACACGATTGAAATGCTCTTCTTCATTTCTGATACGTAACTTCGTAATTCAATGTATTTATGTTTTGTTTAACGCGCTAAACATGCTCGCCCTCCCAGCCGTGGGGGTGTATAATGTTACGGTCAATCCCACTATTCGTTGGTAAAAGAGTAGCCCAAGAGTTGGCGGTGGGTGGTGATGACTAGCTGCCTTCCCTCTAGTCTTACACTGCAAAATTAGGGACGGCTAGCACAGATAGCCCTCGAGTAGCTTTGTGCGAAATTAAAAAAAAAAAAAATTGTTTAACGTTTGTTTCAGAATTTTTGCGCAATTCCACAGAAACGGCTGTATGGACATAATTATTTCTAATTTTCAACTGATACTCTAGAGGGCAGGCCAAAATTCTGTCTACGTTTCTCTAACCAAAAATTAATATTTTACCTTATCTTTTGTACCAAACCATCGACTTCAAAGTGCAAAGCAATTGTTTTTCGAAAATTGGACGCAAATCATGTATCTTTGGGTTTAGTTTAGTTTACTTACGTTAATTATCAAGCCATGCTAGAGCTTAATAAGTTATCAAACTTCGTTATGTTAGCTTGCTGAAATACTATATTCCAGAAATAAGTACAAGATATTCACTGCATCACAAATCGAATACATGATTTTAGAGTTCTAAATCAATAAAATTACTGCTGTTCCAGCGGGGTACTCCCATCCTGGTAAATAGTTTTAAGAGAAAACATTAAAAGAAAACCGAAGATTATTTATAAACAAATGTCCATCTGATTAAAAATTATAGAGTTAACTGTAACTGATTGAATATTTTAGAGTTGTGTCTAGCTGATTGAAAATTTTAGAGTTATGTGTGCATGATTGAAAATTGTAAAGTTTAGTCTAGTTAATTGAAAATGTTATAGATATACCAAGATGACTAAATATTTTAGTTGTAATTCTACCTATGTAAAGATTTTAGAATTATACTTAGGCGTTACACGGTTTCAGAGTTATATCTACCTAACTGAAGTGTTCAGTCTAATTGATTAAATATTTTAAAGTTAAATGTAGATGACTAAAGATTTTAGATTTTGTCTAGCTGATTCAATATGCTAGAGTTATATCTATCTCATTCAAGATTTCAATGAGTATTTTAGGGATTTGTTTAACAAATGAAGTTTTTAGAGTTTTATCTTGCTCAATGTAAATTTTACAGGTATTTTTAAAGTGATTGAAGATTCTAGTGCTCTGTCTTTTATATGCAAAAACGGATCGTTTGGGTTGAGAAAATATTTTACATAGAAGAGCGAACAATGGTCTTATACAACGAAACATAAACCAAATCAATACTAAGAACGACAGAGACAAAAAGATCTGCCACAACAAAAAACTAGAAAAACTAAGATGTAAACAACAAAAAATACACCAAAACGACAAACCGTTCACTAACCTCATAATTAACAGATCCGACCGACAATTAAACACAGACGAGATACATCTACTTAACAAAGGACTAGACTTCGCAATGGCACCTAGGTACATTCCAACCATAGAAATCAAAACATGTTTAGAAGACCTAGCCAGGAGACTTGTGATACTTTCTACAGAAAACAAAAACAAGGAAAAAACAAAAACAACTAACAGAAAGAAGACAACTAAAGTAATTTTATTGACATCCAACAGCCAAACTTCCCAGGTAAAATTACAAATTTATATTTTCTAGAAACACCTGAAAACAACATCTTAAACGATTTTTCAAAGAATTTTCTTACAAAACCATCAACATAATTTCACAAAACAGAAAACTAAAAAACAACTTTACAAAAAGAGACATTAATTCCATTAGAAACCGAAAACAAGACAGAAACATAAAAATTCTAAAAGCAGATAAATGTAACGCTATAGTCATAATGAACACGAATGAATACATCCAAATAATAAATAACATCCTATCAGACGCGAACAAATTTAAACCAATACACACAAATCCAACAAAGACACACGAGACGCAACTGAACAAATTACTACTACAAATGAAAAAAGCCAACACAATTTCACAAACACTTTATTCCTACCTACGTAAAACCGACTCACGCACACCGCAAATATTCGGCATCCCCAAACCTCATAAACCAGATTGTCCATTACGACCAATAATGTCAACATATGAATCGTTTAATTACAATCTTGGTAAATACATAGCATAGGCATTCTCCAAATATGTAACATCAGCCAGCTCATTCATCAAAAACTCTTTTAATTTCAAGTCTAATCTAAATCAACTTAATCATCAAGCCTTAATGGCCAGTTTCGATGTTATATCGCTCTTTACAGAAGTTCCAACAACTGAAGCCTGCAAGATAGCCTTAGAACTCTTTTTCCGAGATCCTAACCCAACTATAGACATTCCCAGTAACCAGTTAGCAACCCTCATAGAATTCACCACAATAAAGACAAACTTCATGTTCAACAACCAAAACTATATACAAACAAATGGCCTAAGCATGGGCAACCCAGTATCACCAGTTCTAGCCAATATTTTTATGACACAAATTGAAACACAAGTAATTAATACAGCATTACATCCACCACTATACTGGTACAGATATGTAGATGACACGGTGTCGGGATTCAAATCTACAGAACACATACTTAATTTTTTCAATCACATTAACTCTATACATCCCAACATTAACTTCCCATGTGAACAGGAAGAAAGAATCAAATATAATTTCTTAATCTAAAAATTATAAGAACCGACACACAATTCAAAACAGAAATCCACCGAAAAATCATCCATACTGGACTATACATTCCTTGGGACTCAGCACATGAAACGAAACAAAAACTTAACATACTAAGAAACCAGATAAACACAGCCATAAAACTATGCTCACCAAATAAAATTAACGATGAATTAGACAAAATAAAACAATACTTCATCAACATCAATAAGTTTTCTCCACAAACCGTAGAAAACATTATACGCACACATCTAGACAGAAAGCAAAATTAACCAACAAAAGTAAATATATTTTAAATGCAAAAACGGCTCGTTTTGGTTGAGAAAATATTTTAAATAGAAGAGCGAACAACGTTTCACTGACGATGACCGAAGAAGGTCTAAATCGCTTCACATTAGTTCCCGTCCTATTCTCGTCAATACTCAAAACCAATTGGCTCATTTCTCTTTATCATCCACTTCTATGCAGTGTTTTTGAATGCCAAACCACGTCGGTATTCGCAGGAACGAGTTCGCTGGCACTGCATCTAAGTCTGTCCGCTCTGGTGCTATCATTGTCAAGGTTGTTGTGACACGCGTGGTTATGTGTCATAGACTACAGCTCTATATTCAAGGCTTGACTCCCTGCCAGTTGGCAGTCGACTTGGAGTGAACAACTTGACAACAAGCTTTTCTAGATAAAATATTGTTGTTGTTTTGAATTAAGCACAAAGCTACACAATGGGCTATCTGTGCTCTGCCCGCCACGGGTGTCGAAACCCGGATTTTAGCGTGTAAGTCCGCAGACATACCGCTGAGCTACTGGGGGGCCTAGATAAAATATTCTATTGAACTGATGCAGCAATGTGTGATCTGCTTGAGACTGAAGTCATAATAACCCACAGTGAGCGAAGGCACCATTTTAGACATATTTTTATCATGGTTTTACCCCTTACGTTGGACAGTGTTATTGTCGATAGTGACACTGCTCACCTTATGAATATTAATTTTTAAAGGCCTTTTTAATTATCTTTAAGCCTTTGTCTAACGTTGGACCATTGTATTTGTTTTATTTTAATTTCCTTTTACACTTTATGATAATTTTACAGTTTTTTACCAGTTGTTTATCGCAGATAGCCTAATTGTTTTGCACCATGAAACGCCAGACAACAATATTTTTACTAAATAAAGTTTTTTTCACGTTTATTCTTCATCTGGAGTCTTTTCTATCTGATTTTACTAATGACAAATTTCTACGTTATGATGACAAAGTGATTTTACATCTAGTCCCACAACAGCATCAGGGAAGAGACAACAAGGTAATGTGTTGATTTGAGACGCATGAATAAACTTTGTTGCCCTGCATAACTGAATTTTTGTAAGTGTTTTAATAAGCTCAATGTAAAAAATAATAGGCCTAACATCTAACCACAGTAACTAGAACCGGGTAACAAAAGCAGGACTAAGACTGTTTACAGGATTGAATTGAGTTTGTTTGTATTTGTTTATGTCAATTCTATTAAGGCTATTTTTCTTCATCCCTGCCCCCCAGTGGCTCAGCGGTATGTCTGCGGACTTACACACTAAACTCCGGGTTTAGATACCCGTGGTGGGCAGAGCACAGATAGCCCATTGTCTAGCTTTTTGCTTAATTCAAAACAACAACAACTTGTCTTCATCCCCAGTTTGGAACTTGCCAGGAGTACTCCTAACCAACTCTTGGACTACTCTTTACTACCAAATAGTGTTATTGACAACTATATTATAATGCTCCCATGGTTGGAAGAACGAGTATGTACAGCGCTTAAGATTTTGACCCTCTGACCGATTTTAAGTCAAGTGTTTTAACCATTAAGCCATTTCTAGCACTGGAGATGACTTGAATTTATGTTGGGTAATGCCATTTTGCTTGTGTAAAGCACCACTCACATTTGCAGGAAGATGAATCTTTAACTATGACGATTACTATTTATAAAATAAAATAAAATACTAGTTCCATTAATGTGGTTAACATTACATTTTATATGAGGCAAGGAATTTTTAGGCTAGAAGAATAATCATAAGAATAGAACATCTTGAAATAATACACAGCTTACTAATGTAAAACCCAAACTATTGAAAGCTAGAATGCATGACAAATAATAGCCACATTGGAATTTTAGAATGTAAGAGCATTACTTCCTTCAGTAGTGGCCTGGCATGGCCGAACGCGTAAGGCGTGCGACTCATAATTCGAGAGTCGCGGGTTCGCGCCCGCGTCACGCTAAACATGTTCGCCCTCCCAGCCGTGGGGGCGTTATAACGTTTCAGTCAATCCCACTATTCCACTTTTCATTGGTAAAAGAGTAGCCCAAGAGTTGGTGGTAGGTGGTGATGACTAGTTGCTTTCCTTCTAGTCTTACACTACTAAATTAGGGACGGCTAGCACAGATAGCCCTCGAGCAGCTTTTTGCGAAATTCCAAAAACAAACAAGCAAAATCTTCAGTAGTTAAAATGAACTATCATATATTATTTTATAATTTTTTAAATATCTAGACAAAATGAAAGGAGATAATTTACGTTGTACAGAGTGTTCGGAAAGTCACTATGCAGTTTTGTAATCAGCATTCATTCGGTCTATTTCAAGCCAGCAACTAATAGCGGTGTTTAGAAACAAAATAAGAAGGAGCCAGGCCTTTATTGATGCCAACGGTGGGTCACTTTCAACATTGTTTATGATTGTCATTTACATTTACCTCCTGTATTCTATATCGAAATATGTCTGTTAATAACTATATAAGTGCAGAGTGACATTCCGAACACCCTGTATAATACTAAAAGTTTTATTTTGAACATATGTTTTCATATACCATGTTGTTTGAGAAACGTGGCTGAGGGCCTGGCATGCATGGCCAGATGGTTAGGGCGTTCGGCTTCGTATCGCACACAAACATGCGCACCCTTTCAGCTTTGAGAGCGCTATAATGTAACGCTTAATCATACCATTAATTGGTAAAATAATAGCCCAAAAGTTGGTGGTAGGTGATAATGACTAGCTGCCTTCGCTCTATTCTTTTACTGTTAGATTAGGGATGACTAGAGCAAATTGCCCTCGTGTAGCTTTGCGCAAAATTCAAAAACAGGCGTAGAATTTGAAACAAATATAAGGTGTCTGTATTATTTGTGCTCTTTCTTTCATTATTCATTTAAAATACACATTTCACTTAATAATATTTACAATCAATTAAAAATATCTTTCAGAGTACTAGTAACACTTCTATAAGTCTAAGAGAGTGACAGTATATCTAGTGCTACACTATAACAAGTATGACATAAAGTTTGATAACATGTATCAGCGAGATTTTTACTGAAGCTTCTTTGGAATTTTGCACAAAGCTGCTCGAGGGCTATCTGTGCTAGCCGTCCCTAATTTAGTAGTGTAAGACTAGAGGGAAAGCAACTAGTCATCACCACCCACCGCAAACTCTTGGGCTACTCTTTTACCAACGAATAGTGGGATTGACCGTTACTTTATAACGCCCCCACGGCTTGGAGGGCGAGCGTGTTTGGCGCGACTCGGGCGCGAACCCGCGACCCTCAGATTACGAAGCACACGCTTTACGCGCTAGACCATGCCAGGCCCTTTTTTGAAACAGAAAGACTGTTTGAAAACGTACTGGTACTCCAGGGCTATTCGCCCTGTTTTAAATGATAATTATTTCTATCTCACGTTTATCTTTACTAACCTAACAATTTTTCTACAACTAAGTATAATAAATTAAATTTTTCACGTTTGGCTAATCACTTCACTATTATAGAAAATATTTAGAATAGGAGTATATACCATTTCTTGAAATACAAAACATACTATACAAGTAAAATTCGGCCTGGCATGGCCGAGCGCGTTAAAGCGTGCACTCGTAATCCGAGGGTCGCGGGTTCGCGCCCGAGTCGCGCTAAACATGCTCGCCCTTCCAGCCGTGGGGGTGTATAATGTGACGGTCAATCCCACTATTCGTTGGTAAAAGAGTAGCCCAAGAGTTGGCGGTGGGTGGTGATGACTAGTTGCCTTCCCTCTAGTCTTACACTGCAAAATTAGGGACGGCTAGCACAGATAGCCCTCGAGTAGCTTTGTGCGAAATTCCAAAAACACACACAAGTAAAATTCATAAAACTTTGGACTTTCAATGTACAGCTAATAAACAAACGTTTTTCTGCAATACATGATGGGTGGTAATTTCCTCTGAGGTCACATATTAGCTTGTCTGACCGAACCAAAACTACTCGATCTGAATTCAAAATGGAGTTTCTCAAGGTCGGTAGATTTGAAAGGTCTGGAATAACGAGTTTTGTAGTACATACATCTCATACATGCATTTGACGTCTAAGTTGATGTCATAAATATCAAAAGTAGAACTGAATCAGTTATAGTAAAACTAACATTCATTTCAAAAATATTTTCAACTGTATTTGTAGAGTGAACCTGTTTGAACTATTAAGCATTTGCTTAATATATTGGGCACAACTTAATTTTACTGAATTGTCAACGTAAAATGGTTTTGTAAAGTATGAAATTTGTTCAAAAATACACGGACTGACGTCATAAAACAAAATGTACTTTATTTAGAAGTTACAGGTCTGGGACCCCTTCAAAGTATTCTCCTTCCCAACGCACACACTTATCCCAACGGTGTTTCCACTTGTTGAAACAGTCCTGGTACGCTACTTTCGTAATGTCCTCCAGCTCCTTCGTCGCATTTGCCTTAATCTCGGAAATCGTCTCAAATCTTCTTCCTTTCGAGAGTCTTTTGAGTTTGGGGAACAAGAAAAAATCGCAAGGAGCAATGTCAGGTAAGTAGGGGGGTGGGGAAGAACATTGATCAAGTGTTGGCCAAACACTCTCGAGTTCTGAGGGCTGAATGAGCTGGAGCGTTGTCGTGATGGAAAAACCAGTCGCTACTCCTCCACGTTTCTGGCCTTTTGCGACGGATGGCGTCCCTCAGACGTTTCAGAACTTCAATGTAGTAAGTCTGATTCACTGTTGAGCCTTCGGAGAGGTACTTATGGTGAACAACACCCTTAGCAAGGAAGAAAACTGTTAGCATCACCTTGACCTTGGATCGAACTTGGCAAGCTTTTTTGGGTCTGGGGATGTTTCACCCATCTACTGGGACGATTGGACCTTCGTTTCAATGTCATAACCATAAACCCATGATTCATCACCTGTTATGATCTTTGACAAGCAGTTCCTGACAAACCTGGATGCGATGGACTATTTGTTCGTCTGTCATCAGGTGTGTTACAAATTTCGCAGCAACGCGGTGCATCTTCAAATTTTCGGTTAAAATCTCGTAACAAGATCCAGCTGATATCCCACAATCTTCAGCAAGCTCCCTGACAATCAGACGTCGATTTGCCCGCACCAGGGTGTTGATTTCATCGACGTGTGGGTCGTCAGTTGACGTGGAAGGACGTCCAGGACGCTCATCATCTTCAATGGACTGTCGACCATCCTTAAAACTTTCATGCCACTTGAAACATGCCATACGCTTCATAGCAACATCACCGTAAGCCGTGTTAAGCATAGCAAAAGTTTTAGTCGCAGATTTTCCAAGTTTAACATAAAATTTCATAGCAAGTCGTTGCTCCTTCAAATCATTCATTCTGAAATCCGCCAAACAAAAACATCGTACTTCACTTAAAACCGCGTAGCTAATACACAAATGAAGATATCTGCAATCGGGAAATGGCGTCGTAATCAGTTGATCTGTACAAACCTAACAACACCAAAAGGATTTCCCTGGAACCAACTGGAGCCGGGGAATTCAAACAGTCCGCGTATTTTTTAACAGACCTCGTACTATTGTACACTGTTGTTTATATAGTAAGTTCATTCATGTTTCTGCTTATGTAATAAGTTTAATTGTTATAGTATAACTTCTATTTTGTGAACAAATATATTTATTTAGAAGTATTATTACTTTATTATTAATCTATGTTTATAAATTTAGCATCGAGCGATTCAAATTTTCATTTCATCCATTATATATATAAAAACTGCTTAAAAAAACTGCTGGTATTTGAAGAGAAAGAAACGTTGTTTGCTCCTCTACTAATGCTTTCTCTACGCATACCAGCCGTTTTTAAATATATAATTTTCTCTAGAAGTGGTTTTTTTTGTCATCACGGATTTATGTTATTCGAGTTTTGATTTCTTAATTTTAAAAAGGAAGTAAATGTTCACTTCTCTGCATTACACGGAACTCCATTCATTCAAAGATGACAAAGTTTAGATGACCCCCATTTCAGCTTTTAGTTTTAATCCTAATTATGACAATTTCTGGTGATGGTTTTGATATGTTTTACAATTTTTATCTCTATGATTTAAATGATTCAGTAGTAAAAGAAAAACATTTCTTATAAGCGTTCGACATACTTTCATGACGCATGCGACTCCTTTTTACTTATCCTGATCTATCATTTCCCGTTTGGCAGTATTCGAGTTCAGACATTTAGCATTTTTGTTAATAGTTTAATATCTTAATATTTTTTATATTGAAAAAAATATTTTAATTTAATTTTCCAGTCTTTATTTTTTTTCTTTGTCGCACCCTCGTATTTTACATAAAAAACTTTTGTTTAATTTACATATCTCTATAATGCATTCTGAGGTTCATATTCCACAGACTACAGGCAGAGAAGACATGGTGTTAGGACGCTGCGAGTTTTGAAGCATTTTAGACGATTTTAACTAGCTCTTAATTTATACTCAACTATATTAATATTTAGATAAAAATTTTGTCAAATGGTTGCCCCCCAGTGGCTCAGCGGTATGTCTGCGGACTTACACGCTAAAATCCGGGTTTCGATACCCGTGGTGGGCAGAGCACAGATAGCCCATTCTGTAGCTTTGTGCTTAATTCAAAACAACAACAACAGCAAATTTGTCAAATGGAAGAAATCTAACTATTTACAAAACTGTTTTATATGTTAAGTATACGTATTCTTAGGTATGACTCTGGAATACCTGCTTCATTATAAATATAAAACTGTAAAAAAGTATCCAGTTATATATGTTTGTTTAGTTAAACACAAAGCTACACACTGCACTGCCTGTACTGTGCCCAACATAGATATCAAAACCCAAGTTTTAACGTTATAAACGTTCAGGCTTATTACTGAATCCTGGAGGCGAGAGATACAATTAAAATACAGCATTCATATTCATAAATGAATTAACTGTAAACCTGATATACCAAAGAACCTTTACATTAACTCATTGAAATAAATATCTTAACGTAATAAAATTAACGTTGTTTTACAGCGTCCTCTATAATTTATATTTAAAACAAATACGTGTATATGTTTGCAGACATCATTTGTGTCTCTAAATTTAAGGAATTTCAGTTAACTACATACGCGGCAAATTGTTATATTTAAACTATTTTGGAGCCTTATCAGTTTGTTACAATCAATATCACCACATTCAGTTATTTTGTATTTCATGACTGTATATACTGCCAATAACTCTGCATTGTTGTTTCCATTGCAGAAACACAACTGTGAAGTTGTCATGTTCAAAGTATACCCATCCTACTTAAAGGCTATCCATCTTACAGCTAAGGTACGAGGACCATGGTTTCCCAGCTTATATTTCAAGCGTATGATCACCCAAAAATTTATAGGAGCCACGAATGGTGACTTGACACATTTGTGATATGAAATAACGTGAATTTTCATTTCATTCTCCAAATGTTTAAGGCATTAAACAGTTGAACAGATACATAGTAAAAGCAATTTGTTTAAATGTGAGGTATGTGACTTTTCCGGACGTAAATAATTCTTGATATGAAAAAACTAGGTCTTTGAATTATTTGATAGATTGTTTAGGCAGAGTATACATGATGAAACTTTGTAGAATGTTCTGAAACAGCCTGTTCTGAAGACAAGTGTAGAGGACAACGTTTCGAAAGTATTCCGCTGGAGGGCAATACATGTGTGTCAACCACAGGAAAGGGGAGAAAAGGTAGAGATTAGAGGACATGAAATAAGAGAGGGGTTGTAGTAATGACGTTACCAGAGTCAAAAGTAACATAACTCTATGAAATATTACCAGAGAGTGCTGGTGCAATGCAGTAATACCACCAGAAATTATTACGTCATAGTTACACGAAATGGCATCAGATGGCACTTTTTCAACCATAGTGACATAATATTAGAAAAAATGACATTCACAAAGTGGATCAACGTGTATGAACATATAATCAACAGCTCAATTTAATCAAGCTTTATTTTATTTTATATGTAAATCACCTATCATCTTGAAAGGGATACTTATTTAATTGCTCAGTAATTTAAATCTTGCAGCTCTTCTCGTCTGTTTTATGCTATCAAAATAACCTGAAAAATACTTCATTTTGCACATGTTGCTCTGTGGTTTTATCTTACGTGAGTCTTACAAGAGTGGATGAAGTCACCATATTACAATATTAGTGTTTAGATCTAATTATGTCACAAGTGAAATTATTATTTCAACGACACTCTTGATGAAGCTGTACATTTACTGACAAAACCATCCGACGACGAAAGTGAACATGATAATGTCGAAGACTACTTTGAAAGTTGTGATGATGGTCCTTCTGAAGCCGAAAATGGTGAACAAATCGCGCCGTACCCTTCTGAAAGTGAAGAAAGTAATCAAGAAGATCTTACTACGATGCCAGTGAACGAACTTTTGTCCAAAGATAAGAATTTTAGTTATTCAACAACACCTTCAAGGATTAACAGGAGAACCGCAGCTCTCAATATATTCAATGGGAACCCAGGCATTACAAGGCAAGCTGCTCCAAGAGTCTCTAAACCATTCGAAACATTCAAAATTTTCATTTCTGATAATATGATGGAACAGATCATTCACTCAACAAACACCGTCATGAAATAACCAATTTTTGAAGAAGACCTCTGGAAATGGATCGCAGCTAATCTTTTCCTTGGAATAAGCAAATTCAAAAATGCATCGATAGACGAAATGTTTTCAACCGAATTCGGTTTGCCATATTTGCGAAAACTAATTACATAAAACAAATTCAAAAAAACGTGTTCAAAAGTCAGATTTGACATCCACTCTCAAAGAAATAGAGATATCAAAGATGCCGCCATCTCTGGAGTCTGAAATATTTTCATTGAAAATTGCAAAAACAATTACAACCCAAGCGAATACCTGACAGTGGATGAACAACTATGTAACTTCAAAGGAAGAGTTGGCTTCAGAACATACATTCCGACAAAGCCAGACAAATACGGAATAAAGATTTGGTGTCTAACAGATGCAAAGACAAGTTACCTCCTCAACGCTCGAATTTATACTGGAAAGGTTGGAAATATAATAGAAACAAATCAAGGAGAAAGAATAGTCAGAGAACCGAGTCAACCATTTCTTGAAAAAGGAAGGACAATAACGACAGATAATTTCTTCACAACAATGACACTTGCCAAGTACCTACAAACAAAAAGAACAGGACTTGTTGGAACCATACGGAAATAAAGAACCTTCCTGCCTCCTGAAATAAATGCAAAATCTAGAGAGTTATCACCTAAGTTTTTCTACCATGACGACATCACTCTTCTCAGCCACTCAGACAAACCAGGAAAATATGTGCTACTACTGAGTTCTCAGCATCAGTCTGGTGAAGTAGAAGAGAATGAAAAGCCCGAAATCGTCAATCTTTACACTGCAACGAAGGCAGGTGTCGACACTCTCGATCAACTGGTGAGATATTATACAACAAAGAGGCGATCAAAGCGCTGATCAGTCTGCTTATGCTATAGGCCTGGCATGGCCGAGCGCGTTAAGACGTGCACTCGTAATCCGAGGGTCGCGGGTTCGCGCCCGAGTCGCGCTAAACATGCTAGCCCTCCCAGCCGTGGGGGTATATAATGTGACGGTCAATCCCACTATTCGTTTGTAAAAGAGTAGCCCAAGAGTTGGCGGTGGGTGGTGATGACTAGCTGCCTTCCCTCTAGTCTTACACTGCAAAATTAGGGACGGCTAGCACAGATAGCCCTCGAGTAGCTTTGTGCGAAATTCCAAAAACAAACAAAACAAAACAAGCTTATGCTATAATATTCTAGATCTTGCTGCGTACAATGCTTTCGTTCTATACTCTACAAAGCATTCAGAATGTCTTCGTCAACATAAATCAAGAGCCAGAAGATAATTTATACGGCAATTGGTGCTTGATATCAAAGAAATTTACTGCAAAGATAATGACAAAACAACCTCGTGTGAACCGCCTGCAAAGAGAGCAAAAAGAGGACGATGCCATTTGTGCGGCAGATCAAAAGATAGACAGTCGAAAATTGTTTGCTCAAATTAGAAAAAAAATGTTTGTCAGAGCCATTCTAAAGTTGTTTGTAATAAATGTTGCAAAATCACTATGTTTCTATTGGAAAAATATATAGGGCCTGATATGCCCCAAAATCACTTTAGTGGATGTAAATATTTTTTTCGTTGGAGTGTTAATATTTTTTACATCAAATATAATTATCGGTGTTTTTACCATAATAAATGTGTTTTCTTTTAATTCCCCTGTTCCCAAGAGCCCGACAATATTTTTATTTCAACGCTGTGAGTATGTTAAAATCTCCACAGAGGTCACTTATAGGAGTTAATACTCTATATCGCTTAATTCGGTATTATAAGCAGTTCGTTTTTGTACGTTACTTGCAGAATTTAGATTTTTGTTAACGAATTGTGTTGTTAAAGTAAAAGGTTAGAAATCTTCATGGCTGGGTCAAATGTTTTAAAGTTTGGAGCTCATCTCAAGGAACTGAGATTGCATCTTTGTCAGAAGTCAATTCATAGCAAGGGTGTTCGGTAAGAGTAATTTAATTGTATTCAAAATGAACAACAACAACAATACTACAGTAATTTGTCACAACAAAAATATTTTTATTTATTTATTTTGATAGAAAAGTTATGCTTTGTGTTATATAAATTTAACACCAAGCATTGAAGGAAAGCCATTTGATGATTATACAATGGTGTGATTTGGATTCATTGCCACTCTACAGTGTACTCACTCGTAACAATAATTAATCATCAAAAACCAAACCAAATTCGATGTTTTAGAAATTACATTCATATGTTTATCCTTTAAAAGTGTAAACGTACTAAAGATAGTTCAAACGAGTATCGGCATTACATTAACACGTCATCTCGTATCTTGCAAATATAACCTAATTTTGAAAGTGGTGCTTGCTAACACAAATATATAAAAACAATTTGATTTTTGGTATCACTGTTATTTCAGTTAGGGTTAGCTGTTGAATGAAAATAATGTTCTTTCAGTTTTTGTTATTCACATACCAAAATGTTTGGTACAAGCAGATATGTGTTATTAAAATTTGTGCTTATTGTTCACTTCACTCAAGTTAAAGCTTGGATGACCAGAACTTTTAAAAACAAATGGACATGAAGGCAAAACATGAAAAACATTGAGAATATAAATAATATTTCCTTATTTTATCATTATAAGAAAAGTAAATTTTTTAATGTAATGTCATGCTAAAAGTATAAAACATTTTAAATTAAATGCTACATGCTATAAAACAAGTTTTAGCTGTTTTTTTTCCTAAAGATGTTTAAGAGTAACTCAAGTCACCATAAGTTGCGATATTTATCAGAATACATTTCATAAACAATAGCCTGTTTCAGTGGTAAATACAAATATTCCACATGCACCCAGGCTTAAATCAATAAATATATTAATACTTTTAGCATCACCAAAAGTGGCTATCATTCCTGGATATTAGCTGACTGTTATGAAAAAAGTTTATTGCAATTCATGATTTTATTTTGTCATAGATTTACCCTGTGGTCCTGTATATGTCATTTTCATAAAAGTATAAACCATATTTTCTGGTTTTTACTAAAATAGCATATCTGGCTTCAAGTTTCTCCTGTTTTATAGCATTTTCATCTTTAGTACTTGTGTAACAAAGTGTAAAACACATGGATAGAGCCCCATGATTCATTTATAAAATTTCATACAATCTTTGAAAAATGTATTCCCTAACGAAATCTATACCCTTGCATCTGTGGTATTAATATCTTGTTTTTTCATTTACAAAATCTGGTTACAATAAATATTGTCCATTAATTTGTTTTTACCTTTTTATAAGTGTAAAATTTATTCTCCATTTTGTTTTTGTGGTTGGAAAAAGCCTACATATTTTGGTAAGTTAATAAATCCTATATGTTACAACTGACTGTGTTTAAGTAGCCACAAGTATATTTAATTCTATTGAATCAGACAACATAATCTAAGCACAATTAAATTCAGTAGTTGCATTAAATAGACTTATGGCTACTTAAGTGTTATTGAAATCCATGTATAACTGTGTGCATGTTAAAATTTAGTGCTGCATTTGTGCACATGGTTAAAGGACATTATTTGTGTAATTCAAGTTCTTAGGCACTACATAAGCAGTTAATGAATGTGAAAAATGACACAAGTCTAAGCCATAAATTTACTGAATTATTAAAAGTATTGGTAGATGGCATGAAAAATTTCTGAAATTAAATGGTAAAATATTCTTTGTTCAATGTATAACCCAAACCATTCACAAGGTTTATGATGTTTATTTTCATTTAATAATTCTGAAATTTTGAATATCTGGTATTTATGTGATAGTTAAAAAATTGTGGAACACCTTAATTTTTTCAGTATTCCAAATTTTAAAATATAATAAAAGCTGTTTAATCAGTGGAATATTGATACTTTCATAAAAACAAATGGGCTTCCATAAGCTTCAAAAACAGACAATAAATTGAACAGTTTTTTTTTTTTTTCGAAATTGTAAGAATAATTATGAATCTTTAAACCTAGATACAGGATTGGTTGGAATATAATAATGTGATTTTTTTTTTAATGTGGTACAATGCATAAGGTAAGATGAAATTGTATTGTCGAGTTCTCTTTATACTGAGGTCTGATTGCACTATATAACACAAATTTTGTTCCAGGATAGTATGTGTTATTTCTTAATTGCTTATAATGTAAAAGTACAGAAAAAGTCCATTATTCCTTTCAAACTTTGCTTTTGTGACCTGGATAATGAAATTTAGAAATTAACAGATTTTCCATGTAAAAACGGGCAAATTTGTACATTTTCATTTACGTGATGTCTGAATAAACAATACATGAATCAAGATTTACATGTATTTATTCTAAAGTCATACAAAAATGTTTATAAAAGAGTAGTTTTTTGAGATTTGCAACTGTAATGTAAATCACTTGCATGTATCAGTCCCCAAATTTATTCTCCCATTATATTTTTATTATACGCTCCTTGGTAGTGACATTCAAAGTCCAGTATATCTTAATAGAAGTGCTTGCCTTACTCCTGAATATGCTCCCATGTTCTTGAATTTATCAATATGAGCATCAAGGATATGGACTTTCAGGGACATCCCGCAGCTGATTTTGCTGTTGTTCTTCAACAGTGCCTCAACCAGTTCCACATAATTTTCAGCCTTGTGATTGCCCAAGAAGCTCTGGACCAGTGTGATAAAGCTGTCCCAAACTTTTTTTTTTTCCTACTGAGCTTCTTTGGGAATTCTGTGCACTCCAGGATCTTCTTTATTTGTGGTCCAGTGAAGACACCAGCTTTGACCTTTCTCTCAGATAGCTTGGGGAAGAAGTTTGGCAGGTACTTTAAGGCTGCAAACTCTATATCAAGAGCTGTGACAAATTGTTTCATAAGACCCAATTTTATGTGCAATGGTGGTAACAACACTTTTGGGAGGTCCACTAGTGGCTCACACTTGACATTGTGCCTCCCCATAGAGAAGTTGGTCCATTGTGGCGTGCAGAGATGCCAACCATTATGATTTGAGCATAATCATAACGATTTTTGTGTATACATTATGACTATATGCTCATACAGACAAATATTTTGACATGTTGCAACTCCCAAATTATTATGTACTATATAGGCCTATACAATAAAGTGATAAATTATTCCCAAGGGGTGAAAAGAAAATTTCTAGTGAGATGCAAATAAATTTTGATAATGAACAAAAGACAGTCCAAATGGCTACTTGCAATAATCATGTTTGTGCTTGAAATAATAATAATAAAAAAAAATTTGTATCTCTAATGTCTACCAGTAGTTTGAGTGTGGTGCTTCTCCATACTGTGTACATGGGAAAATCCATAGTTGTGTCTTCAGTGCTTGTCAGCCAATCAGTGCTCGCGTAGATGGGTATTTCTTGTTTTCTGAGTGGCATACAAACTCCAATCCAATCATTCACAAGATGGGAAAAAAAAAAAAAAAAAGTCCTTGTTCACTAGATTGTCTTGTTTCTGGCAAATCTAAAAGCACTAAAACTGTTAATCAAAAATTTAGGAAAGAGTATGGTGCAAAATATCCAGTCATTGCATTAAAAGTCAGTAATAGTCATGCGTTTTGTACAGTTTTTCACTTTTTTGTTTTTTTTCTGTGGTGCATGGCAGGATAAACAATTGTTCCAGACATTCAAAATTGGCATCTCTCCAATAAAAGGCTGAGGCAGAGACAAAAATGATGCAGATAACATTTATGAGTAAGAATTCAGAGTATGAAACTATAAATGCAGAAATGATGTTCACGCAATTCATCATTACCCATAATTTACCCCTAGCTATAGCTGATCATGCAGGACATCTATTCAGAAAAATGTTCTCAGACTCTGATATAGTGGAAAAATATGGCTGTTCTAGAACCAAAACTACAGCCACTGCACAAATGTTGGGTTGCAAAAATGACAAAATGATTTCAGGCATACTTAACAGTGTTTACAGTTTAGCGACAGATGGAGCACACACAAAACTGTATCCGGTGGTTGTACAATATCTGTATGGGCTCTGTCTACAATCATTATGCTCAGTCATTTGAAATAGTTGGCATCTCTGGGTGTGCTGCACTGTTCCTGCTGTCCCAAAAGCAAAGATAACAGAGGAAACTTGGTAAAGCCTCCTTGGAGACCCATCAGGAATGCAACAGTTTTGAATTTTCCAATAACCTTCCAGTCATACTCATCATACTTCAAGACTTCTAGCAAGGTCTTTACATTGTTTTTTCTTTGAAGTGCACCAAAAGATATTTAAATTTTAAGATGTCTAAAATTTTTACAGTATAAATTCTTACTATTCAAGCAAGAAAACATTGTCCGTCTTACCTTCACAGGTAAAATGAGCTACCCAGGGTTTGTTTAGATCCCCATCAGGCATGCTGAAATATGCCTTGTAGTTTTCACACATCTTAGCAGTTGCTGTTACAGAGTAATTTTTTGCTCTTGTCTTGATAAATTGGCTACATGCATAACAGAATGCATCTTGAGAATGCTTGCAGCTTCTTGATGCCATCTCTGATAAATTCAGAGGTCTATATGTTCACTTAAGTAGCTAAAACTAAACTGAAGTGGTGAGTGGCAAGTCCCTGTGTGTGTGTGTGTGTGTGTGTACATATTACTGTGTGAAAATTCTTTTAAGTTTGAAAAAATTCTCTATCAGCTGCTCAGCACTGAATGTACCTGGAATGTTTTGGAAAATGGGTAAATTTGACAATTTCATTATCCAGGTTATGAAATCAAAGTTTGAAGAGAAATATGGGTCTTTTTCATTTACTTTAGGCATAAGCAATTGGGAAATAACACTTTCTGCCAGGAACAAGAAAAGTAAAAATTTTGTTATGTAGTGTTATTTAAGTATAAAGTTTGATGTATATATGTTAAAACGGCTTATTTGGGTTGAAAATTTTTCTTTTACGTAGAGGAGTGAACAACATTTCGACTTTCTTCAGTCATTGTCAGGTTCACTTAAAGGGTCATAAACAGTAGGGCTGTCCATCCAATTCACCTACACATAAATAAATATGACAAACTTGATGCAATGGAACTGAGGTTTACATTCTAATCTGGATGACATCAAAGTACTGATTGCCTCCTCCCATTTGGTATGTCTTTCTTTGCAGGAAACATTTCTGAAATATGCCAATACAATCATCTTTCAGCAGTTTTTTCTGTACAGAAATGACAGGCTGTGTGATGGATGAGTGCATGGAGGGGTGGCACTGTTGGTTGATCAGCATGTGCCCATTCTGTTTTTGCTACTCAACATGCCCTTGGAGGCTACAGCTGTCTGTTTTTTTAGGCTATACCATCACTGTTTGACATGTGATCAGTCAGACCTTGATGTTCTCATTGAACAGTTGCTCTGTCCCATTTTAATCCTGGGGACTTTAATGGACATCATACTCTGATGGGAATTGTTGCTCCATAGAACATATGCTGTCTGATCACAACTTTTCTCTTTTTAATACTAGTTCTTATACTTATTTTCATGCACCTTGTCAGTTCTTTGCTGCTATTGATTTCTCAGTTTGTTCCCCTTTACTATTCTCTTACTTTTCATCAAGGATTGATAATAATTCACGAGGCATTGATCATTTTCTTATAATTTTGAGAGAGACTGACCATAGTTGATGCCATCTCTCTCTCTCTCTCTCTCTCTCTTGTATGTAATATCAAATAACTCTAAGCCAGGACTGGAAAGGTCAACTTCTGATAACTAAGACTGATTGTTTTTTTTTTTTTAGCTTACCCATTAGTCATCGTAGCCAATTATGATAATTACATTTATGCTACAGAAAGTCCTTTATAATGTGTATTACTGTAGTTTTTCTCTCACTGCTGTAGATTATATATAAAAATTGGATTTAATGCTACTTATGTTTCTAATTTCAAAAATTAAACTTTGTTTAGTTTTATTTTAATATTCTTATGAATATTAATAATTTTACTCAAATTTTAACTCTTTACTAGATGTTTAGTGCAGAAATTCTAGCTGCTTTGTGCTGTAAAACGCCAAACCAACCAATCATATTTTGTCTGTATGACTATAATCCACTTGATTCCCCCCAGTGGGACAGAGGTATGTCTGCAGATTCACACCACTAAACACAGGGTCTCGATAACCCTTGTGAGCAAGTTGCAAATAGTCCATTGTGTAGCTTTGTGCTTAATTCCAAACAATCCGTTAAAGGACCTACTTAGTTTAAGTAGGTATGCAAATCCAATAAAAGTTCTTTTTAATAATGAAACTAGTTGATTAAATAGTTTTAAGTTTGTCTTTCACAATCCTACAATTATGTTCTTTTAGAAAAATAAAACATTTAACAATCATTGCATAATGTAGTTGTAAGCACTCGGTGTCAGAATAGTTAGTACGCAGGCAATGTGATTTTCATTTTACGTATAAAAAGAACAAAATAAAACTATATTATCTTTATAGAACATCCTAAATAAATAGCAAATGATTTTTAAAGTAAATCTTATATAATAGAAAAATATACATTAACTGTAGAAATTATCACCAATATACAGTATGATGAAATTATTACATTTAAGAAATTGAAATGTGTACATACCTTTTTCAATGTTTATAGTTTGTTTTGTAATTTTTTAATATTATATGCATACTTTCTAGTCTATTTTTTCACCTGTAGTTTATTTTTAATTTTGTTTTCCAATTCTTTTTCTTGTTATTCTTGATGCAAGTATGCCAACCTGTTCCTACTAATGCAATCCTGTGATTGTATTAGTTATTACAGGGGAAAGATTGTCCACAAACTTTCACCAATGCTTGCACTACCTTGCTTAGAGACATTTCCAAAAGTCAAAAAAACTACATAGAATTAAATGTAAACAATCATTAAAATTTTCAAATATGCATTAATAAACACAAATATTGCATAACTAATTAAAATATAAACATAAAACCTAAATGCAACTTATTGTTTAGCAAACATACATATAAGGCAAGAAACACTTGCCAAACAATAGGTACATTAAGAGAACAATAGCATAAGCTTCTTTTCTATATTATACTACAAACTTGTATAATGGTAGAAGTTTCTTTTAAGTTATAATTTAATATTGTACAATCTTTTTATTTGTTGTCCACCCACCCAGTGTGGGTTCCGTCGACAGCACTCCACCACAGACCACCTAATTCATCTTGAAACATCTATCTGAGGGGCCTTTCTCAACCGCCAACATCTTGTATCGATATTCTTTGACGTAGAGAAGGCTTACGACACAACATGGAGGTATGGCATTTTGCGAGATATCCATACATATGGGTTACGTGGCCATCTACCCATGTTTATTAAAAAAATTTTAATGGACAGGAGATTCCAACTTTGTGTGGGTTTGGCACTTTCACGTTCTTTTGTACAGGAACTTGGAGTCCCTCAAGGCTGTATATTGAGTGTCACACTCTTCAGTATAAAGATAAATGCCATCACTGAACAACTCCATCTCACCGTTACGAATGGGCTGTATGTTGACGACTTTCACATCTCAGGTCAGTCGTCACACATGAGATATATTGAGCGGCAACTACAAACTGCCTTCAATCGTGTACGGAAGTGGACTCTGCAAATGGCTTTAACTTCTCTCTTTCCACAACTGTATGCATGCACTTTTGCTGTCGATGAGGTATTCATCCTGATCCTGAACTTCATATTGGTGAAGTTTTGCTGCCAGTGGTCCCGGAGACAAAGTTCTTGTAGTTTATCTTTGATCGTAAACTGACCTTTATACCACACTTAAAGCAGCTTCGAGTCAAATGCACAAGAGCACTGAACATCCTCTGTGTCCTCTCTTCTACCAGTTGGGAGGCAGATCGCTGTTCAATGTTAAAGATATATCGTGCTCTTATTATATCAAAACTCGACTATGGATCAATGGTCTGTGGCTCTGCCAGACCCTTGGCCTTAAAGATGCTGGACCCCATTCATGACCAAGGACTTTGACTCTGCACTGGGGCTTTCCATATCTCTCCAGTTCAAAGCTTATATGTTGAATCTCATGAACCTTCTCTGCACCTTTGCCGTTTTCAACTATCTTTACAATATTCTTAGAAACTTCATTCCTTAACAAAGCATCCCACGTGGGGATGTGTTTTCCTTCCTCGGTGGGCTGTACTTTTTCAGAACAGCCAATCTGTCATTGCTTCGTTTGGCCTTTGCATCCAGGCACAATTGGATGAATTGGGTCTGTCCTTGGATAACATTGCAGATTCCACAGGTCAGCCCATCCCATCATGGCTTATTACAGCCCCCAAATGTGACCTTTCTTTCAGTCATCTAAAAAAGGCAGATAACTCCAGATTGGAAGTACCGTCTTTTATTTAATGAACATCTTTCAAACAATCATTCCATTCCCATTTATACAGATGGTTCTAAATCAGGTAATTCAGTGGGCTCTGCTATGGTTTGCTATGGGTCAGTAGTTGCGTGCAGAATCCCCTCTACAGCTTCTGTGTTCACTGCTGAACTGTATGCCATATCTCTTGCTCTTGATCATATTGCAACTGAGCAGTACTCCAACTGCACTATTTATACTGACTCGCTTAGTTCTATACTTGCCTTGGAATCCCTTCACATTAGCTCACATCCTATTCTCACAGATTTTTGAAACCGACTGGCCCATTTCTCATTAGCAGCTACTTCAATCCAGTTTTTCTGGATACCAGGCCATGTTGGTATTCGTGGGAACGAGCTTGCAGACATGGCAGCTAAATATGTCTGCTTCAGCACCATCACCCCTATGCCTATTCCGTACATGGACTATGGTGTTGTCTTCAAGGCTCGGCTCCCTGCCAGTTGGCAGTCCACTTGGAGTGAACAACGCGACAATAAACTTTTTCAAATTAAACCCAAAATTGGAGTTTGGCCATCTAGCTTCCGTAAAGTTCGGAGGGAAGAAGTTGTTCTCACTAGGCTACGCATTGGTCACAGTTTTTTAACTCATCATTTTCTTTTATCTGGAACTGATGCACCAATGTGTAGTTTGTGTAACACTCAAATCGCTATCAGCCACGTTTTACTTTCTTGCCATCGTTACAATTCTCAACGACGGCAATACTTTAAACATATTTTTTCCTAGGGTCAGTCTGTAACATTGGACAGAGTTATTGGTGATGGTGACTCTGTCCACCTTAATAATGTTTTTAATTTTTTAATGGCCATTAATCTTTTTAATCTCATTTAAGTGTGGTATGTTTATTTATTACACCTTTTTAACTGTGGCTCCTTTTTTAAAGTTTTATTCTCTCTCATTCAATGTGACATTAAACAATGGCCAGAACATTAAATAACTCAACACCAGGACTGGAAAGGCCAACTTCAGGTGACTGACGTTGGTTCTTGAACTTACTCGTTAGTCTTCCTGGCAGGTTATGATCATTATTATTATGCTAGAGTAAATAGTTTATAACTTTGAAGACTGGATGTCACCATTGGTTTTTACACCATTTTCTGTTTTAATTGCTGTTTTGTTTTTACCTTCATTTACTTTTATAAATTTTACTCCATTTATGTGACTTTTCTCTTTTTACTGAACATTCGGCTACTCATTGTTGCGATTTTACTGTGTGTCTTTTAATACTTCTATTCTTTTACATTTTGATACTGGTTGCTATGACACAACCCAGAACCAGGACTGGAAAGACCAACTTCAACTTTGCAAGTGGGAGTAGCTGACTTTGAGTTTTACATTCTAATATTTTTTTATTAGGAGATTCTTGAAAATTTTCCTGATGCTAATGAAAGACAGGTGGAACTTCAATTTGACATTGTATGGTGACAATTTTTATTCTATTCTCACAGCTAAAAACTGTAAGCTTCTAAAGTTTAGACTTAGAAGTGCAAGTGGAGAATGTGACCCCAAAACATGTACTTTTAACTGGTGTTTTAAATGTTTTAAAATAAAGGAATAAAACTTTGATAATATATAACTTGAAGTTGTAACATACTTGATAGTAATTTCATTAAAGTACATCCATATTAAAGTGGTTTATTTAAATTTTTAATGTAACTCAGCAAATGTGTATAGAAGGGGTTTAAAAAATGGTAATTTTGGCATAGGGTTAAAAGTTTCTACTGATGGTGGAGATGACACCACTTTACTGAAGTAAGCATTGTATCTTTATGAAAGACAAAATTTTGTTTTTCCTTTTTTTTTTTTTTAACTAAAACTTTCAACCATACAAGCATAGGGTACATGTGTTTTTGTGCTGGAATGTCTGTTATGAGTATAATAGAAAATTGTACAAGATAGAGTAGTATTTCTTCTGTTATTAAAATGATGAATTTTTAAGAGAAAGAAATATAAACCCTTGTCTATGATTTTATGTTCTACATGTTACTAAGTTAGACTGATTTATTGGAACTCTACATTTTCTGTTAGAGGCAGAGAAAGGTGAATCAAAATCAATATTGGGTCTGTTTTAATAGTGGTCTTATTAAGCTATGCTGTGAATAAAAGATAACTACAGTACTTTACAGTGCAGTGTGTTTACTAAATAATGTCCAAAATGGACTGTACTACTAATTTAATTTCCCAGTTATATCTTCCTTAAAATCCCCCCCCAAAAATTTGTCATTTAGCACAAATACATAGCCATTACATGTATTAGTTTTAATGTGCATTTTTTGAAATGATTGTGTGAGGTACAACAGGTTGCATTGATTTCTGTGTGTATTCAATTCAAACCCACTGCCATTTTTAAAGGACAAATCTCAGTGACTAGGTCTTGGAAGTTTAAGCAAGCTTTACATGCCACTATCAAAATACATAATGTAGAAATCAGTAAAGAGCTTTAAGCATTGAATTTCAAATATTTTAATGGTGTATATTAATGCACTGGCTATAAATTGTTTGTAATTATAGATAAATAATTGATGTAAGCTTGCATTAAAGGAAAAATATTCTTTTTCTTTTTAGAGCTTGTAAATAAAGGCTTTCTTGATGAGTCGAAAATGGTAATTTTTTTTTTTAATTATTTACAGTGTTTCATAATGACTTTTTTTCAGTGATTTTATTGAAAAGTTTTATGTACCTGTGAAGAAGAATAACCCTGAATTTCCCATTTTGATTCGTGAAAGCAGTGAAGTTCAACCTAAAATCTATGCTAGATATGGTGAGTTGTGGAAAGTACAACTTGTCTGTTTTTGTATTTTGTTTTACATTTTATTATTTGCTTCACATTATATCTGTATATATTTGTAGCATACTAATAATTCTACAGGGAATACTAAATTATAGTAGCTCCAAATGAAAAATTTTCAACAGAGAACAAGTTGAGTAATTTTTTTTAAGTGTGAGACTGTTGTACTCTTAAGCAATAGGAATATAAGCAAGAACAAAGTATGAATATGAAATCTGTAACTATTTTTAATAAATGCAGTTTATACCTGAATAATGGTAACTCTTCTGTGATAGAAATTTATAACCTAAAAACTGGACAATGAAATGAACACATACAGGAATAAAAATAAATTAAAAAAAAATGTGGCTTTGGTAACATGGGTTGGGAAGAATTTGTAGAAAATAGATAAATTTTAGTTATTTTAGTCACTTGAATAATGTTTTTATGAAATGAAAAAGAAACAACCCTATGGAAAATGTACACCATATATAGTTGTTTTGTATGCTGTTAATCCTACTAAATGTTGAATACTGTGTATGCAAGTAATTTTTGGTGTATATAAACATTGACAATGAATATTAAATGATTTATTTTTATTAGTTTGGGAGATGATGCATCATAAAATGATTATTTCAGGCAGTTCAAGTAATATTAAAATTCTGAAATGATATTCTTACCTCTCTAAACACAGTAGCTCTTTCTCAATCATTTGTCTTTGAGATTTTGCACATACCACTATCCTAAGACGTGTTGGTGCATGATATAATCATCACATGTCGATATCACTCCACCATGTACAGTGATGTCCATAAACACTTGCACTCAAACTTCATTCTTATATTTGTTTCTCTCATTATTAGACATATTTCTTTAAGTTTCAAATTAATCTGTTTTGTGAGATTTGCATTGCCTTTTCATGGTTTTAATTATTTCTGGTTTACTTCTCCTGGTTCACCAGCAGGAACCCTAGAAGCAGGGTTTCTATTCCTTTCCTTGGACATAGCAGATTCCCCAATGTGGATTTGCTATAAGAAAATAGCACCTTTTAGTTTGTTTTAATTTCAATTTAATGCTGTTTCTCCATAAATCACTAAAAAAAAAAAAAAAAAAAAATCTGATGTATTGCTGCAACAATTATGAATTCAAGTGATTCTAACCAGTATCTCCTCCCAAGGCTCTGATGTTGTTAACTACTCTAAATATGGCCACTAGAAGCACTGACTCTGGTAGACATTACCAGTGTAGTTAATCAAGTTGTGAGTTCTTTGTCTTCATTATCTTTTTACCTGTTGAGAGCAGTGTTCTTCCTTGAAATCTCTGTGAATCTGATTACTCATGTTTGTTCTTTAATTTTTTGTACATCTTTTTGCTTTTCCTATCCCTTACAACATGTAGACTGGATGTCAACATTGGTTTTTCCACCATTTTCTGTTTTAATTGCTGTTTTGTTTTTACCTTCATTTACTTTTACAAATTTTACTCCATTTACTTGACTTTTATTTTTTTACTGGACATTTGGCTACTCATTATTACAATTTTACTCTGTCTTTTAAAACTTCTATTCTTTTACATTTTGATAATGGCTGCTATGACACATAACCTGGAACCAGGACTGGAAAGGCCAACTTCAGGTAACTGACGGTGGTTCTTGAACTTACCTGTTAGTCTTCCTGGTGGGTTATGATCATTACCATTTTACTAGAGTAAGTACTTTACAACTTCTTTTACTCTGCTTTCTCTCTTAACATTGTAGTCTAGGTGTGAACATTGGTTTTATACTTTTTTGTTTTACCTTCATTTCCTTTTATGTATTTTACTACATTTACTTTATTTTTACCTTTTTATCGGACGTTTGGTGCAGATAGCCCAGCTGCTTTGTGCCATTAAACACCTAAATCAATCAATCAATCAACCCTTACAATATAACCCTTATGTTGAGGATTATTTGGTTTAATCCTTCATTTCCAGGCACAAGAACCCATGTTCACACATTCTGGATTATCTTTGTTTCGACTCTCAAATGCTTTATCTTCCTTAACTCTAGGAATCTTTCTACATGATGTATGGCCATTCCTATTTTCTATTCCTGATGCCTGTAGTCCTGTTTAGGAGACTGATTCCATGTCTCTGGTAACAATTCCTAGTGCTCAGTTTTCCAGTCTTTTGGTTTTTATTGTTGTTTTTTTTTGCCAGTCTTCATTGTTAACTGTCCTCTCTTCATTTTCTCCTATCTAAAGCTCTACATTATGATCCTGACTGTTTTGCTGGGAATCTACAGTCAGTTTTCTATAGCTTGACCAGAATTTCATCTTTTACCTTGTCCATGCTTGCTCTGTACTGAAACCTTCTAGTGCATGATGCTTTTCTCTCTTCTGTTTGTCTTCCCCATTCCTACCTCCATGACCTTCATCTAGCTCCTCTTCACCCTGAAGTTTTCATGGGTGTTGTTAAATACCTCAGACTCAGGCTGATGCTGCCCAACGTCAATTCTCCCTTTCTCATTGATATCTCAAGAGTCCACTCCCTGAACCTTCTACCTCTATCTTTTCTCACTTCTTATCCCTCTGCTGCTTCTTGCTGTCTACTGTTTGATCAAATTTTCGAAGTTGTTCCTGACTTGTACTCAGTATTTGGTCCACTTTGAAATCTTTCTCAAGTTTTGAATTAGGCTTAGCTTTTCCATATTTGTCTAGTTAAATGCAGCATCAACTTGACTCTAACCTTTTCAGTATTTCCTGTGTGAGAGGTTCTATCTTATTTGTGGACTTGTATTTCTAGAGCAGTTCGTTACTGGTGTTTTTTTTTTTTATTATTATACATTCATAAATTACTTGATTTTCCATAGTTTTGTTTTCTTGCTGATGAATCTTATTCTCTGTTTTATGATTATTTTTATTAGTGTAGATAGCTTTTTAAACAGGACATTTATTCATTATTTTTTAAAGATCTTTTTAAATTCTGATAAAATGTTTTTATATCTTTTTAGAATTTACAAAATTATATGTGCTTAGTAGTTTTACTTAGATTTTACTGAATGTTCTTACATGATGATTTATAAAGTAACTTTGTTTTATTGTTTGTTAATAGGAGACTTTTATGTGTGAAAATGAAAGACCACTTTTTTTTTTTATATACAAAGATAGTAAAAAGACACAAGTTATTGATATGTAGTTTCAGAAACTGTTTGCAATGAATTTATAAATGCACTAAGTACCAACATTTGACCTTTCAATTTCTTGAAGGTTCTTATGTGGCAGCTGATTTTTTTTTTTTTCTTCAAATATTCATTACTTAACTGTTTATAAATGTTTGGAATGTTTGTATTACAGAGCAAGGAAAGGAAACCAGTGTATCACTTGCAGATATGAATAGTAATCAAGTTTTTCAGACTTTGGAGAAGTTGTCAACAAAATAAGAATTGTAAAGTTGTGGATATTTAAGTAAGATAAAAAAAAATGAATATATGACAGTTTAAATTTTACAGAATTGCAATGTAGTAACTGCAAAATACACTAGAAGATGCTTTAGACAACCCTCTTTTGAGAGAGTATTATGGTATGTTGCAAATATAAATTAAATATAAAAACATCTTTTGTTTTTCGTGTTCATTTTTTTATTCAGAGAAGTTGCACATTCATTGTAAAACTAAGTAGTGATTCTAGTAACTGAATAGCCTGGGAGAAAGTGTTTCACTGTGAGCTTTGAGAATTATTATGTCGGATTTATATACTAACACTACTTCAGTGGTTATGATAATGTTTTTTTTTTTTAAATCCCATCCACACACCCATATATGGGATACTGGGTATCTTTGAAACTATCCAGTAAGTTTATGCTTGTTGAATATTTAGAAACAATGAAAGATTCATTCACTTATTGATCACCTATTGCAACAGTGCTGTATACAAGAAAACTAAAGTTTATTTATGACAAAGCTTCTAAGACTACCTTTCACTCTTATCTAATTTTGAACTGTAGACCATGGGAAAGGCCAGTAGAATTCATTGCCAACTTTTGAGCTATTCTACCAATGAATAGTGACAATTTCCCCAAGAGGGGGTCATAGATTGCCAAGAGTGGTTACCTGTTTTAAGTAGAAGACTCTAAAATGACATTAGGTAAAGGACACTTAATTTGAAATTTGTACTGTCATGATGTCCATAAATATGTCATGATCCAAGAGAAAATTATGCACTCTTTAGGTTACAACACAACATGTCTTCAAAAGCAAATATAAAAACATTTCTTACTCTCAATTTTGGTTTTAATTACTCTTGAAATAGAACACTTTCAGGGACCCTGCAGATATACATCTAGTACAAATAATCATATAAAAACACATGAGAACAGTATGACCAAGAGTATGTAACAAATTTAAGAATATGCAAATATAATACAGGATAAGTTTGATGTGCAAATTTTTTGTTCAGAGGTGGTAAAGTTGAACAAACAGCATATTTTAAGTTAGCCACAGAATATAAGAGATTTGTGTGATAAATATTTGTCAATACAAACAGGGGTACAGTTGTCAAATTAATCACAGTACAGGAAGATGTGTATTTCAAACTAAAGATTCTAACAAATAAGTGTGGAATAGAAATATTTTATGTTTGAAAAACTGGGTTCTTTGATCTGTTTTAGCTACTATTCAGAAATTTTGGAAAACTGCCAGTTCAGTTGATGTGACGTCACTTTAGCATGTACTGACTAAATGACATAAAATACACTACTGTATGGTGATGTGATTAAAACAGAAGAGACTTTTCTTGTTAATTTAGCCACACCACTTAAAATGTTTAAATACACAAATAAGCACATTTCAAATGCGCATTCAACCACTTAGGAAAGTCTCAACATACACAACTTTTGCAAGTCATTATCTAGCAAGAAATTCACAATAAATTTTATACACCTTCACATTCAGAATAATAATTACCTTTATAGCTGATTTTTATCACTTGCAGAATGTCCTCAAAATTGTGTATTTTTAATAACAATTAACACCTAGCAACTGATGTAAAAGTATATATTTAGTAGTACTTTTCAATGTTTGTTTTCAGCATTGTTACAAATATATACACATTACTATTAATGTGTGTATGTACATGTGTATAATATTTAAGATAAAAATTTTAATGAAATAACTTGTATTATTGCTGGGTAATTTAATTTGTGTTCTAGCAGTAATTATGTTGAATACTACCACATAAACTAATTGATTTGGATTCCTCGCTGTGGATTCTTGTACGTGGTGATGGTACCTCTAGGGGAGGGCTCTGTTCTTTCAGTTTACCTCCTTTGAGATCTAAACATCGATTGGTTTACTTGGGCTAGGGTCAACCAAGTACCAGCTTTAGATGTTCTTAACAGGTGTTGTGGACATTATATCTCATGTTGGTGTTTGGTTATAGTGCTCACGAAATCCTGGTGTTGCTGCAATGTCCTTGTTTGACATTGTAGTGCATTCCCTCATAGGGATCAAGGGTTGGTGAGCACCAAATTTTTTTTTTTTAATTATTATTATTATTATGGATCGTTCAAATAAAAACTTAAATAATGATAAAACAATCCATAGGTAAATGACCACGTCTTGAAGACTATGAGCAGCAATCTTCAACATCTGTAAAACTTGTCGTACCACATTTTATCCTACATTCTCTTTCAGACAATCCTTTTGGAACAAATGTCTCCCCTTTTCAATCAGAAGGGACTAGAGGGACTTCTGGCTCTCCAAAGTCAGTAAAGAAGCTTCAACCTGGTGACATATTGTTGGAAACATCCACATCTCAATACTGTGAACTCCTCTTACATTCAAAGACAATTGGGGATATACCGATTGATGTTACACCTTATGCTACTTTGAATTCTTCCCAAGGAATTATTGTTGAGAGGTATTTTGAAGAACATCCCCAAGTCGGAGATTCTCGCTGGTTTCTCCGCCCAAGGAGTTTCTGCAGTGAGGCATTTCTCCACTCGCAAAGACAGAATTATGATGCCAACTAATATCCTCACTCTTTTTTATCACATCACCTGCCACCATCAAAGCAGGTTATCTTAACTGCAGAGTATGGCCATACATTTCAAACATTTTCCAATGTTTCCAGTGCCAATGGTTCGGTCACTCACAGATGTCATGTCGTAGGTTCTTTATGTTTTCATTGAGGTGGCAAGCACCATGATGCTTATTGCAACTCACCTGTCCTGCTTCCATTTTTGCCCTAAATGGTTGGAAGAAAAAGAGGTGCATCATTTCAAAACGATTCATAACATCACTTATCCTGAGGCTTGAAAGTTGCTGTCCACCACTTTCATCTTTGATGTATGCTACTGCACTTCATTCCACTACTACAGTGTGAGTGCAGACAGCTCTCTGTGCCTCTAAAAGAATCATTCTCGAAACAAATGAAAAGTCTTTTTCACCTCCCTGGTTAAAAAAGTTGACGAATCAACTTCAACAAATCCCAAGATCTACTACCTTTTTGTTTTAGGTACAGGCACTTCCTCGAATATGTCTTCTCTCACCCCAAGATGCTAAACAATCATTCATTCATATCCTCAGTCACTGGAATCCCCTTCCAACAGCAAAAACCTGCCCAATCAATCCAGGGCAGGATCCAATAGACCTCCCCTGAATAAGAAGAAAGATGTGATTGTAAATAGAAGGATTCTCCACCTAATTTGCCTACACATAAGTAAAAATGTCCATCTTGATACAATGGAACTGTCAAGGTGTACATTCTAATCTGGATGACATCAAATCACTGATTGCTTCCTACCATCCTGTATGTCTTTCCTTATAGGAAACATTTCGAAAACCATCTGATACAGTCACCTTTTAGCAATTTTCTCTGAATAGAAGTGACAGGCTGTATGATGGATGAGTGGTTGATCACCATGTGCCCACCCTGTCTTTACCACTTAACACATCCTTGGAAGCTGTAGCCATCTGTGTTTTGTTGGGTCATACCATCACTGTTTCACATATGATCAATCAGACTTTGATTTTGTCATTGAACAGTTGCCATCTCCCTTTTTAATCCTAGGGGTCTTTAATGGGACATCACACATTCTCTGGGGAAGTGCTGATATTGATAGGAGGAGCTGCTCTGTAGAGCGTATGCTCTCTAATCCCAACTTTTTTTCAATACTGGTTCTTCAACTTATTTTCATGCACCTAGTCAGCCCTTTACTGTTATTGATCTCTCAACTTGCTCCCTTTCACTATTCTCCCATTTTTCATAGAGGGTTGACAATAATTCACAGGGCAGTGATAATTTTCCTATATGTTTTTGAGAGACCGACTGTGGTTGATGCCACCCATTCTGCATGCCCCAGTGGAAGTTCAATCACACAAACTGGCCTTTAAATACATCTTATGTGAATGGTAATCTAAAATTTAACAAATCATTAAGATCAACATTTCATATTTGAAAAATTTTGAAACTTTATTGAAGCTGTCAGTAACTTTGACTTAAAAAATATGTTTTACATGTACAATATTTTAATGTCCTTTACACTGCCTTCAGGAGTTATCTGCAAAATATGCTAATTTATATATTCTTTTTTGCCACATAATATTTATTGATTATGCATTTAAGTAATTCCTTAGTCAACTTTTATTTGACATCGTGTCAAATTTCAATGCTTTTATAAATGTTATTTCTAATGATTCTGTAGCATTTAAAGTTGTAGTATTACAAGCTAAACATTTAGTTTTTTCCCTCATAAAATTTTGTGTAGTTTTCAGTTAAGTTTTCTATTTTATTATTTCTTTAACTGTTACGTTTGTGTTACTTATACTTTAAATTCATTTTAGTTTGACAAACATATATACCTCCACATTTATATTCTGTTTTATCAATCCCAGTTTTATTTTCTAATTCTGTTTTATCCCTAGTCCTCCTTAACATTTAAATAATATTATAAATAAATTTAATGATTAAATAAAGGTTTTATTGTTTTTTAAAAACTTTCAACAACTGATCTGTTAATCCAGCAGTGTATACAGTTTTTTCATAAATAAATCTTAACACAGAATGCTAATTAATATTAAACCTTTGTTAAATTTCTTAATGCTCTATCAATTACATTTAGTTCAAATCCACTTTTAACAGATTCATGTGATTAATAACCATTTATTACTTGTATCTTCTTGTCATTAACCTGTTTTTAGAGCTCTAATATATGTGTGTATATAAAATGCATAGATTTTTGTATGTAGTAACTTTGTTTTTCAAAACATTATTGTAGTCATCTGTTGCACTGCATAGTTCTCTGGACTCTTTGACATGTTTTTTTCCCTCCTCTTTTTTTTCTAGTTGAGTATAGGAGTCCCTACCACTTACCAGCTCTCAGCTGCTGGAGTAATGGACCATGGAAGCCTGTCCTCTTGACTGATGAATCATACCAATCACTTGAGAGTAGAATGGTGGCATTCTGTAGGTGTTACTGGTGTATAGAACTTCTTACCATGGTCTGGAAGCTTATCTTTCCTACCATTTAGTATTTTAAGGTGAAGTGATAGATGATCTTCTGCTTAGCACAAATCTGATGTACTATTACAGATATTGCCTGGTGTTGGATGAGGTCTGTTGTGCCCAAGCCACTTTACAAACCAAGGGGTCCCATTACTTGGACATGCATATTCTAGGATTCCATCATATTTTTTGCCTTTTTTGTTTGTGACACAATCATAAAAGGTGAAGGAGTATACCTGGATTAGATGTGATCTTCCACTGAGGTGTGATGTTTATCTCTTTTGGTTCTACACTTCCTGGTCTTTCTTCGGATGCTTTTTAAAGAGGGCGAACTTTTTTTCACCAGTGGTCCACTAATTTAATGTGGGTTTTAACTATTTTGTGAGAGGAAGTAAGATATTTTTTTGGAAGTTAGCATTTTTCCATACTGAAGATATATTTCTGATAGTTACTTCCATCAAGCCTACTTGGTGAATTCACTAAGAAATAATCATTGACTTGCATGACTGAACATTTAAAGGGTTTTAACTTAAGACCTTTGTTTAAGGTTTAAGTTTCTCTGAACTCTTTATTGTGAACTCAAAAGGTTTCTGTGAAGGGTAGTCATAGTTCCATTGGAGATTTCTCTGCATAATATTATTAATTCTTGAAAAATTGCAGTAATAACACGCGGTGGAATTTGTGTGACTAAATTTGTGAATTCTGTTGCTGCTACTTGGGTTTGCTTCCTTCTTTTAATTTCAACCCAGTATTTAGTTGCTAAGCCTACAGAGCTAAACCACTAGGCATATACCAGGTGGTCTAGGCACTCCTCTATTTGAGGTGAAGAGAAGCCATGTATCTGAGTGACATAAGTAATATTTCTATATTCTCACTGTTTGTAGTGACCAATTGTTTTCTGCAAACATGTGAGCCATCTCGTGCTTAACAACATTGTTAATTATTTCTACAAAATTTCATGGATGCTTCCAAGATAGGTTGGGTATTTCCAGAATATGTGCTAAATCTGATGAAATAAGTATATTCCAACTTGCTGTTTGGATCAACAGGTATGTTCTTGTATTTTATAAATAATACTTAACTTTTATCTCCCTTCTAGTTGTCACTTGCAATTTCTCATTTTAGACCAAGGTCTTAGGACATCTGAAAGGGTCATAATGTGTTTATTTGAATAGTTATCAATACTTTCAGTCATTATTCATGAATTTTATTTATTCTATCATCTGCAAATCTGCAGGTATCAATAATGGCTATTTTCTATAATTCTATTATTAGAACTGATGCTTTTTCCTTCCCCGCCTCACTTGAGATGTTTTTATTTTACCTAAATCCACTATTTATTGTTCCATCACAGTGGTATAAGGTAAATGTACTTTTGTTACTATAATTTGACAACTGTGGCTCATTAGTTGGCTTACAGAGGGGATATTGACTTGAAACAATTGGACCCAATCATTTAGATGTGATTAAAAGCGTAGTAAGACAGTTTGTATCCATTTTACACCTATTTACCTTATCCAGCCGTAAAATGATTATCCATGATCTGTACTTCATGATATTCTCCTCTTTTGGTGTTTTATGTCCTATATCTTGATTTATAGTTGGCCTTTTTTAAAACTGTTAAGTTTGTGTATTTGCAAAAACACAGGCCATCTATATTAACAATGTTTTGTTTTTATTTCTTTGTTTCTCATTCAAGAAGTATCACAGGAAAACTAGTCTAATTGTCTATTGACAAAGATGGAATTAGGCCAAGCTTTTGTGTCATCACTTTTGTGTACCTTGTTTTTGACTTACTGATCTCAAGCCAGTGGTCATTCTTATTTTATTGTAGTTGAAGTAATGTAATTAAACATCATTTTTTGGGTATACAGTTTCATTCTATGTAATTCTCATAGTTGAGTCTTAAAATAGTAAAACAGCAAAAAATACAATGCAAACTAAATAACTTCTCTGAAAATATTCGATTCTCAACTAATATTTGTTTATTTTCGTTGTTTCAGTAGTAGTATTTGCAGTACCTATTTATGTTTGTTCATTTTACATAAAACACTAGTAACACTTTAGTTAATTACGGATTTTAATTTAGTCAAAATAATGTGTATTCTTAAGAAATACAAAGACCTAGGGTTTGGTTCGTTGCGTTTTATGGCGCAGAACAATTGGTAAAAAAAATTAAAGTAATATTATTAAAATTCGTAAAAACGAATTTTGTAAATCTAGTTTACAGCAGTAAGAGAGAAAAAGTAATACAAGTTTTAAAAGACTTTTTTGTAGCATAATTTTAATTATTATAACTCGCTAGAATGACCAATGGGTAAAATCAAACATCAGCGTTAGTCACCTGAAGTAAGTCATTCCAGTACAGGTTTCGAGTTATTTGACTTCACAGCCATTTTCTAATTTCGTATCAAACTAATTTTACTTTAATTCGTAAAAAAGAATCATGTTAAAAAATCAAAGTGTAATTTATGAATTAAAAACTTGAAAAGCGTTAAAAAGGCCAATGGCTTTTAAAAATCTAAAAACATTTGTAAGGTGGACAGTGTTACCATTGCCAATGACACTGTCCGTGTCATGGATAAACCTGCGGACAAAACATGTCTAAAATGGTGCTGTCGTTGAGAGTCTCAACGACGGCATGACAATAAAATGTGGACTATTGTGACGAAAGGTATCCCAGGACCGTTTTTGAGCCTTCCGTGCCATGTGGCAGGCTGGATTCCATCACGAACGAGGATATCGTGTAAAATATGTCGAGGTTTCAGGAATACATTGAGCAGTTGTCTGAATAATACAGCCAGCCACTGCTGCCATGTAGTCGTCTATCGATGTCTTACAGACGATGCAGGATCAAATTCCGTGAAAACAGTGAAAGAAGACCAGTTTGCTTGATCCAGATTCCATTGTGGCCTGCAGGTAGGGTGGCATCGATCACGGCCATTCTCTCTAAATCATAGAAAAATGATTACTGCCTCGCGGGCTACTGTCAACTTTCCATGAAAAGGAAATACATACAGGATAGTAAGAATCAATCAGTGCTTTGATGTCATCCAGATTAGAACATAAACTTTGGCAGTTCAGCTGTATTAAAGTGCCCATTTTTATTTATGTGTAAGCGAACTGGGTGGAGAGCCCTTTTGTTTTCGACCATGTCTTTTTTTTATTTATTGAGGAAGGTCTATCGACTTTGGATCCTATCCTGGGTCGATTGGGCAGGTCTCTATCGTTGGAAGAAGATTCCACTGACTGAGGACGTGAACAAACGATCGTTTTGCATCTCGTGGCGGGAGAAGAAGATGGAATAGAGGTAATGCCTGTACCAGGAACCAAATAAACTAACATATTATTTTATAATTTTTAAAGTATATAGACAAATTGAAAGGAGATAATTCACGTTGTATAATACTAAAAGTATTATTTTGAACACTTGTTTTAATATACCATGCAGTCTGAGAATCGTTAGGGCAGTCGGCTTGTACTTTGAAGATCCCTTGTTTGAATCCCTATCATACCAAACATGCTCGCCATTTCAGCCGTGAGGACATTATAAGCTATTCGTTGGTAAAAGAGTAGCTCAAGTGTTGGTGGTAGGTGGTGATGACTAGCTGCTTTCTCTCTGTTGTTGTTGTTGTTTTGAATTAAGCACAAAGCTACACAATGGGCTATCTGTGCTCTGCCCACCACGGGTATCGAAACCCGGATTTTAGCGTGTAAGTCCGCAGACATACCGCTGAGCCACTGGGGGGCTGCTTTCTCTCTAATCTTACACTGTTAAATTTGGGATGGTTGTCGCAGATCGTTCTCGTGTAGCTTTGCGCAAAATTCAAAACGCACAAACCAAAACCCAGAGGATGACGAAGAATATTGATAAAAGAAATATCTCACGTGAAAAAAGTTATTATAAAACCTTTTTTTCGTCAATTATTCTATCACAACATTAACATAATTGCACAATTTTTTTCCCCAAGCCACACATAATTGTTTTTAGGTTTTCTTTGAATTCGTACAATCCGCATGACGGGTATGTTATATATGTTAGTCGAATTTATGCGTAAATGGGGTGTTTTTTTGTTTTTACAAATGTAATTAAATGTATGATGACATTAAACCAGAAACTTGTGCATTACTTCATATAAAATCTCACAAATGAGATGTTTAAATAATCATTTTTATCCAAAGATTTCTAAATGTGAGAATCAATTTTAATTTTTACCGATGATTTGTAACCCTTACGTTCAAGAAGGAAAGAAACACAGCTTAATTAATATTGAGTTCAAGATAAGATTATTTTCTTTAAAACAGAGTATTAACACATTGCTCACTGGCTATTTTTGATATTTCGAACTCGTCAATTATAGCCGCATTTTAGTACGTGTGAGGCAGTGAGGGTGTAAAACTAGACGTGGATAAGTTATTTGTGATTCGGAAGGCCAAAGTATTTCTTTCTGATACCACACTTTCAGGTGTCGTACAAAAGTAACAGTAAATCTCATTATTTTGTTTAAAGTCGGACAAAGTCTTTGTGGTGCTGATTGTATATCTCAAGTTTAGGGACAGCTATACCTCAATCCTAGAATATCTGATTTGGCGGTTCAACTCGTGCGCATTGAAAATACAATACAAGACTGCTGCATTAAACTAAAAAAAAAGAAAAGGTAAACAATAACAACAAACTCGCCCATTGCAGGAAACTAATAAATGAGAATCACGTAAAGGGAAACTAACAATTCACAAACACGTAACTCAACCAACCAGAGAAACTAACCAGTCAAACACATGTAACATCAACCAACTTCTATGTCTAAAACCCATGATTATGCAAACGTGAACAAATAGGTTCTAAAAATTGTTCTTGACCTTGTATTTCAGTTTAAGGCACGATAAATTGTAAAACTGACAACTTTAATATTTTTTTTTCCCATTTTAATCGGGCAGGTGTTTAGTTTTAAAGAGAAAAATACTTTCCCCAAACGGGGTGTGCAGGGTATTAGTGTTCTCCCTACGTTCCTCTCGGGATAATTATGTTTATCTATAATGTTTTTTTTTTTTTCAAGAAGTGTATTATGTCGTGAGCTGAGATTATTAAATTTAAAAGGTTTTAAGATCTTAATATCTTGATTTAAATTTTACAGTCCGCTTCTCATATTTGATTAAAAGTTTGTTTTTCACGAGGACAGCTATCAAATGTAGATACTTTTGGAATGGAGATACATAATATTACGTTTTTAATATATTTAATGAAATGTGTTATTTTTTAAATAGCTATTAAATTCCAACTCGTTATTTTACATTTTTGATGAATTCAATGCTGTTTGAAACGTTATTTTAGTTTTAATACGTTCAGTGGAATCCGAAACGTTATCTTACGAATTTAGTTATTACGTTTATAATCAATACAGTTATAGTCCAATCAGCAATAACCCGTTAGGATTGCTTACTTAGCTATAATAACTGTATGTAATGTTTCCCTGTCGTCCTGATCATTGAACGCCAAAGCAAACTGACATACCAATGTTTTAAGGTATTTCTGCTTCTCTCATTACGGTTTCCAACGAAACCAAACAAGCATTAACGGGATAACATAGAAGAGGTTTCATCTTCACGGTTAAGTCAGACAACATGACCTAAAGTACAGGATAATGTATAACAAATGAAAGGTTTCATTTTCACATCTTATGAACTGTTGAGATCCTCTAGTAAGCATTGCGTCACATGGTCATCTCTGACCAAGTTTCGCGAATAATCTTGGGCTTTACAATCTGCAGCCAAGAACTCTAATCATTATACCAAGTCAACTTTTTTTATCTTCATAATAACGAAATACTTAACAATTGTTTAAGTAACTGAAATGTTTGAAAATATAACAGCAAAGGCATTCATTTGATTACAGATAATATTCTGTGAATTTTGAAGTATATTAAACCTTTTGAAAGCAAGACAGCATTAAAAGGACTTCATCAAAGCTACACAATGGGCTATCTGTGCTCTGCCCACCACGGGTATCGAAACCCGGATTTTAGCGTGTAAGTCCGCAGACATACCGCTGAGCCACAGGGGGGCTCCTACAAGTTCACTAATTCAGTTTATTGTTATCAAAGATCTAGATTTTTATTGAAACTGTATTTGGTGTAAAATCATACATTATCCAACTCCTACACGGAAGACAAAAATCAATTGCGCAGTTTGTTATTGCAAGAGAGAATGAAGTCGTAATAAACAGTACCGGGTATATTTTTCTCACACAAGATCCTCTCGCAGAAAAAAAAAAAGGAAAGGATTTAAGAGATTTCGTATCCACTAAGTATAATAAAAGATGTAAACTCATGTTTTGTGAAAAGATAGATAATAAAAGAAAAGCATGTGCCTCATAATAGATAGGAGTCCGAGTGAATCTCTGAACAAAAATAGCCTATGAACTCGGAGCTCAAAAACAAGTAAACAAATGCTTTTCTGGTTGTCTTTCCTCATTAAAATGTTGAATAATTGTAAGACTTAAAATGTTGGAGTAGGCCTGGCATGGCAGAGCGCGATAAGGCGTGCGCTCGTAATCCGAGGGTCGCGGTTTCGCGCCCGCGTCGCGCTAAACATGCTCGCCCTCCCAGCTGTGGGGGTGTATAGTGTGACCGTCAATCCCACTGTTCGTTGGTAAAGGAGTAGCCCAAGAGTTGGCAGTGGGTGGTGATGACGAGCTGCCTTCCCTCTAGTTTTACACTGCTAAATTAGGGACGGCTAGCACGGATAGCCCTCGAGTAGCTTTGTGCGAAATTCCAAAAAACAAACAAACAAAATCAAGACTCTTTATTATTTAGACTCGTATAATCGATTTTAACTTTAATACGAATATATTCTTCTATTAATAAGAAAATATCATAATTACCATAATTATTTTTCGGGTGTACCTACAGAACCCAGTGATGTTTCTTTATATGGACTCTCATATGGAACCATGAGCTAATTCGTTATTATTCTCATCGTTTTGAAACTTTTAATATATTGACACTCCCTTTTTTCCCTAATAACCAATAAAACCTGTATGGTTTCGATGTAGTTTGTTTATGTTGCCATAAGAAAGTGATAGTAAAGTTCGTCATATTATTAAAGGAAACGTGGTTTAAAATGTCGAAACAAATCATTCGATACAGTTTTCCATGTTTGGTATAACCTTCTAAACACCCAGTTTATGAATTGATATTACTTAATACAGCTGATAACAAATCTGAGTCATGTCTGGCATAATATGATTCTCCATCTTTAAACGAAAATTGTAATCTTCAAAGTAATATTTATCCTTGTTAACACGATACTTTTTATTCTGAAAAAATGCGTTATTTTATTCGCAAGCTCAAAAACAGATTTGCAGTAAGAACTATCCGATTAATAGCATATTTAACCAAAACTATGTTGTTCCTTTTACTTTTGTTTACTTTTTTGAGTAAGTGCGTTGACATTGTGCCACCTACTGCGCTACAGTAACATTTGTAATTGCATCATTTGTCTCGATTTTGCGTAACTGTGGCCCAGCATGGCCAAGCGTGTTAAGGCGTGTGACTTGTAATCTGAGGATCGCGGGTTCGCATTCCCGTGGCACCAAACATGCTTGCACTTTCAGCCGTGGGGGCGTTATAATGTGACAGTCAATCTCACTATTCGTTGGTAAAAGAGTAGCCCAAGAGTTGGCGGTGGGTGGTGATGACTATCTACCTTAAGATATCACTTATCTCGCATGTTAGTTACAATGAATGAAGACATTTTTTATTTGAAATATATTTATTTAACGGTAAAATATTTTAATATTGCATCACGAAGTTAGTTTATGTAATGTACACTAATTTTGTAAACGGTTTTTTAAATAGCAGATCGCTATATCTTAAGAACTAATATTTTCTGTAATAGAAAAGGAGTAAAGTATGAATTGTTTATTGCATATTTGCGATTTAAATTATGTGCATCGAGTTGTCTGTAGGTATGAAGACTATAAAAAAAAACATTTGTAGTTGTACCAACAGAGGTCGTCTAAACGCAATACGCTTAATTTGCTCGAATAAAGTACTTGCATATCGGATAAGTTATACATTTAATTCTAAAGCTAACATAGAAATGAAGAACGCCATTTTTTTTATAAGGCGATTCAGGTTTAGAAGCGTCTACTATTTGTTTGTTTTAACAACATTAAGTTTAGGAGCCGGTGTCATTGAAACAATAAGCTCGGTTAATTGAACCGACCACATGACCTCTTTGTATTCGTTTAAAACCCTTACAAATTTAACATTCAACATATTGTGTATATCTTCATAAAATTTTGCAGTATTTCAGTTAACAGATATTTTCCTTTTGATTGCCATTTGATCGCATGTAACTACTATCTACGCCATTATATTTTGAAAATTACTCGTTGAACGTGCAGCTCACGTCACGCTGCCAAATTACGTTACCCACGTCCTTCTCTCGTGAGTGCTTGATGTTTCGTGAAATGTTTTTATTATTTTACTTAATCTAACCTTACCTAAAATATCTCTATTTTAACAATAAATAAAAATAAACTCAATAATAAATAAAGTACTTAACCCAGCCCCCCCCCCAGTGGGTAATGCACTAAATAATTTTTATTTAATTAAATAATGCACAAAAATGCAGATAGCTACCTCTGATTCTCACATTTTTTGGTTTTCTGACTACCCGATAAAAGCCGTTACAAATCCATCCAAGCTAGTCATTAAGTTTCTCACAGAAACGTTGGTTATACACTGAGTGAAATTAAATATCTGTTCAAAACACAATATATATGCAATATATAATTAAACATGAAAGATAATTATTAACATATCTTGAAAGGGAGATGAATGTGGCAGGAGGAGCTTCATTTTCTATTGTTAGTTCTGTAGCCAAACAAAATTGAAGGCTATAAAATTTATGGTTTCTCTTAACAGTTACGATTCTATAGTGAGTAATGTACGCTTAATTTTTTACTCTCTAAAGAGCAGAAAAAATAGATAAGTGAAGATACCTAGAGAAAACATACCATGAGTGTCATACTAGTAAAAATTCATAATTTTTTCAAATATTTCCTTGTAGAATTAGGAACTTAAAACTTATATGTACTACTAAAATATGGTTATTAGCAAATGTATTATTCCACATTAACTAGTATAAAATAAATTAAAACTTTGTCATACATGGTAAAAAGTAACCAGGAAAAAAGAAATATAAAATGCCTTATTACGTTTAGAAAGAAATTACAAGTTTATTCACTTATCAGGATATTACTGAAGAACAAAATAGATTAAAGGAGAGTTTTTCTACAAATATGAAAGCACTTTCCAAGAGAGATTTAAACTAAACAAGTAAAGTTATATGACAAAACACAAAAAAAAGGTGACTAGTTTGTTGGATTCAAATTAAATTTAGCTCGTTCTCCTGGTATACACTTACCCACCACGGGTATCGAAACCCGGATTTTAGCGTGCAAGTTCGCAGACATACCGCTGAGCCACTAGGGGGTGGTATTAATGGGATAATCAAGCATGTAAGAAATATAATATTCTTCATAGTAGATGTACTTCATTGATATAATTTATCAAACATTGATAGAAGATATAAATGCTAATCGAAAGTCAACTTTAAATGACAGAATTGCATTTCATCCGTTATGTACTATTTAATACGCAAAACAAAAACTCAAGCTGGTGATACTTTAGAAGCCACTTTAAAGAATGGGAGATTAAAATAACAAGTATAGTTTTTGGTACAAGTAAGAAGATTTCAATTAAAAAATCGGTATACTATAGTTTAGAAATTGGTTTTAATGGTGTGCAAGAATTAAAACGAAAAACTCAACTACATCAAAAAGAAATAATTTTTACAATAACAAGATTAATATAATAAAACAATCTATTTGACGTGAGTTTAGCAGAATAAAAGATTTTGTATATCACATTTACAATCAGTGGCAAGCAGATTTATTTAATATGAGCCAATACAAATCTTCCATCAATTACACAAACTTATTTTTGGCCAATTGCGTCAAAAAAATTATAGAAGTAAACCAACTGTATACAGAACCGGAAGCCCCACCATAATTCCAGAGAGAACCAAGAGAAAGGTTCTCAGAGAAGTTAGTAGGAACCCTCGTTTAACAGGATGAGATACATAAATTGGTAAGGGAACTGGGGTTGAAGTAAGCACCTCTACAGTTACGAATGTTACACTCTTCCGGGTTCAAAGCATGCCATCCTCATAGAACTCCATATTTAAAGCCTGTTTATTTAGAAGCACGATTAAGGTATGCAAAAAAAACATGTAGATAAACCCTTTACCTATTGGAAGAGTAATCTTTGGTCAGATGAGACTAAAATCGAGCTTTTCGGCCACAATGATGTTCGCTATATTTTCCGTAAGAAGGGGAAACGAAATATCCCAAAGAACACCGTCTCTACAGTTAAACACGGAGGTGGCTCGATCGTGCTATAGGGTTCCCTCAGCTCTTCTGGTGTAGGCAGCTTTTACTGCGTCAACGGAATCATGTAAAAAGTAATTACGTTGATATATTAGGCACTTATATCAAGAATTATGCTCGGAACTTGCGGCTTGGGCGTCGTAGGATCTTCCAGTACGACAATAATCCTAAGCACACATCGAAATATGTGCAATCCTGGTTGCAGAGAAACAATATAAGAGTTCTGGAGTGGCCATAGCAGTCACCCGGTCTTAACCCAAACGAAAACGTTTAGCATGAGTTGAAGACCAGGGTTCATCAGCGTCATCTGAAAAAACTTACAAGATTTATAGGCCTTGTAAAGGAGAATGGAAGAAAATGCCAGTCGAGTACTGTCAAACGATCATGGAGGACTATGATGAGAGATAGCGCCAAGTAATTCACCTGAAAGGCTACACAAGTGACCATTAAAGTAGACGCACGAACACTTTCTGCCTCTCCTATGTTTTGTTATTTCTTTATAAACAGTTTATTTGTCGTTCAATTTACATAAGTATTTATGCAGATATGTGTTAGTATAATATTTATAATATACTGTGCTTTCATTATGATAATCATAATACTTTTTTAGTTATGAGGAAAGCTATTCACGGTGCAGAGGTACGAACACTTTCTTTCGTAACTGTAATACCCGTGACATTTTAGAGAGACCAAACAGTTGTTGGAAACTCAGCATTATATGGTTGTACAAACAAATCGATCATGCTTTCACGAACGCAAACATTTGCTAAAATACATTAAATCCCTTTTTAGTTCAGTAAGGTTTTCTGTAAATAGCATGTCCTTCGCTTTGTTACTAGTGCTGGTGCTTTTTGACAGTGTTACTGAAAGTAAAACCAGAGGGTAATAAATTTAGCATAAATAATATAAACAAAGGAATAAAAAAACAAACATTTCCATATTAAATACTGTAAATGAGAATAGTGCTTTGAAATGTTCAGTCATTCATTCCTTGAATTACTATGGATTCTGCTGTAAAAACTTCAATAACGTATTTCCTGACATAGGGTTATGTAAATTGTTGTGAAGCAAAATTATCCATCACATAAAGCTTATATAGATGTTTGAACTAACATGTGTACAACATAATTTGGTGAAAAGCATATTTTAATACGTAATGAGACGTCCAAAGTTACAAACTAAATTATATACTAATTTCCCTTAGTGTCAAGGCTAATCTCCAGAAACTTTAAGACCTAAATATTATAAATTATTCTCTGATTTTAATTTAGTTACTAAAATTATTTATTTCCTTAATATTACCAAAATATTATGTCACTTATATTAGAATAGCTTGTGTTGCTGTTTTTGTTTTGTTTTTCCAGTGGAAGGCTACACAATGTAGCTATCCACTATGTGGAGCTTAACCACAAATTTAGTGTTGTGAGTCTGTGAGCAAATCGTTGATTCATCTTTCGGGATTTCAATAGAAAATGCGTTTTGGTTTATCCACCACAGCCCAAAGTCAAGTTTCATGGATAGTTATGAAAATAAGTTAAAACAAATTCGTGCGGCTTAACAAATTCTTTAAAATTATTATTGTTTGTATTTTTTATAACTGGATTAAAATAGCTTTTAACTTTGGTATTTGTTTTGTTTTGTTTAGATTTGAATCAACGCTTGATTAGAATACTAACCGATGTCAAGAAAAGTTTGGTAGAGCTCATTCTGATAACATTTGCAATGATGGTGATCGCTCAGTATTTCGAAGGCCCGATTGTCACAAATTTTTGGTTTTCTCAGTATAAGTCAAAACAGAATGAATAAAGTTTGTAGGTCCATAATAGATAAATATAATCTCAAATAAAGAGTTTAATGGTATATCTTGGCAAAGATTTGATAGGGAGGAACAATCGCCTCTAATGATTTGTTCTCGTCTTAAATAGTAACAACAGAAGTTATTGAAGCAGTACTGTAGTGTTCAGCTAGATAAGACAAGATAAGTTTAGTGACTGGAAGCTTTAAACATGCTTAATCAGTTGGGAGTATAACATTTGTTGTCATAACACTATGAAACAAGAATCTTGAATGTCCATTTTTTCAAAAGATTTGATTCCCCAATTCAACCCTAATGTGCAAGCTATGCAGCCAACACTAAACATGCATACGAGAAAATAACATTTGGGAAAAGATGACAAATATTATCCATTCATTCATGAGAAATTGCAACCTTTTAGGTTATATCTTGGCGTGTGTTTGTCATAAAATTCCACAGTTTTATTAAACAACCAATTTATCATTTTAACTTTTTTTTTTTTAAAGCAACAAACAAAAACATTTACATCTTCGTACTATCGGAATTTCAAAGTAATTGACTTTTGGTTCGTCACCGCAATTATAGTAATGAATCAACATTTTTCTAGATATTCATTTATAATTCATTCTTTAATCGATCGTTTGTTGTTAGAAAGTTGAATTGTGGTTATATTGAACTGGCATGTACTTAAGTTTGTCCACGTATTAATTGCTAAACGGAGTATATACCAACACAGGAAAAACAAAGAGTACCCACCACTCGAATCGTTCGCGCACGAGTCAGGCCAAACATGCTCGCCCTCCCAGCCGTGGGGGCGTTATAATGTTATGGTCAATCCCACTTTTCGTTGGGAAAAGAGTAGCCCAAGAGTTGGCGCGGGTGCTGATGACTAGCTGCCTTTCCTCTAGTCTTACACTGCTAAATTAGGGACGACTAGCACAGATAGCCCTCGAGTAGCTTTGTGCGAAATTTCAAAACAAACCAAGAAATAAACTTTAACCACCTATTTTCTAAAATATAATTAATTCAATTAATAAGTAATTAGAAACATTATCGAGTATTTTTATCCCTTTATATCTATAAAAATAAGGTTTTTTTGTCAACTGGCCAAAATGTTAACACGTTCTCCACAATCTGGACGATTACGAAAAAGCTGTTGAACATCACTGTTCTGGACTATGTAAATAAAATTAATGTTAGGTTGTTTGTTTGGCGTTTAATGGTGCAAAGCAAATGGGCTATCTGCGCCAAACAACCGGCAAAGAAAAATTGTAAAAGTAAAATCATCGTAAAATGTAAAAAATTAATCATGATAAAACTAAAGAAATTTCAAAAAGCAGATAAAAACTTAAATAGAATAAAAAACAAATGACCTTTCACAATTTAAAAACAAAAATGAGGTGGATAGAGTCATCATCGCCAATGACACTGTCTAGCGTCAAGGGTAAACTCATGGAAAAAAATGTCTAAAAAAGTGCCGTCGTACAGAATCTTAACGACGACTCGACAATAAAACGTGGGCTTTTGTGACGTGAATGTCACACAAACCACACATTGGTGCATAAGTCCAAGATAAAAAAAAACTGAATTAAAGAACTGTGATCAATAAAAGGCCTAGCGAGGAGAACCTCCTCTTTCCTCCTTAGGGAAACAAGACGGCCAAACAGCAACAGAATGTTTGATCTGGAAAAGCTTGTTATCAGTGTTGCTCACTCCAAGTTCACTGCCAACTGGCGCAGAACCAAACCTTAAATACAGGACCGTAGTCTATGTACGGGATAGGCATTGCAGTGATTGCATCAGAGCAGACGGTGTTAGCGAGATCGTTCCCACAAATACCGACGTGGCCTGGTATCCAGAAAAACTAGATATAAACAGAAGATAAAGAAAAATCTGGCCATTTAATTTTGAAAATCGACAGAAGCAGAATGAAAACGAGCTTGAAGCAATTCTAGAGTCAGTAGAGAGCTAAGAGTGTGTTTTTTATATAGGAAAGCCAAATCGGGCTATCTGCTGAATCCACTGAAGAGAATCGAACCCCTGATTGTAGCTTTGTAAATCCGTAGACTTACCGCTGTACCAGCGGGAGGCAATGATAAAAGAGTCGTTATAAATAGTATAGTTGGTGTATTATATAGCTTCTACGTGATTCAAGGCAAAATAAATGGCATACAATTCGACAGAACACAGAAATTATAGAGGGGATTCTATATGCAATCACCAAACGAGAGTCCACAGAGTCGTCTGATATCGAACTATCTGTCTAAATGAGAATGAAAGAATGATTCAAAAAGATGTTCAGCAAATATAAGATAGTATTTTTAATCAAAAGTATCCTCCTTTCTTTAATGACTCAAAGGTCACATAGTGCGATGAGCTGACCAATGGAGAAAGCAACGTCATTCAAGGACAGATCCAATTCAGCTAGCTGCACTTGAACACGAAGGCCAAAAGGAGGAATGGCAGACCGTCTATTCTGTAAAAGCATAGCCAACCGTGGAAGGAAACCACAACTTTAGGTGGGATGCTGTGGTAAGGATCGAAATTTTGAAGCATACTGTGAAGAAAGTTACAAGCAGCATAGGTGAAGAGGACGTCTGTGAGACTCAGTGCACAAACTCTGTATTGGAGAAGTGTGGAAAGCCCCTGTGCATATATGAAGCCCCAGATGGTGAATGGGGTCCAATATGTTCAAGGTTGAGGTCCTGGCAGAGTCACAGAACAGTTTTTATCGAATGAGAGCACAATAGATCTTAAACAAAGAACATCTATTCTCTCCCCAAGAAGTGGAAGAGAGGACATGAAAGATGTTTAGTGCTCCTGTACACTTAACACGTAGCTGTTTGATGTGTTAAATGAAAGTCAGCTTATGGTCAAAGATTAGTCCCAAAAACTTTGCCTCAACATCACCGAGACAGAACTCGGGACCGGGTCTGGGTTGTGTAAACCTTTATAAAATTTCGTCTTTTCAATTTGTTCCTCTAAAGACTACGTGATATTAAAAATATGCAAATAACCCAGTGAAGTTAGAACCATAGCTGATAAAAAGTTGTAGTGGAACAATGTGCATTAAAACTATATTTCGCATTTTTGGTGTTCATGGGTTATGTGATGCCATAGAAAATCTATCGTTCTTGAGAATGATATGTAGCAGTCATTTTCGACACAAAATATTCATATGCTCAGGTCATAAATGTGTGTTCAGATTGGAGATTTGCAATTTCTGCAAATGGATTCTCTTGCAAGGGAAACTACGCTTCAGGGATATTGTTGAAGTGCACTGTCATCTAATTGAACACGGTTGGACGTGTTAATAACAACAAACAGTTTCTGTATAAATAAGGACAGTTTTCAAGCTACATGTGTCCAGTCATTCAGATAGATCACTATTTGCCTTGAAATTCTACAATACCGTATATAACTTACTTAATATTTCTTTATCTAAACACATATTTCAATATATTTTAACGAAAAAAGAGATATGGTTATTTTATTGTAGAATTTCATTAAAGCTTATACACTAGGTGTTCAAAATTTTGAAATGATATGCTAATCAAAACCATCCACCGGTAATTCTTTAGTAGTGAGACTTGACTTTTATGCTTATAATACACCTATAGCCTCAAAGTACAAAGAGCAATTTACATGTACATTTTCATATACATATAATATTTAACGGTAACAAGATGCATAAAGCAAAACTACAGAACCTCAGACCGGCACATAAACTGCGCTCAGGTAAAAAAATAAAAATGCATGAATAGTAAGTTATTAAACAAAATTGAAAAGAAGTTAATATAAATATTAGCTCAGATGTTATGTATATTTCTCCTCAAGAACAGAGTCCCAAAATATTTAGAATTTCTTTTTTGAATAATAGCAATTATATAAGTTAGACAGAATTATGTTCATGATAACCATTTTAATTTCCTACTTTCAACATCATAAAATTGTTTCAGTTATTCAGTTGAAACATTATCGTGTAACAATTTAACTGTTATAAATAGAAAACTGATTTAATTATATTTAAGGTTGTGTTTTGCCACATGTACTTGCACATCTCCAACTAATATTTAAACAGCATTAAAAACTAACATTTAATTATCACAGAATTTTTAGACAATGAAACAAGGACTATCTGCGCTAGCGGTTCCTAATTGAACAGCGTAAGACTAGAGGAAAACCAGCTAGACATTACCACCCACCGCCAACTCTTGGGCTACTCTTTTACCAACAAATAGTGGGATTGACCTTCACATTATAACGCCCCAACGGCTGAAAGGGCGAGCATGTTTGGTGGGACCGGGATTCGAACCCACAATCCTCGGATTAAGAGTCGAACGCCTTAACACGTTGGCCATGCTGGGCCCCCTAAGCCTGCCACATGTACGTATAAACGTACATGTATTTCCTTAAGTAAACGTAAAAGTAATAACAAATCCATCTAGTGACAAAATTGGTTTTCGACGACCTGCTGTTGGAAATAATTTATTGTCGCAGAATTAGCTATCAGTCAGTTACCATCGTACCCAAATTTTTTTGGTCAAAGGTAATGTCACACATTTTGCTTACTCTTAAATGAAGTCTCATGGGAAGATAGGGGCAACTTCCAATACTCCAGACTGATTAGATTTTTGAAGCTCTTAAATTTGGTCAAGAGCATGCCAATTTTTTAAAAGATAAATAACAAGGAGATGTGCGAATCCTTCTTCTTGCTGTTACGTAATTTTTAATGTTTTATGTTCTTTGTAGACTAAACGCAACAGAAAAACGCAGATAACAGTTTGTATAATTTATCACACTAAACTATTAACAAATATAACAGATATAACATAGATTATATAATAACAGTGACAGATATTAAGTTACATCATTCGAAATTAATTACAAAACAAAATAATATTAGTTTCAAACTTCAAAATTAATCACAATACAAAACGGTACTGGGCTGTATCTAATGTAATGATCTAAAATGAAAGTCTCAAATTCCAGTCTAGGGTGTGAATTTGGTCCCACGAAGAGATTCCGAAGCTTAAATGAAGAAGTTCAGAAACAGAGTTCACAGTTCAATAAATTCGCCGACTCTCAGCACAAGCAGTAATTCGGATGAATCGTAGAGATCGACGAAGTAAAATCACAGCTCCCGTAGATCTAACTTCAGTCACAACTCCAAATTGAATAATCACAGCAAACACTTAATCTTTCTCAAATAACTGACTCTCTTCTTTCTCTTCGAATAAAAATTGATGTCTGAATCTCTCTCCTTCTTCGAATAAAACTAATGTTTGAATCTATCTTCTTTTTTCGAATAAAAACTGATGATTGGATTCCTTGCATCTTCGTCTGTTTATATATTGTAGGCCTAAACTCCTCGAAAGAACGCGAAAATTCTACAGGTCTCTAGAGCAATCCGCACATGTCCGTTCTTGTACGAGTCTACACGTCTAGACACGAAGTCACCAGCACTCATTTACAAACATATGATTGGTTTACTTAATTCAAGAAAATTCTAAATGTTACCCTAAATGAATAACAAAATATTAGTTTAAACTTCGAAACAATAATATCAATATGGAAAAATGAATAATAGAAATGAAAATTCAAACACAACACGACATGTTGTCGTTAACAAAATATTTACACATATACATAACATTGCTCAGCAATCAGTTTACTTCTACCTACTGGAATTAAAGCAGGTGAACAAGACCCTTGACATTCATCATTGCCACTCTTCAAAGACTTGTCATTGGTACAGTGGTTCACAAAATTCCTGTTGAGTCCAAAACATGTCTGTGACTAATATACAATGAACACGTGTCCACCATTTCTTTTCGTGTAATTTCTTACCTTGTGCTAAAGTGACAGAACATGAGGGAAATACGTTTGGATTCTCCTCAACAACAACTTCATCCTTAGACGAAATAGAGGTCAGCTCGGTCTTACTCCAACCACAAGTGGTCCCGAAAAACTAGGTCTGATGTTAAACAAACGTTTATGAAGAATAATATAAATGAAACGACCCTCAATATCTTGAGCCATAATAGACTCACTAGTAGCAGAACTAGCATTTAAAGGTAATACACTTTCTAACAACAATGACTGAGCCAGCCCCGTATGTCGTGAAATACGTATGTATTAGCAGTGTCATTTCTCGAAGATACAGAACCAAAGCACAAAAAAGTCTAAATTCCTCTCTCAGTGACCATGTAAACAACATTTGATAATCTCTTGACAAGAGAACTACATGCATACAGGTGTTGCTTCCTCTTTTTTTTAAACTCCAACAAACGGACATAACATGACCAAGTTTCTAATAAAAATAACAGACAGTCTTGGATGGTGTGATAAACATTTTATCTTGATGGTGTGAATATTTTGAAAAATAGGAGGCGGATTTTTAGAAGAATCCTCTGTTTTAGTGGCTTCAACATATACTGGTTTTTGTTGAGGTGGTAATAATTTTGTTTTAAGAAAACTGGTTTTATGTGTTAAAGTGTAATTATCTCAAAGAGCAGTTGCTTTCTTAATCATCCAATTGATTTTGGAATTACGTTTGTACAGCGTTTAGATTATTTAATTGAACACAATTGTCTTAATTTGTCGAAATAGTTGCCATACGTATAAAATTACACTATCGGTAAAAATACACCTCCTTTTTTCTTGAATTTCATATATGTTTTACTTTCTTGCTTGCGTTATTAACCACGAAAATTTCGAGGATAAGTCTTAGGAATTAAATTGAATGCTTTAAAGATAGCTGATTTTAGCTTGTAATAACCCGGACAGTCCCCTGCAATTTTCCAGTTAAAATACTCCGTATTAATAATGACCATTCACTGATTCTGGCTACTTTCTTAAAATGTCAAAAATACTTGTCAAATCCATTTTCACTAATTGGTGGTATATTAATATGTTAATCGAGTTTAAAGTTGATATTTTGTCGATCAGAATTGTATCTTATTTCCATTTTTTTCAGCCTAATTTCATCTTGGGCTTCAATACGAGCTTGTTGGGCCTCGAGACGTCTACTCTCTATTTTCGCTTGCATACGAGCTTGTAAATCATCATCGACTAATATTTCAACAATACACGTGATTTAGTTCATTTTTTTCTCACTGATATTTTATGGGTAATTTTAAAGTTATGACATCTTCAAATAATTTATTTTTATATTTCTTTACTTGTTGTTCAGAGAGGGAGATAAGAAAAACTTGAATAATTAGCAACGATCATAAGTTTTGGAAGTGATAAATATAAATTTAAATATTTTTGAGTATTAATTTAATTCGAATTTTGTCTCTGATTCAAACGCAGATACTAGTCCCTAGTTCATTCTGTCACGTATTATCAACATTTCAACAATATTCTAGCGCGTATACATTAACAAAAATTGTTGATTCTCACTTTCAGGAACGTTCTACAGACTTGGCAATTTAAAAATCACGAGAGTATGTTATAAAATTAAAATAGTCGTGTAATAATAAAATTACACAGCAAATAAAAGTACTTAAACACGGGGGTCATGTTTTTCTTTCGTTGTTGTTTGAGTTAAGCACAAAGCTACACCATGGGCTATCTGTGATCTGCCCACCACGAGTTTCGAAACCCGAACTTTTGCGTTGGAAGTCCCCAGACATGCCGCTGAGCCACTGGGGAGCTGTTTTTCTTTTAACACACTGCTGAGAGGTTCTTCAAAAGGTGGGATAAATTGTAAAGGAAAACAGAATTTTCTTATTACGTTTTCTAGCCCACTGACAAGTATTAAGTGTTTTACAAAAGTGAAACATATTTGTCAACTTTTGGTTCAGGAAGAAATGCGCAATAGCTTTTTTGGCGACAATCAGTTAATCGATAATTAATCGTAGACAGACAATACCGGCGACAACCCTTTTGCCAACAGTATTATCACTTGCGAACAGACTGGCTGACATACTAATATTTCTAATTTACCTGTAGTAGGTTAGGTGAATACTTATAGCTACCAATGTAAAATAATTAGCTCAGTTTTTGACAAGCTTATCTACTGTTTAAATTGTTATTACTTTTTTCCAGTTTATTCTGTAAGACATATATAATACAATAAATTTACTTCTAGCTGGTGGAAAATCACTAGGTGAACTAGGTCCTTCACATCCATCATTGCTACTAATCAAAGACTTTTCAGCGGGACAGTCATATGTCTAAGATATCTATAACGAACACGTGTCCACCATTAAATCTGGTTTAATTTCTCAGCCCAAGGTCGAATTATATCACGCGAGGGAAATAGTTTTGGATTCTCCTGAAGATCAACTTCATCCTTAGATGAAACAGTGATCAGCTTATTAACCACCTTGAGTGGGGCAACAAGTTTCCCCCATCCAAATCATTTCCCAGCAATAATGATACTCCCCGAATTGCTAAAGCAACGAGATCTAATGTTAAACAAACGTTTATCAAAAGGAATAAAAATAAAATCATCCTCAATATCTTGAGCTATAATGGACTCGTATTTAAATAAATACACCTTCCAACAACTATAATTGAACCACCTCAGTATGTCGTGAAATAAGTATTGATTGGCAGTGTTTTATTCTCGAAAACACAGAACCAAAGTTCTTAAAAATCTAAATTCTTCACTCATTACACCAGCTTTTCCATCAGTGGCCAAGTAATCATTTCACGAGCTGTCGAAACTAATTCACATGGATGTTGCCTCTTTTACTTTTTCAAACTCAAACTATCGGACATAACATGACCAGGTTTCTTACAAAAAATAACAAACAGTTTTTTAATGGTTTTAATAGAAGTTTTATTATGATTGTCTGAATATTTCGAAACATAGGAAATGGAATATTTAGAAAAATCCTCAATTTCAATGGATTGGACAGATACTGGTAATTTATTGAGATGGAAAGAATTTCTTTTTAAAAAATTAATTTTATGTGTTACAGTGTAATCATCGGAAAGATCGGCTTCTTTCTTTTTGTCCAAATAAGTTTTGAGGTTACCACTTGTGCAGTGTTTAAATACTTCTGTTACACAAAATTGTCATAATTTTTCGAAATTGTTGCCAATATGCATAGAGTTACATCATGTCTTAGAATAAACCTCTTTTTTTCTCGAATTCCACATAGATTTGGCTATATATTTTAATATAAAAACATAAAACAATACAATTTATAATAATGGTTATTGCTAATAGTAAATAGAAATTATGGTTTATGTACAAGAATTTACACACTTTCAAACAATATGTAATTAATACGTAATTAATAATTACGATATTACAAATTTCTTTTCTCTTCTCAAATAAAAATATAATTATAGAACTGAATATTTTATTGACAACCTAAGTCTACGACGAGTGAATTAAATTTGAGTTTATATTGTCACGCACCTGTACTAACTAAACATCGTTTCTTGATCGGCGTCATAGTGCTTATAACATTACCTCCTATCGAAGGACCTATTTAATGCCCTCGTAGAAACAATAATATCCGAAGTAATTCACTGAAGTTGAATGGTTTGTAATCTTTGAATGGTCAAATTATGTAGTTTTCCGATTAACAGATGTTAGTCAGAATTATAGCTTCCTATGTCTACAACTATCGAATAATACTTTCCTCCGTATCTCTTCGCTAGCCTCTTTTTATAGGTATCACGCGATTTTCTCGACTCTTCAACAATATTCTAGCCCGCTTTCATAAAGATGTTTTGTTTTGTTTTGGAATTTCGCACAAAGCTACTCGAGGGCTATCTGTGCTAGCTCTCTAATTTTGCAGTGTAAGACTAGAGAGAAGGCAGCTAGTCATCACCATCCACCGCCAACTCTTGGGCTACTCTTTTACCAACGAATAGTGGGATTGACCGTCACATTATACACCCCCACGGCTGGGAGGGCGAGCATGTTTAGCGCGACGCGGGCGCGAACCCGCGACCCTCGGATTACGAGTGCACGCCTTAACGCGCTCGGCCATGCCAGGCCACTTTCATAAAGAAATGTTGATTCTCACTTTGAAGAATGCCTATTACAGTTGGGGGACAAGTGTTACTTGCTCACTACAGGGTCAAGAATAAATGAACGTCACCTACAAGAAAGAAAACTATACATAAAAAAAGCTGATGTACCAAAACAAATAAACGACAATAAATTCGTTACATTTTATATATCTACAAGAGGTGTTGGAGAATTAAAACTGTGTATGTCTTTGTGCCCCCCAGTGGCTCAGCGGTATGTTTGCGGACTTACATGCTAAAATCCGGGTTTCAATACCCGTGGTGGGCAGAGCACAGATAGCCCATTGTGTAGCTTTGTGCTTAATTCAAAACAACGACAACAGTGTGTCTTTGTGAAACTAATTCTTAGTACACATTGACATTTCATTAAAAGTGTTTGTTATTTTTTGTTTGCCTTTGGCTAATAATAAAATCAGTAATTAATGTTTAATTAATAAATGTTATATATTATATATTGAATACATACATATGTTTAGGAGAGGTGTTTTTCATAACAAATATTATTTATTGAGAATATAAGTGCTGCATACGCGGCGGACAATTTCAGTTTGTATGTTTCTGTTCTCGACAAAATAGAAATTAATAATTACGATATTACAATTTTTTTTTCTCTTCTTAAACATAAAATTAAAAATATAATATGTGGTGTAGAGTGAACTTTAAAATATATATCATCGTATAAAAATTTTTCGTTGATGTAAAAGTTTTAGACCTGAAATAAGAAAGTACTTTTACAGTTTCGGAAAATATAAGTACAGTTTAAGTAAAGATAGATATTGTAACATATTTATGAAAATAAATTTATTTACATTTCACAAATACTTACTTCTGTTGTGGTTGCTTAATACTGGGAAATAAAAGCCAGAAATACTGTTCCATAGCCTCTTGTGAAAACAGACCGCTCATCATGCCGATAGGTTTTCATGGAAATTATGACGAAGATGGTGTCGCTGTCATTTAGTTTGTCTCAATATCGCTGATCATCGATTTATTGATTTTGAAGTTTGTGTGATCAACGGGCCAGTCATGATCTATGGTTTTAATTTTTCGTTCATTTCATTGCTAACTGCTAACTTGAAACCCTTCACTCCCACCCGACTTTCAACTTTCAAGGCGAATAACGCTCAAAATTGTCCATAAAGTCTCATATCGTAACGCATGGTAAGATAAAGCGAAAGTTATAATTTGCGCAATGCAGGATGTAGAATAACTGATGCTGCATCGAGTGTATGACAAAAGAGAAATAAACAACAACGGCAAAAAAAGAAATAGAAATAAACGAGTATGTGAAAGCAAAGGAAAATTATAAATAACAAAAAAATGTGTAATTTAACAAATCTTGGAAAAACAAAAAAACTGTTTTATTTCACAATTTATTTACACAATGTATAAGGAAGAATTTGACCTAATAATTTAGAGAAGAAAGCGAACCAACTGTACCGTTCGGTTTAGTCCATGGGTTACCGTTGTTTGGCCAAATAGTGAGGCTTGACCAGATCTACAGCACACTCACATCTTCAACATGCAGAGCGGGCTTTTGTGGAAACGGGCTGAAAACCAAGAACTATCAGATTCAGAAACCAAGAAGGTTGTGCTGAATTTTAAAACAAGAATAGTCAACAATTGATATGAAATGTTTGATGAATAAGGTATAGTTTAGAAAAATTAACAAAAACGTCAACCCCTTTTGAGGGGTAAATACTCTAGTTTCACCCGATAGATTCAAGATCACCTACACGATTTCTCAAGCTGAACAGAAATTGATTAAATGTTTCACTCTCTTTAAAAGAAAATGTAATTACTAAACAGAAAATAAATAAGAACAATAAAAACTCTCACTGTTTGAAGTTTACTGTTGAAGAATTCGTGGATCAAAGATACTTAAAAGTCTGATGTCTTGTATTTTTTCAATCTTAATTTTTCAAATTTTAAAACTCTCCAGAACATTAAGTGTTAGTGTGTTCTACTTAGATCTATGCAATATTCGCTACATGCACATGAACTGAAACCAGTGTTTATTCCGTAAGTTTCTATACGTGTTTCCGTAGTTCCAAGAAGCCCCCAGCATAAGTTGTTGCAGTTATCTTAACATACATACACACACACACAATGGGTTGATTTGTTTTTGTTTGTTTGTTTGTTTTGGAATTTCGCACAAAGCTACTTGAGGGCTATCTGTGCTAGCCGTCCCTAATTTAGCAGTGTAAGACTAGAGGGAAGGCAGCTAGTCATCACCACCCACCGCCAACTCTTGGGCTACTCTTTTACCAACGAATAGTGGGATTGACCGTCACATTATACACCCCCACGGCTGGGAAGGCGAGCATGTTTAGCGCAACGCGGGCGCGAACCCGCAACCCTCGGATTACGAGTCGCACGCCTTACACGCTTGGCCATGCCAGGCCCAATGGATTGATCAGTTGCTAGTTTGGTATCTTAGTAATGATTGCTTATCAGTACAGAAGTAAATAAAAATGAGCGACTATCATTTTTGAAGTGAAACTCTGTTAATTTTAACATTTTTAACATGCATGTTTATATTATACCTTCTGTGATACCTTGGTCATTCCTACTGTAGAACTGTAAGTTCTATATTTATTTTAATTCCAACGTTTGTTTTTTTGTTGTTTTCTTTTTTCCATGTGAGGTATATTCTTGACTATGTTTGCATAAGTCTCGCCTGTTCTCGAACTTTATAGGGAAAGGTTGAAAGTGTAAAAATCAACAATACTTGTTTGACGAAAGCGCGTGTGGCTTTATTGTAAATATAATGTAAGTGTTGCCATTAGTCGTATTTTGCTTTCTTTAGCAGTTCAAAGTGTGATTTGGGATGACGGAGTATTTATTTGTTTTTGAATTCTGCACAAACCTACACGAGGGCTGTCTGACTAGCTCTTCCTAATTTAGCAGTGTAAAACTAAAGGGAAGGCAGCTAGTCATCAACACCCACTGCCACCACTTGGGCTACTCTCTTACCAACGAATAGTGAGATTGATCATCACACTTTAATTCCTCCACGACTGAAAGGGCGAGCGTGTTTGGTGCGACGGGTATTCGAACCCTCGACCCTCAGATTACGAGTCGAGCACCATAACCATCTGGTCATGCCAGGCTAATGTCTCAGATAAGGCTTCAAACTTTCCATATACTGTTCTGTGCAATCTGAGCTAATTGGGACATCTCTGGATATTTTAAATGCCTGAGATAAATTGTATGTAATACGGAGAAGTGCAATACAGTGATTCGGTAAGGTATAGGTACAGAAATATAGACAAAATGATGTTATATAACGACAATGACTCAAGAGAAACATGTTAAGAAACTCCACTGTATGTTTAAACTGTAACGAGCTGACGCTATAAAGGGTTATGCAAGCTATGGACGCTGCTTTAATGAAGCTGAACCAGAAAGAATCTCTGACAGTTTGAAGATCCCGCAAGTAAGGTCTGAAGCTACAAATGGTTGATGATTTTTAAACTTAAAGCTACCTGAAAAGGAAGCAAGCTGGCATTTTGATCAAATATCGATTACAAGAATGTGGGTATTGATACCAAAGAAGAGGCTAGCGATTCACTGTCTCTAATTGTAACCAGTGGATAATCAGAGTTGTTTTATTGTTAGTTGTTGCCCACGATCGGATCTCCTTGTGGGTAGTTGTGTATAGCAAGAAAGAGAGCTGGAAGGCTTCCAGATTCCACTGAGTGCTTTCTCTTGATGAAAAGTTGCCTCCGACTCCATGCAAGCTCTCTAAACTGCTTCAACATGTCCAATGAGACAGCCATCTGTTTCTCGCCTAAATCATTTGTAAGTATTCTAATGCCATTATTTGGTTATCACATCAAGTAATGTAGAGTTAAATGAATATTTGGTAAAAGTGATAACTGAAGTAAAAAGCTAATATATTTGTAAAGATTTATGTTGGATATAACCATTAAATATATGAAAAAGTTAATAAAGAAGTATTCTTGAAATCTTAGTCTCAGACTTCATTGCTTTAATTGTAAAGCCTCGAGTTTGTGCCTGTGTGCACCATTCGACCACTACATCATCACTTAAAATAAATAAACTGTATAACAAGTGATATTATTCGAAGCTTCAACGGCTAAGCCAAACCAACCGCTCGGCCTGCCTAACGTTACCTAATATCGTGATAATTACTCTTCGCGTTGGTACAAGAAACTCGAACTCCTTCACTATCCAGTGGCGTAGCAACTATTTTTGCCGCCCGCGGCGGTCGTAAGATTTGCCCCCCTTCTCCGCTGGCCGTTGATAATCCGTTAACCTTCAAAATTCCAGAAAGTCCTCAAAATATTTATTTTCATGGAATTACAATCAAGGATCTAATTTTAGACTGCTGTTATTAGTCCCAGACTTTCATCTTATTACAGTACTCGTATACATATACAGTCGTCATCAAAGAAAACCAAAGATTTTTCAAAAGAAAAACGTATCATTCAAATCATAAAAAATTGTTAAATTAAATTAACTGGATACATAAAGAAAGACTGGATACGCAGACAAAGGAAACCAAAGATCTTTCAAAACAAAAACGTATAATTCAAATTATAAAAAAAATTGTTAAATTAAATTAACTGGCTACGCAAACAAATATAATAAACTTGCAACCCCTTTAAAAAACTAGTTTTAAAAAATTTAAAATAAATTAATTTTAATTTGCAAATATTACTAAAAAAATATTTTTTGTGAGAGAACTGCTGCAAGGCATCAAGTAGGTTGAAAATTTACAAACAAACTTCGCGCTTTTTTTTCGGCAAAGTTATTAATAACACTATCAAAATTTATTCCATCGGCAAGTTCCCTCTCTATGGAGAGAACTGCCAAGTCTGTAAGCTTTGTCTGGCTCATTGCTGATCGAAGGTAGTTCTTTATGAGCTTCAGTTTCGAGAAAGAGCGCTCACAGCTGGCAACGCTAATAGCTCGGGTTAGGAAGCTGCGTAGCAAAATCGCAATATTAAGAACGGAATCCCCAAGGTGGTATTTCTGTATGAAGCTCAAAAGTTCAGAGGGTCCATTGATTTTGTCGTTTCCTGAAGCTTCCACAAAATACTTCAATCTCTTCCTTTCGGCAAAGAATTCCTCTTTTTCTGTATCTTCATCAACTTCGCCAAGCTGACAATCATAATTATCATCAAGCAGATTTGACGGTACAAGAAAAACGTATTTACTTGCAAGATCATGAACTTCTTGAAATCTGCAAGATATTTCTTCAGTCAACCTGTCTATGACAGACAGCATTTCCCGTCTCAACTCAGTAATAAACTCCAGCACTGCATCAGTCAATCCTTCACTATCCATTCGTTTCTTTTTGTGGACTCGACACTCCATGCTTATCCCCATTTCAGAGCAGAGTTTTTTGACTCGTCTATTGCAGTGTCCACTATCTTTTCTCTATTCTGAAGAAGCCAATCTCTCAACACTGTGAGCTTGACAGAACTTTGTTGCAGATCCAGCCCTTTTGTTTGAAGATACTTCTAGGCATCATTAATTTCTGGGAGAACAGTTTTCCAAAGGCTCAGAAATAAAAGAAACGGAAACGACTGTACCGAGTCGAGAATTAAAGATGCATCTGATCTGGTGATTGCATTTTCTCTTTCTCCTGTGAGCTGTTCCAGGACGATGACAACTTCCGATAATTTCTTCATTACAACATTTACTGCGTCTGCTCGACTACTCCATCTAGTTTCCACAGCCCGCTTGATACTTAGACCGGTCACCTGAATCAAGACGTCCCAGCGATGTGTAGATGCAGAAAAGAACGAGAATAACAGGTCCAGTGTGCCAAAAAATGTAACAGAGTGAACCGCCACCAAAGCTGCATATACACAAGCCAGATTTAGTGAATGGTTTGTGCATGGCACAAATAGAGCTTTTGGTAAATTTCGGAGATGCACTTCTGCACACCCGATCGGTGGCCTGAAATAACAGGAGCATTGTCAAATGCCTGGCCACGGCACTCACCAATCTGAATCCCATCGTTCTCCAGTTCTTTCAAAATCACTCTAGAAATTTCCTCCGCGCTTTTGCCCTTTGTCTCGATGAACCGGAGAAATGACTCCTCCACTTTCACTTCATTTTCGTCCATTTTTACATAGCGCAACACCTCGCTCATCTGGTCCTTATGGGATACATCAGGAGTGCTATCAAAAATTATGCAAAACTACTTGCTTTCCTTTATCTGATCGATGATTTTTTTTCTCACCTGCTTTGCCAAAATCCTCACAAATTCATTTTGAATTTCTGATGACAGATAAGAAGTGGCGATTTTCTTTCCCAGCTTAACTTTCACCAAATGTTCACGGAGCACAGGGTCATACTTGGCCAACAAATGTACCAATTCTAAAAAAATCCCTTTGTTTTCCTGGCCTCTTTCATCATCATGGATGTCTTCCCGGTGACCTCGTAGTGCCAGGTTCTGCTTGGCGAGAAACCTGACGATGTCCAGTAATCTAGCTAGGATTTCTCGCCACTTCTTAGTTTCCTTCTCAATAAGTTCTGGCTCTACTTTGTCAATTAACTTTCCTTCAGCAAGCCGGATCTCTAGCTCCTTCCAATTGAGGAACGCCTGAGCATGCGATGTGCTAGCTTCGTGTTCATATACTTTTGGATTTAATTTCCACCAATTCATGAAACCCGCATCACCAGAAAAACTCGAGAGTCCAGTTGAAAACAGTCTGCAACAGAAGCAAAACAGGGCCTCTCTAAAAGGAGAATACACCATCCATGTTCGCAAACTTTTCTCTCCGTTCCGCAAATCCCTAAAGAACCAGTTTTTTGTTAGCTTTCTAACGTCGCCTTTTGTTTTCGTTCCTGGTCGCGCTACTTCCTTGAATTCATGATCCCTGTCGGACAAGCATAGCGCGAATTTCATTGTCAATCTCAACAGGCCACAGACCAACATCTGTAAAATCAGCTGCTGTGTCTGTTTTCGCGCCAACTAGTGATTTCCTTTTCAATTCTTCAACTTCACGCGCATCATCATCATTGACAGTTTTCGCTGCATCAACGCTGTCAATATCGTCTTCCGCAGTACGATTATCAAAGTTAGCAATGTCAAGTTTATCTTCGGTCTCGGCATGATTTTCGCCTTTCTTTTCCGCCACTTCGGCCATAGAAGTCCTTTTGATGAATTTCAATAGCGCGACTTTACTCTTTTTTGCCTCCTCTTCTTTTGCTTTTCGCTTTTTACGGAATGCCGCGCCGCTCTCCTTCATTCTTTTCTTTACGGTACCTTCTTTGAAAGGCCTGGCATGGCCAAGCGCGTAAGGCGTGCGACTCGTAATCCGAGGGTCGCGAGTTCGCGCCCACGTCGCGCTAAACATGCTCGCCCTCCCAGCCGTGGGGGTGTATAATGTGACGGTCAATCCCACTATTCGTTGGGAAAAGAGTAGCCCAAGAGTTGGCGGTGGGTGGTGATAACTAGCTGCCTTCCCTCTAGTTTTACACTGCCAAATTAGGAACGGCTAGCACAGATAGCCCTCGAGTAGCTTTGTGCGAAATTACAAAACAAACAAAACCTTCTTTGAAAATTCACGCAAATATTCTGAAAAAATAAAAATACAAAAATGATGAATGCTTTGAGACTGCTCATGAATAAAATATAAAATCTGGGCTTGGTATAGAACAATTATTTATTTTTCCACGAAACTTTTCAAGAAATTATTCTTTGATATAAAACAGGAGTATTCAACTTAAAATATTTATTTTCATTGGACATAAAACTGATGCTACAGTTGAAAAATCCGTTTAAAAACAGTATTACACACATAAAACATAAAAACATATTACGACCCTAAAAATTCATTTTGGTATAAAATTTCAGATTTTTTTGTTAGCTTTTCATTATTTTAATTTTTTTCTATTTTTACCCCCTCAAAATGCCGCCCCCTGGCCCGTGCCGCGCGAAGCGGACCGCGCTTTGCTACGCCACTGTCACTATCGTGAAAACATTGCTACTCATTAATAATAGCTACGCTATTTTTGCACGTGCTTGCACATAGCTGATACTGCACAAACTCCTGCGCAACTTTAGAACCACTTCAGAAGTTCTCGATTGACATGGTTCGAAGTGTACAAACTTCATTAACCCAAGCGAGTAATGAGTAAGATTTTACAATTCGAATTGTAATCTGACGATCGCGGGTTTAACTCCCTGTTACCCTAAACATACTCGCCCTTTCAGCCGTGGGAGCGTTATAATGTTTTAGTCAATCCTACTATTAGTTGTGAAAAGAGTATTGCAAGAGTTGGCAGTGGGTGGTGATGACTAGTTGGCTTCCCTCTAGTCTTACACTGCTAAATTAGGGACGGCTAGCGCATATAACCCTCGTGTAGCTTTGCGCGAAATTCTAAAAACAAACAAACGAATTGAAACTGTATTTCGAAACATCAACAGCTTTTTGCTTAACTACAAACAGTCTCAGTTCGTAACTAGATAACTAGCAAATAAAAATAATCTAGGAAGTGTTAAAAATTATTAGCAATGCATTTTTTTCGGACAGTTTAGGTTACACTTAAAATTTATCGATATATCACAAGACCTTATTTCATACAAAACCTTGCCCAACATGTATTTAGCGCATTTTTGCAGCTACGCGTTATTTTACAAAATAATCATTCGCATAATTCCATAAAAATTCGATAAGAATTATGACATAACTATTGATATGAAATGATGGAGAAACTTTAAGAACCAATGTGTCTAACATTCGTGACACATGACATAAACTGCTCTATGTTGTTGGTGTTTTATTCCAAATATTTCTATATTTAGTCCATCTCAAATTCAAAATCAAAGATGCGTGTGAATAGCAATTCAAGTTTGCTTGTCTGCAACAGGGAATGTTATTTTTAGTTTTCTAAATTTTGAAGGCAGTTACAAGAAAATTAAGTGACAAGATTATGGCAGTTGAACTCATAACATGGATGGTATCTCCTGTATTACCTTAAGTTCTAAATAGTTTGTGATTTTCTACCTTTTAATACAAGTGTAAGAAGGTATTTTATATATTTCACATTTAATAAAGGTGTCATTTCCACAGAATTAATGGTAATATTTAGTATGAAAACTTTATAGGCGAGAATTTGCAATAACAGGTTCAGTATAGGTTAGGTTTGTTCGTTACAATTTTGAGGATATGATAGCATATGATAGCCAGTCTTGTTATAACTTTCTAATAAACGTGTACACTAGATGGCGCTAAAAATTAAACATTTGTTAGTTCCTTGTTATTAAGTGCAATGTAGTGGACTATCTGTGTTGTATTCATTGCATGAATTAAACACAATATAATATTTAAAATTTTCAGTACGCAGGCTTAACGCTGAACCAGGAATGTTTGAATTTTGGTCTTCAACTTTATTATCATGCATCATTACTCCTACATATAAATTGTCATGAATTTGGAAGCATGGTTTAGGTTTTATTTCTTGGTATTTCAAACTTTATACTTAATATGAACAAACATGCTTAATTATACTGTTAACATTTAATTTTGAATAGTATTTCTTTCAAAATTATCAATATTTTATTACGTGTTATAAAGATATTTCATTTCCATTACTCTCTGCTATTTGCATCCATATTCTATGTAAAGTCACAGGAGTATTTTTCTCTCTTAGATATCCAATATTTTTGCTCATTCTTATCTATCATCTTACGATAGGTGGTGCTTTTTTTGTTTTACTCATACTCCTTCCCGTCACACCAAACCTTTAAGCTGTGAGGGGTTATAATGTCACGATCAATTCCACAATGAGTTGGTAATAGAGTAGCCCAAGAGTTGGCGGTGGGTGGTAATGACTAGCTGTCCTCCTTCTAGTTTCACACTGCTAAATTAGGGGCGAACCTGATACTTCAGTATGTTCTATTTAATGTTGATGTTTTGTGGATATCATACATTTTATTCATTCTTACAATGTGTAACTCACCTGGATGTTGCTTAATATTTCTTCATGAACACTTCCTTACTATTCCCTTGTTGACAATGTATAATTTATTTTTTGTCGTTAAAAAATGTTCACCATTCTCGCTCAAGAACAACAAATATTCTGTTTTACCGTTTTTGTCATTTTGCTGGTTCTGTGGCACAGCGGTATGTCTGCGGGCTTACAGCGCTAGGCCCCCCAGTGGCTCAGCGGTATGCCTGCGAACTTACACGCTAAAATCCGGGTTTAGATACCCGTGGTGGGCAGAGCACAGATAGCCCATTGTGTAGCCTTGTGCTTAATTCAAAACAACAACAACAGCGCTAGAGTCGCGCTTAAATACCCATGATGAGCAGAACGCAGAAAACTCATTGTGTAATTTCGTGCTTAACTTCAAAACAAACAGTAACATAAATTGTCCTTGACAGCACAACAAGGATTGTCTGGTCGCATGGTCATTTGAGGTAAATTGTACTCGTATTTCCTTTATATTTTTCAATAAACTTGTCCATATTTATCTGAAGAAACTAAATTTTGTTGTTCTTTTGTGAAGATTCTAGATTTGAATTATTCTCCCGCTAATAAAACCGTTAAAGAGACCTTTTTACTATGTCTCATGTTTTACCAAAGAAACACCTTTAATTTCTTGAGAAAAGCATTCTTTCGTGTGTTATTCATTTATTCTTCACATCTCTCTCACATAATATGTTTTGATTTGTTTTAAGTTTTGTTTTTGCTTTTAGCTTTTATACAGTGCAGCTAATCTTTGTTACACTTCATCAGAATTTGACATTTCTGGTATGCTGCTCCATCTTTGGTGTTTAACCTTCGTATAGTGAAGAGGCTATTATAGACAGGAGGCGGTCTTTGGTTGAACCATTTGTTTTGTTCGATAGTTTCAATTTCACTGTTCTTAGGTAGAACAAGATGTGTGTCTCCCTGTCTTTGAAGATGAGATAAGCTTAAGAAAGTAACCTTACGGCCACAAACCCACACTGAGCAATGGAATAAACGACGAGGTTAAAGCAGCAGGCGGCCTCGGTCCGGATCGGACACGGCTTAGATCATGAATCTCGGTCTGACATTGTTCGTTCCGCGGTTGGGTGTAAGCTCATGTCCAACAAGTGGTTTTCTAAACCCCGGGCGATAACATCGCTGCTATTCAATAGAGATTTTCAGAAGTAGCTTGTAAATGTAAGCTTCAGCTCTTCAGTTGAAATTTACAGAAAGAGCTGAAATATGCGACTCGACTTACGTGACTAGTCCTTTGTTAAAAGCAATGTAGTCAAGTTCTTTATACCCCCAGTACATATCAGCATATTGATCTCTGATGTCTTACATAATCTCCTGAACTAAAATCACTCAATGTCGAATTGAATTCAAAAATCGCAAACTATCGCATTGTTTTTTTATATTATTCTCTCTCTGCGAGATATACGTACGTTTGTTTGTGTAATACACTGGTTTCAAAACTAGGGTTTCGAATCTTTGGTATAAGTCTAACTGTTCTAAATTAACTTATTACTAGCAACGAGATAACTCCAGGATAGACTTAACACTGACATATCATGACGTTACTTTAAAATCTAATAATATACACCAGCACATATAAGCTGTATTGCATAATATTAAACTCATTCAGATGAATGTGCTCATAAGAACAAGCTTGTGTAGCTAAATCATACTGTTATTATCACACCCATAAATGTAAGATAACAATGAAACTTTCAAAACTTAAACCAATACAGGTTTTCTATTGTCAACCTGAGAAAGTAACCGTCATTGCTGTAAAGTATTTGTCATGGCATGGTTAAGAAATATGAAGTCAAAGATTCACATGCACACGTGAGTTTAAATATGAACGAAAAAAAGAAAAACCGTTAAATGGTAATAAATGAAACAGATTTTAGTTTATGTCATATAACATTAATATAAGTAATGCAAAATGATCAGTTTTCTCAACGGTTTCTCTGATGTCGATGACTGTGTTTTTCTCATTATTGATGGAATAATTGTTAATAATACGTTTGTTGATTTTAATTCTTGGCTTATGTACTGTAAATAAAAAAGACATTGTAATATTTGATTCTCACAAAGTCAGTGTCTTAAAATATTAAGATTATGACTAAGTAAACCTACGAGTATGTCATACAATCAAAAACAGTATCTTTACAGGGGATGGAGATAGAACATTTCCCCTGTTGATATTGTTGTTTATTTGTTATATATTTTAATATATAACATCAAAATGCGCAAAACTATATGTTTTTAGAACGCACTTGACAAGATCTGTTCAAAATGATCTCAAATCCTAATTTTCAGGTATAAATACCTGAACTTTTCATGATTTTAGTTACGTTCTTCTCATAAAAACTTTTGTACATCTGCTTTAGTTTCTTAGATCTTCTTATTCCAATTAGACTTCAAAATTATTCCATTTTAGTACATTGATTTCACTTCTTCTCTGGCTTCATCTGATATAGACAGATATTGTGAAGTTTGTATCTTTTTATACTCAGTAATTTTATCTTTACAGTCACGACAGAAAGTGTTCGTATCCTTGCGTCGTGATAAGTTTTTTCCTCAAAAGAATCACGATTAGGATAATGAAAGTACAGTATATTATAAATATTATACTAACACACATCTACATAATTTTTTATGTAAATCAAACGACAAACAAACTGTTTATAAACAAATAACCAAACATAGGAGAGGAAGAAAGTGTTTGTGTGTCAACTTTAATGGTCAGTTGTGTAGCCTTTCAGGTGAATTACTTGGCGCAATCTCTTCTCATAGTCCTTCATGATCGTTTAACAATACTCGACTGCTATTTTCTTCCATTCTTCTTCACAAAAGGCCTCCAACTCTTGCAAGTTTTCAGATGACGTTGATGAACCCTGGTCTTCAACTCATGCCAAACGTTTTCAATTGGGTTGAGACCGGGTGACTTCGATGGGCACTCCAGAATGTTTATATGGTTCCTCTGCAACCAGGATTGCACATATTTCGATGTGTGCTTAGGGTCATTATCGTGCTGGAAGATTTAACGACGCCCAAGCCACAAGTTCCGAGCATCATTCTTGCTATAAGTGCCTAATATATCAACCTACTCTTTCTTTCTCCTGATTCTGTTGACACGGTGAACGCTGACTACACCAGAAGAGCTGAAGGAACCCCATAGCACGATCGAGCCACCTCCGTGTTTAACTGTAGAGACGGTGTTCTTTGGGATATTTCGTTTCCCCTTCTTACGGAAAATATAGCGAACATCATTGTGGCCGAAAAGCTCGATTTTAGTCTCATCTGACCAAAGATTACTCTTCCAATAGGTAAAGTGATATCTACATGTTTTTTTTGCATACCTTAATCGTGCTTCTAAATAAACAGGCTTTAAATATGGAGTTTTATGAGGATGGCATGTTTTGAACCCGGAAGAGTGTGACATGTGCGTAACTGTAGAAGTGCTTACTTCAACCCCAGTTCCCTTACCAGTTTATGTATCTCATTCTGTTAAACGAGGGTTTCTACTAACTTCTCTGAGAACCTTTCTCTTGGTTCTCTCTGGAATTATGGTGGGGCTTTCGGAACAAGGAAGGTTAGCAGTTGATCCTGTAAGTTGAAACTTGGCAGTTATGCTTTGAACAGTAGATTTTGGCACATTAATTTGTTAGCAATACCGGAAAGAGGCACATGAAACTTGTATTTTACAATAATTTGTTTTTTTAAATCACTGGACAGTTGTTTCTTGTTCGCCATGATGACCAAGCAGATAATGACGGAGACGGCGCTAAATTGCCAAAAGTGCATTTTTTGCTGGGTAAATTCAAATAATTATAAACCCAGTGTCTAGTTCTGGAATGGTATAATGTAGTTTATTCGCCAAACTAATTTTTTTTTTACGAGAATATCAGTTTTTTCACACGTTCTAAAATGTACGAACACTTTCTGCTTTTCCTATTTTTAGTTATTTGTTTATAAACAGTTTATTTCTCGTTTAATTTACATAAATTCACATAATTTATGTAAATGTGCGAGCAAAAAACTACTCGGGACGCAGGAATACAAACACTTTCAGTCGTAACTGTATATTTTTTTTGTTTCTTCAATGTATTGAGCATGGGAATGACCCAGTGATTAGGGACACTCGACTTAAAGTACATATATTGTGAGTTCGAAACCCTTCGCCGAACATACTTGTACTTCCAGCCGTGTGTCGTTATAACGTAATGGTTAGTCTCATTATTCTTTAGTAAAGAATACTTCAAGCGTCAGTAGTATGGGGCATTGACTTGTTTTCTGTCTTATAATTTATCACTACTAAATTACAAAGGGCTAACGCAGAGAGCCCTCGAGTAGGTTTGCGCGAAATTCAACAAATAAATTGACGTACTGGAGAACACAATCATAAGGAATGTTATAAATGGTATTTACCTTATGTACAGGTGTTTTTTAATTGTAATCGTATTGTTTTGTGGCTTTTGAATACTGTTCTAACTTTATGCTATTAACGTATCCTTTGCATGTTTCTACAGAGATGTTCCCAACTTATTAACATACCACCCTTAAAACAGTACGAATGCTCCCCTAACAGCTTCAAAATAATAGATCTCTCAAGGAAAGAATTTAACTGAGTATCTCTATTCATAAACTTTCCTTAGATCTCCGTCACACCAAATATGTTCGCCCCTTCAGCCGTGGGGAAGTTATAATGTTCGATCAATCCATTATTCGTTGGTAATATATTTTATATTTTTCACATCTGTAGGAAATCCAAAAAAGAACAACTAGCTCGATGTATTTATTCAATGTATTTTTAAATTCAAAAGATAAAACTTATAAAGATAAAAATATTTGCTAGTAAAATTTGATTTTCGATAACAATTTGTCTATGGTTTTCTATAATTATGTTGTATTTATACCTATATTAACATATTGATGAATACATCCAACATTTAAGCACACCCTTTACATTCCCTACACTCAATTACACAATCGCCTTCGAACATGTGGTCAGCTACCGGTCAGTAACCTTTTCTTTCTTTGTGAACCTGACGATGACTGAAAAAGCTCGAAACGTTGTTCGCTCCTCTATTAATGCTTTCTCTATCTATACTACCCGTTTTTAAATATATGGTTTTCTCTACAAGTGGGTTTTCTCGTCATCACGGATTATGAACCAATTTTATTATGAGCAGTTTCATACATTAACATTAAGAGATAATTTTATAAAATATTTTTTGTTAACTGTGGATCAGCTTGCAATTTCTTAAAGTTAATATTATTATTTAAAATAATTAAAACTTTTTTTGACAATTTTTCGGATTCAAAATTATTGTATCATAAATTTATTTATATGCAACAACATCAAAGATGCCAGTAAACCAGAAGATAGTCGACCAAGAACAAAGATAAATCTTTAAAACTACAAGTTAGTTAACCTAAACAGATTTCAGAGCTTTATTATTGGTTTCTTATCAGTTTATATAGTTGTTTTATTTTACACTGTCCTCAAATACAACAATATAACATACATATTTCTTTAAATACATAATTTGGTCAAATGCGTGCAAAGATGTAGGCAGTAAGATTAGAATAATTTTTGAGATTCAAAGTAGAGCATAATTATCAAAATTGTTTAAACTAAACTAAGCTCTCATATGAAATTCGAAAAAAAAAGAGAGATAGCCGCATTTGTATTCATTTTGTTTCCATTACTGTTATTTTAGAAAACGTTATCTGTATCCATAACAATATGTTCTGTTAATAAATACCTGCATAGGTACGAAAATTGTCGTGTCTTGTTAAAAATACATTTGAATTCAAATACGTACTGAAAATTTGCATAATGGACTGTAAAATGAAATAAAATTGAAAGACAACCTGAATAATATTTTCAAACTTGAAATTTGGTTTGTTTAGCTTAAAACAAACACGACAAACATAGTACAATAAATGGTTGTCCATCTCCTATCTTTCTGGCATTCTAGTACTAAGGTTGTTGCATATAAATAATAACATTTGATTAAATTAACCGTTATTTGTTTGTAAGTAAGCATATAAAGCTATATTAAACAATAAGTAAACATTTAAATGCAAAGGAATATCTTTACAAACACAAATTTACTAATCTGTATAGCTTTAATAGAAAATTTTGATACATAGAAAAGAAGACCTGTGAATAAACAGCGAAAAAAGTGCTAAACATATCTTAATTTTGGAGTAAAATTACTTTTATTGGTTTATTTCACCACAAATTGATAATGTTATGATAGATTGATAAATCTGATCGTAATCGTTTATTTGATACCTTACATAGCCATGTACGTATTAAAAAATAACCCGTATGAGGATTAAACCATTTTTATTTTTTACTCTTAGTTGTAAAGCCCATCATCCAGCAGTTCATTGGTCACAATGCTGCAGTCCATCACTGAATCTTAAGAGTGACCTAATAGTGTATCACACACTTTGTGTGATATTTCAAGCAAAATTACTTCTAGCTCCTCTTATAATGTAACATATACCTTATATCGACTTGTTTTTATATAATCAATTCCTCAACTTTTTAAATACAAATAACAGTTTGATAAGTCAGTTTTTTCAAAGTACATTTGATATACATATCACTGTTAGTGATTTTTTCACTCAATTTCTCTGTTTGTGGACCAATAATAGCACGTATTTTACTATCTTTTATCACCGTATACACAGTATTCTGATAATTTTTTTTGTTTTTTGTTTTAATGTTATTAAGCAAAAACTATAAAATGGGCTAACTATGCTGCGTTGCCTGCGGGTATTTAAACCTTGTTTTTAGCGTTATAAGCCTTCATATTTACATCTGAGCCATTAGAGAGCAATTTTAGCTTAAAAAACTAATTTTGTACAGATATGGTAAAAAAAACAAATGCACACACACTTAACCCAGAGTTCCCTTGGCTGTGGTTTCGCTAGATAGTAGATAAGGACAGTGGGAATCTCGTTAATCCTTTCATGCGTGTCACTGATTAGATGACGAGGCATTTGGCTAACGATATTTCAAATTACCCAATTTTACGTTAGGTTCGACGATACCGGCAAATGCCGGATGTTGTTAAACATGAATGAGCATGTAGTACGAATAAACTTCTGACGGAGTTGACAATTCCTACCAAGCAAGATATTCTTTATTATTCACTTTCCAAATGATGTCCAGCGTGTAGAGGATTGTTTGCGTACATAAAAATTCCTCGAAAAATTTGGACTTGACATCCAGGTCTGCTAGAACTTCCGTGTTCTCAGATAGCCAGACATCACAGTCACCAACTGGGAGACCGTGAAATACAACCTAAGATGTACCTGTTAGATCTTTTATTTGAGGTGCTAGATTTTCATACTTAGGGACCTTTAACTCGTATGCTTTTTTCAATGAGTCATACATGAGTTCGTAGCGAACCGTCACGTCAACGACCACCGCTTTATTATCACGGTGGTAGATCAGATCAGGACGCCGACGTTCTTCGTTTGCTGTCTCAAATGTGGACTCTTGAAGAACCTTCCACGCTTTATAGGAGGTATCTTTTACCAAATGTTTACAGATGTTATTGTAATGACGTATTATCATCGACTTCAGTTTAGGACATTGACCGCTAAGATGACATAGGGTCTATCTCGTAGCTGTACAGCCCCTAACATTTGGCAAATTCCCTGTTCTTAGTGAGGTTGCTTCTGTTGGTGGGCTTTCATACCCATTGGTTTAGGTAACCTGTGATTGACAGATCTTGAGGCTTTGGAAAACTCTGCACCATGTCTTCGCAGGGATAGTCTTTCCCAGTTTTTCCTTTCTATATTTCTCCAATTAGAATGATATGTTCCGGATTTCTGTTCAAGCTTAGGGATCGAAAATCTGGCTTTCATGGCAATACTCTCGATGGCTCCCAACAAACTATTTTGTTCTGAAAAGTGAGATATTACTTTGCCAAATGAGTAAATGAGTCTCAAATATGTCTCGATCTTTAAGGTTGGAACAAGAGACTCCAGCTTGATAATTGCTAGGCCCCCATCACTATCTAGTTCTTTTAGTATTTTCGGATTTATTTTGCCCAATTTAAGCTAGTATAAAAGCCTGGACACGACAAATTTACATAATATTTCGACCCTCTTATGTGGTTTGAGGGAAATGTTGAGGATATTGTTTATCCATTTCTCAAGGGTTGGTTTTACAGGTTCACTGTTTGACCCTTGTTTGACACCTTTGAGTAGGTTAATTGGGTTAGTATTTTGAATACCTTCTCAAAAGGTTATCGTATTTCTATTATACATGCTCTTCAAAATCTAAAGGAAGTGTGGATGAACTGTAAACTTAGCATGGCTGGCTAATAGGTGTTTGTGGTCAATCGTAACAAAAGGTTTAAGAAAGACATAACCAGAGTCCCATGTAGTTTGGCCCTCCTTATAAGAGACTGACACAGGAAGATGTTACCTCAACATTCAGCCTGAATAATAAGTCCTTGCTCTCTGAAATTTATCTGCACTGCCCGCTCGGGGCAGGCACATTTTATCCTAGAGAAGAGCTGAAGCACAATGGACGAAATTGTGATAGGCCTCCAGTTTTTGACATCGCACAGATTACCATTTCCTTTCGGAATGAGCACCAACTTTCATACATTCAGAATTGCAACCTTTAAATTGCTAGAGATTGAATGCATTTGTCAGTAAAACATCTATATCGTATTTAAGACGTTTGAGTAGGAAAGAAAGAGTGATGTAATTGGGAACTGCAGTCCCTTTCTTCATACATTGAAGTGCCGCCCTCACTTCATCTGTGGTTATCGATTTCAGAATATTGTTGTTGTTTGCACTGGGTAGTAGTGGCATCCGTCAAAATTGACATGATCATTAGCAACACCATAAACATGATCGTAGTGGTTTTTCAACTGATCTTTACTAACGCTGCATTGGACAGCATCCCGGTCATCCAGTTTCTCATCGACCAGGCGTTTACGTTCGAAATCGAACATTTTCTGAAACTTTTTAAAACGTTCCATTCGGTGAAGTTTTGGGGTTTTAACCGCCTACTTTGAAGTTCTTCTATTGTTCCAAGAAGCTTATGAATTAGAAAGCTCGTCAACCCATTGTTTAGTGACAATATCAACCTCCTGGCATGTTGCTTTATCGAGCCCCTTCTGTTCTCTCATTCGATTGAAGTAAGAACAGAATCCAGAACTTTGTTCAGAAAAAATATCTCTCCCCAGTTTAGTTTCTCAAACTGTATGATATCAACAGGATCTTCACGACTCATGGTGTTAGTTGAATCAACCTGGACAGGTGGTTGTACCTCATTGAGGTCGCAACGCTTATCAGAGATTTGCTTAGGAGTTTTTTTCAGGTAGATGTCCTGCACAGTGAACATTGATATTTTTACGGCCCGAGTATAGTACTTCCACATTCGGGAGGGTTCGTATTTCTTCCTCGGACCATACTACCCGGCGGGGGCGTTCAGCGGCGCCCTGACTCATTGAGATAATATTCGTACAGCATTTCTGATGGTAGGATGCCGATGTCTCTTATGTTGAGATAAGCCCGACCTAGTCTTAAATTTCACTTTGCAGATATCACAGCCGAAGCTGTTAGAATCTGCTATGAACGTGAATGTTCGCCAGCAGGAACATTTTAGAGCATGAAAAGCGATAACGTGATGGTTATATCGTGCTTGTGCCAACAAATTGTGTTTGTTTGCCAGGTGGGCTGCAAACTTGGAAAAAGCCGTAAACTCGTGTGGACACAAGTCACATGCCATTTTTCTCACGGGTAGGTCAACAAACACTGTTGTGCCTACACGTTCTGTAGTAATATCTGTTCCTTCTCTCGATTTATAATTGCCACCCACCATAGTGATATGGCTGTCATTTTTCTCGCTAGGCGGGATTATATAACTTGAGCCGTCCACCTGTGTGGTTCGGCGACTGTCACTAATTGGATAGGTGCCATCCACCATAGTGGTGTGGTCGATATTCTCCTCGCAAAGCGAGGTAGTGTAACTTATGTCGTCCACCTGAGTGGTTCAGCTAGTATCTCCAGTGGTAGCAAGGTCAGTTGCACAGATTTCACTTTGGGTATGTGAACCGATGTAGGAATATGTATATATCAGTGCCTCTCGTCCTGATCTTACGCTATCCTTTCCATCCTTCGTCTGTGGGTGACTCTCCCTGCCTTTGGACACGTTGTGGGCAGCAAATTCACCACGTGGGTTGTTAGTGTTCTCCTTTACGTGAGGGGGTTTAGTTATTAAGAGAGTCATTGGTACCCCTACCGTTTAGCCGCGCTTGGTTGAAATTCTTCACTTTGACATTCAGATTTATAACGCTAAAATCATGGTTTAGATTTCCCTCGGTAAACTCAGCAGACAGCCCGATATAACTTTGCTATATAAGAAAAGGCACACGCACGATACTTTAAAAACGTCATTAATAATACAGATTTAAATAAAAATAAGTCAAAAGAATAGTACGATTATTTAGCAACTATCCTTAACCAGTACGCACTTTGGACATTGAAGTTAGATCTTTCTTTAACTACTAGAGATTAAGAAGTTTGTGAGAAATTTTATATGCAGCTAAAAAGCTAAGTGTTAGCGTTGCTTTTGAAAAGTGCCTTGGTGCATCAGCGGTAAGTTTCATGACTTACAATAATAAACACCACGGTTTACTTCCCCTGGAGGCCCGGCATGGCTAAGCGTGTTAAGGCATGCGACTCGTAATCTGAGGGTGGCGGGTTCGCATCCCGATCGCGCCAAACATGCTCGCCCTTTCAGCCGTGGGGGCGTTATAATGTAACGGTCAATACCACTATTCGTTGGTAAAAGAGTAGCTCAAGAGTTGGCGGTGGGTGGTGATGACTAGCTGCCTTCCCTCTAGTCTTACACTGCTAAATTAGGGACGGCTAGCACAGATAGTCCTCATGTAACTTTGTGCGAAATTAAAAAACAAATTGACTTTGATACTCGAAGTAAAATATTCTCTTAACAGAATTTTCTTACGCTAATAATCATAACAAATAACTTAAGACCCGTATACCACAATAAAAAAATAAGTGCAATGTATATTCAATGTTAAAATAAAAAAGTTATATTGTTAGATAAAAAAGTGTGAAGATCCTCGGTGGGTTATACAAAACAATCGACAAGTATATAAGTGTAATTTATACCTAAGTTTAAGACATGTGAAATACCTAATAGGGTAAAGAAGTGTTAAGAACCTCAACGGGTTAAAATCTCAACATAATTAGTTAGTGCATTATTTAAATAAAACAAAGACATTTGTGAAAGTACATGCACTCCCTTTTAAGAAATTTAAAAGAGAGAGAGGGAAAAAAGCACTTAATGTGTAATCCAAAAAGACCCTAAATCACGCCCGAATACAGTTACGTTTTCAGTCGTTCGCTAGATGATGAGACCTACTGTTGTTCATATAGCAAAGCCACAAAGGGCTATCTGCTCAGCCCACCGAGGGGAATCGAACCCCTTGATTTTAGCGTTGTAAATCCGGAGACATACAGCTGTACTAGCGGGGTGCTGGTGATTCTCAGTTTATGTGGTTTATGTGTGTGGATTTGATAAAATGACGGCCATTAAGCCTTCATGGTCCTGGAAGCGAGAAGTAGAGCAAAGTCTGTTTTAATCAGCGTTAACTTGAGCATCTCGCTTTTTTTTTCGGTCCCAAATGTTCACTTTTGCCAAGCAACTGCCTTAGAAAAATTAATTACTCTTCGCTGCTACAAGACAAGTTTCGTGATGGCGATCCTTTCAACCATTTGAGTCACTTCGGCCTTTAGGTTCTGCTACTACAACAGTAAGTTTTCCACACCTTTGTGACAACATACTTAAAGCATGAGGTTACACAAAAACATTTCCTTGAAGGAAGACTGAAATTATCAAAGACAACTTGAGATGTGAAGATATACTGAAGGTACTGGATTCTAGGATTTAAAGTGATTAGAAATTATAATTTATTCCGTTATTACGATACATTTGACATTTTTAACATTTAAATAAGATAACAGTCAAATTTCTTTGTATCCATACAATTTAGTTTTTATAATAAAATTACGTGGTTAATAAAATATCCATGTCAAAGTAATTTATGCAACTCAGTTCTGTTACACTTTAATGTTTCGTACACTCAAGCCTTTTTTATTCATATTAAAATAATTTGGTATCTAGTAAAACTTTTATATTCTAATATTGCTAAAGTACGGATAATATTTAAAAACAAATTACACGATTTGTGTAGCCTAGTTTTTCTGCACTATTTTATAAAACATACTTTTTAACTGTAACATACTTCTTTTTAGATAATATTTTCACAAATCTTGCATTTGATAAGAGATTTGTCAATATGTTTTCAATTTACACAGAAACCCTGGCAGAGCCTTTTGGTTAGAGCTCTCGATTGCTATGCTCGCCCTTTCAACATTGGAAACGTTATTATGTGACAATCAGTCCCACTATTCAATGGTAAAAGAGTAACCCAAGAATTGGCTGTAGGTTCTATCCTACTTGCTGCCTTCCCTTTTGTCTGTAACTCCTAAATTATGGACAGCTATTGCAAATAATCCTCGATTAGCTTTGTGCAAGTTTCAACAAAGCAATACCATTGATATATGTTCATGAACTAACTGATGGCAAGCATAACACGATATTGCAGTTGTCATTTGATTATGGTAATTCTTTCCGTTCCAAACGAATAATTTACTGGTAATTTGTAAAATATTTGAAAATTTTTGAACTTGGAAACACGTAAATGTTTCGGTACTAAGAGACACTCTAGTACACTCGAAGCCTAGATTTCAGTACGATAAAGTAAGTACTAACTAACTGAGTATAGGTTTCATTATGAGATATTAAGTGCCAGCTGATTGCTTATAAGTTTTTGCATGAGGTAAGATAAGTTTAGCTAATAGTTTCCTGGTTTCAGTAGAATATCGTAAGTCTGTGGTAGCTGACAGTTTCTTGATTCCCGTTTGGTGGTATAAATGCTATATCCGACAACTTGTTGGTTTTTGTATGAGACAGTAAATTAATCTTAGTTGGTGTATTTGATATGAGTTTTATTATGTGACAGTAGGTACGCATACGCTAGAAAAATCTTTTAATTAGATAAATATTATGATATGAATATATATAATATCATAATATAATATATAAAATATATAAAAATTATATATGAATATATAATAAAAAACATACTATTTATTTATCTGTCTTCGTTTACATCAGAATTTGGGTACTTGATGATTATTAGCGTAGATTCAAACATCAAGCATAATCTAAAAATATTATGCTGATGCTTAATATCACAAAATTGGACTATTTTTTAAAAAATCCTTAAATATAAAAAATGCCTTAATTTCGTTTTTGATAGGTTTTAAAATTTTAATTTATTTTTTAAAATATTTAAGTTTGTACCATTTGATTCTTTGTACTAAATGAGAACATAACTCAACTCAATTAAACATTGTTTTTAAACAAGAAGAATAACAACTTTTCACTTTATAGCTCCGAAATGAAACGTAAATAACGCTCATATGTATTTTTTAAAAATGAAAACATTCTCAAAAATTCCATTTAGCCACATTCTGTCCCAAGTTATCAATCGTTTAGCAATTAGAAAATTGATAAGAAAAGCCGTAAATCAATGAATCTATTTGAAATTATATGTCTGTTTCGATTGTTAATAGTGCGGCACAAATATTGTGTATATATGTATTATCATTTCTTTGTTCTGTAAAACATGTTAAACAGTTGAGAACTCAGTTTGATTACGAGATGACACAACTTATAATCCTTAGTCTCGGCTTTTGTAATTTACTTATTGTACTTTTTTGTGTTCTTGAAAACATTCCTGCTACTGTTATGAAGATAGGTTTGAAAAAAAAATTAATGTCCAGAGTATATATTTAAACAAACCAATGTCTAAAAACACTAACTTACTACCTGAAACCGAATCTATGTAAAGAAGTTTATTTAAAAAAAAAACACGCTAGGCTTATAACGTTCATAAGGTTAAGTTTTGGTCTATCTTCAAACGTCAATAAAAAGGAGTAAATATGACATAAGTCATGAGCACAAAGGCTAATACTGTTGTCTTCGTAACCAACACAGTGTTTTGTGGCTAAATTTGCAATCTGCAACACTTCATACGTGTCCTATATGTAAATTAAATTAAACTTTCCACTCTGTTTCATGCAAAAATAAAATATACTTTCCCTCAAATATGTACTCTTCTCCCATTTTAGTTACTCGAAAAAATCCAAAACAGACAAAACATATTGACTAATAAACCAATATATTGCAATTTTTAAATAATACGTAAGATTACGAATTGTAAATCTTTACTTATAATAATGTGAATTCCTAATACTCCTGACAAAGTAGAATGATACCCATTTAGGGATTAAATGCTCTTTGACGGACCCGGCATGGTCAGATGGGTTAGGGCGCTTCACTCCTAATCTGAAAGTCGCGCGTTCGAATCCTCATCACACCAAACCTTTCAGCCATGAGGACATTATAATGTTACGGTCAATCCCATTATTTGTTGGTAAAAGAGTAGCTCAAGAGTTGACAGTGGGTGGTGATGACTAGCTGCCTTCCCCCTAGTTTTACGCTGCTAAATTGGGGACGGCTAGTGTAGATAGCCTTCGTGTAGCTTCGCGTGAAATTAAAAAACAAAAAACCTTTTAAGCTCTTTCAAAAGTCCAATTTTGTGAGTCTTGTTAGACTTCACACATTTTATTTAGTTTGTGACCCTCTGTCATTATTACATTAGTTCAACTAATCTATGCCATTTTTTATATTCTTATTTCTTATCATTAAACATTTACATGTTTGTCAGAAGAAATTTGTGTATTCCGTGTTGTATTTCATTGTCATTCATCTCTTCTAGGTGATATCTATATGCATTTCTAAGTTTAAACATTTTTGTTCAATACGAAGTAGTCCCCGGCTGGAACAACGATAAGTCTTCGGATTTACAGATAGCCTGATGTGGCTTCACTGTGAAAAAAAAACACTCATACATACAATACGAATTATAAAGTAAATACAAAAAGATGACTAAAATCTGTGTAAGGAAAAACTGACTTAAGGTTCAACACTTCAGGAACGAACTTCATCGTTCCATCAAAACATTTTCTTTAACATCGATATTAACCAGTTCACTGTATTTTAAAATGTTATGACGTTGCAGCTGGTTTTTCTTCGTTGTTGTTATTATTCTAAGTAAATAGTAAATTAGCCTTTGCTGAAGACAAATGATTTCTGCTACAGATAAGACCATAAAACCTGGTCATATCAGTTTTGAGTTCAGCCAAAGACTTTTAAAATCCGACTTCCACTACTCTAGTTTTCAGAAGTCATACATCAAGTCTTTTTGTCTGAGAGATTACAACTATATCTACAAACTCAATGGAAAAGAGGAATGCGTAAGCCTGTTGTTGCTTGGGTAATGTAAGTAACTTTGACTTAACCATGTAAACCGGTCACATTCAAATTCTCTCTTTCTTAACATAAAGATGACTTAGAAAAGTCGAAACGTTGTTCTCTCCTTATCAATAAAAGTGTTAATACCCATACCAGCCGTTCTGAGATATATTTTTATTTCAAGTGGGTTTCTTGTCATCAATAATTAACTGGTTTGTTTCGTCTTTATACCATTCTATTTTGTAGAGGCTGGAAACTAACCACAAAATACTAGAAAACACAGCTCTTTCTTGATTGGTTTGACAATTTTTTACTTATCCCCAATTTTAAAGCTCTTTTGAGTTTTCAGATATATTTTAATATTTTATATTCAATGTTTAGTTTTTAGCGAATAATGACTAAATTACTTGATTTTATGTTATTTCATAGCATTTTTATCCCGTTGTAATGAGTAAATACTGAATTAGTACTAACAGTGTGCACTTAAATGACAGAATATTACAGATTGAATAATTAACCGATCTCTATTATAGACTCAAAGTTTATTACTGTTTTTGAAATACAGTATATACTGGAAAAACATCAGCAAACTGAATCTTATTATGCCGAAAATGTCATTGTTTGAATTTAGCTCAAGCATCGCCGAGCTCTTGGTTACTACCCTCGTAGAAAAAGGCCAGTGTACACCTTTTCTAGTATTAGATAATGTAGCTTTAATATTATTGATATTTCACTTGTTCTTACTATGGATTTTATTTCGGCGACAATTTTCACGCAAGTTCAAGTTGGTTTTATTAGCTATTAATTATTGATTTATTAAGGCTTGACATGTCAGTATCTAATGATGTATCCTTTATAGATGTAATCTTCATAATGATATCTTATAATAGAAAACCATATTTTGATGATACGGTGAGAATGCTCGTCCTCCAATTATTTTGTTATTATGTGGGATTTAGATTAATACTGTGGAGTTGTTTCCCAACACATATTTTGCTTGTGTAATGCATTTTTTTATAACGATGGGATGCAATTATTTATCTTCCAAGTATTTATTGTCATTCTATATTTAAAACGACGTAATGTAACTATTTATACTCCGAGATTGTATTGATATTCAGTGCTTAGAAGGATGTAATGAAGCTGTATTCCTCCAAGTATTTTATTATCATTCACTGTTAAAATGATATTATGAAATTGCTTGTTAAGAAGATATTTTAAAATGAAATTGTTCATAAATTATTCATAAATGCATCATTAATTATCTGTAATGATAAAAACCAATGTACGTTTAGGATCGTTTCTTTAAACATGAATAATTGCTTTATGGTGACCAATGATATCAGATAATATAGAATATAGCTTAAGAAAATAATTAAAAACAAAACAAAGCTTTTAATAAATTTGTATGTAATATATTTGTTTGTTTCTACAGGTATTTGGAGAATTTTTTACCTTTTCAACATCAATTGTTATATATTCTTTCAATAGCTTCCCGTTGAAAATTCCAAGTTTTACTACAGAATTTTGTTCACTCCATCTATAGCAATCACTTTAATTATAATAACTTTCTCTCATTCATTACTGTTTCGAGAAGAAAATGGCAACAAATTTTAAACCCAGTAGAAATGAATGTTCATGTTAAATAAAACACTAGCATTTTATTATAAATATATATATATATATATGTGTGTGTATCAAATATCGTGTTTATTAGTTACTTATGAGTATGTACTACTGTCTGTAAGTAGTAGAGAAAGATGCTGTGATAAAAAACATATCAATTTAAAATATCAAGTAATTATATCGTGGGTTAAAAAAATCTCTTCACACTTACAATATAACGTTATAAAACGTTTCTAACCAACTCTCCTAAATCATGTAATATTTACACATGACAATAAATATATAAATAAAATTATTAATAAGGCTCATACTTGGCATAATATCTAAACACAAACAATAAATCCATGTTTTATTATTTTACAGATTTTGAACAACGAGATTAAAAATATTCATAAAAATTATCTACCACTATCCATCCAGATATTTTTCATTGCGCATGACAAAGTTTTAGCGTCTTACCTTCAAAATTTTATTAATAGCGGGAATATTGTAGGTAGGAGCATAAATTGATGATGACCGCTGTTTAACGATTAAACTACTTTTTGTTCATGTTATTCCAATTATAATAGCATGAACTCTTACCTAGTAATCTATATGTTAATAGTATATAAGTTTTAAGTTCTGAAATCTTAAAGCAATATTTGAAGAAATCTAGAATTTTCCCTGTTTTGACACGTTACATATTTTCTCTCAGCATGTCATCATCCCTATTTTGTCTACCACCCTTGAGAAAATACGAACTTAAACGCAAATTACTCTATAAAATTGTCATTGGTCAGGTAAACCACGTTTATTGTTGTATTCAACTACGCTTGGTTACTCCTCCTACTTCACCCACCTGTCACATGCCCTCTTTCGTAATTCGTTAATAGTTAACACTTACGTTTAATTATATATTATCTATAACCAATAGAAACGCAAATCACGTTCTGTATAGCATTGTGTTCTGAACAGTTAAATGCCAATTTCACTCAAAGTAGGAACAATTTTACCGTGAGAAAGTTAACAGCTAACTTTGACCAATTTGTAAAGACTATTGTCGGACAGTTAGAAAGCCAGAGTATTATTGAGAGGTAAGTAAATTTGTCAATTTTTTGGATGTTGTTAATATATATTGTTTAGAGCATTATTTAATTAAATAAAAAATATTAATTGCGATAGTTTTACGTTGTATAAAAGTATCAGGGCTTAACTCTATTTGACAAGTCCCGGCATGGCCAGGAGGGTCGCGGGTTCGAATCCCCATCACACAATATACGCTCGCCCTTTCAACCGTTGAGGCGTTATAATGTAATGGTTAATCCCACTATTCGTTGGTAAAAGAGAAGCTTAAGAGTGGACGGTGGGTTGTGATGATTAGCTACCTTCCTTTTAGTCTTACGCTGCTAAATTACAGATAGCTAGCGCAGATAGTCATCGAGTAACTTTGCACGAAATTCAAAACAAACCAAACTCTTTAACAACCGAGAGCGAGAAAAAATATTTTTGAAAAGTATTTTATTTCTTGTTTTTCATGTTTGTTCTTTGTGAGTTAATATTAAAGTTACTAAAGTGTAAAAATGAGAATATTTTAGGTTAGTTAAGATCAAATTAAGTAAAATAGATAACAATAAAATAAAAATGTTTCACGAGGCACATACGCGAGCTGCTTGTACTAGTTATAGTGGATAATGTAATTTGATTGCGTAATGTGAGTTGCACACAACCCGTGTGATTTACAACTTATAAGCACGCGGACAGCAGTCGCGGTTTAAAGGGCAATAAATTTTAAATATAAATAGATGCATACTGTTACGAACTTCGATTGAACTAGGTTAAACGAATGTGGTTTTATATTATAATATGAAGTAAATATAGAAAAAGTAGGGTAATTTGGATTTATTTCGTTTTTTGTGTGTGTGAAATAATAAATGAAATATAGTAAGAATAGACCAGAAGAGAGGTCAGATGAGGCCTTTTCTGCTGACAATATACGATTGCATTTATTTTCTGGCTGTAATTTTATATATTAAGTATAGTTTTACGTATTTATTTTCTGATTATGCTTTTTACGATATCGGTTACATTATACTACACATTTCACAGATACATTTCAATATTCTAGTTATTTATTAAGTTAAAGTTTTGCTCTATCAGATAATTCTTATTTACAAATTTTACATTTAGGTCTAACAAACTGATTTGTTTCAGGTTCTATAGCAAGTTTCATTCAAATTTAAGTCACAGACTTTTTTTCCTTGGTGTGGATTCCTGTACGTGGTGAGAGCACCTGTCAGGAAAGGTTCTGTTCTTTCAGTTTACCTCATCTGGGATCACGTGTTTGCCGTGTGTGGTAACACTTAAAGGGAAGGAGAGGATCCTGGTGGTTAATGGGTACAACCTTAATACACCACTTTGGCCTTGAATTCCTGCACACGGTAGGCCTTAGGGTGCTCCCCCTCTTGGATCAATAGGCTGATCAACCAAGTACCAGTGTGGATGTTTTCAACAGGTGGACATTGTATCTAATGCTGGTATTTGGGTATAGTGCTCATGAAACCCTGGCTTTGCTGCAGTGTCCTTGTTTGATATGGTAGTGCGTCCCTTCGTAGGACTCCATGGTATGTGGGGTTAATGGGCACTGAAATTTCCCTTTCTTTATTATGGATACTCCAATTAAAACTTAATAAAATAGTGAAAAACTGGTCTATAGGAAAACGACCACGTCTTAGAGATTCTGAGCAGCAATCTTCACCATCTGTACAACCTGTTGTACCTCACTTTTTTATATTGCATTCATTTTCAGACAACCCTTTAGGGCAAATGTCTTCCTTTTTCATTCATAATGGACTAGAGGGACTTGCTGGCTCTCCAAAGTTAGTAAAGAAGCTTCAATCTGGTGACATATTGGTGAAAACATACATATCTCAACACAGTGAATTCCTCTTGCATTCGCCTCCCAGTGGCTCAGCGGTATGTCTGCGGACTTACACGCTAAAATCCGGGTTTCGATACCCGTGATGGGCAGAGCACAGATAGCCCATTGTGTAGCTTTGTGCTTAATTCTAAACAACAATCCTCTTGCATTCAAAGGCAATTGGGGATATACCTATTGAGGTTACACCTCTTGCTACTTTGAATTAGTCACGAGGAGTTATTGTTCAAAGGGGTTTGAAGAACATCACAGAGTCAGAGATTCTCGCTGGTTTCTCCACCCAAGGTGTTTTTGCAGTGAGGCGTATCTCCACTCGCAAAGACGGAATTATGATGCCGACCAATATCCTCTTTCCAACATTCACATCACCACGTTCACCTGCCACTATCAAGATAAGTTATCTTAATTGCAGAGTAAGCCATACATTCCAAACTCTCTCCGATGTTCCCCGTGTCAGTGGTGTGGTCACTCAGAGACGTGATGTCGTGGTTCCTTGACGTGTGCTCGTTGCGGTCACAAGGACCCTGATGCCTACGAGTGTGAAACAATAGCTCTCACCTGTCCCACTTTCGTTCTTGCCCTAAATGGTTGGAAGAAAAAGAGGTGTAATGTTTAGAAAGGACTCGCAACATTACTTATCCTGAGGCTCGCAACTTGCTGTCCACCACTTCTTCTCGGACACATGCTGCTGCACTTCGTTCCATTACTATAGTGGTATTGCAGACAGATCTCTCTATGCCTTCAAAAGAATCGTTTTCAAAAGAGTATTTTGACTTCCATGGTTAAAAAGGTTGAATCAACTACAACACCCACATCTATCTTATTCATACATTCCAACAAATACCAAGATCTCCTTCCTTTGGTTTTAGATACAGGCATTTCTTTGGATACATCTTCTTCTTCTCCCACCCCATGATGCAAAACGATCATTCGTTTACGTCCTCAGTCGTTGAAATCCTCTTCTAACAGCAAAGACCTGCCCAATTTAACCAGAGCATTTATATCGTGCTTTTATTCGATCGAAACTCTACTATGGATTATTGGTCTATGGCTCTGCCATGACTTTGGCCTTAAAGATGCTGGACCCCATTCTTCATCATGAAGGACTTTGGCTCTTCACTGGGGATTTCTGCACTTCCCCAGTTCAGAGCTTATACGTAGTCTCATGAACACTCTTTGTACCTCCGCCATTTGCAACTGTCTTTACTATATGCTTCGAAACTTCATTCATTACCAAAGTACTGAACAACCTGGGGTTGTGAGTTCCTTCCTTGGTGGGTCATACTTGTTCAGAACAGATTGTCTGCTATTGCGCATTTTGGCCTTTGTATACAGACCCAGTTGGATGAATTGGGTCTGTCCATCCCACCGTGGCTTCTTACAGTCTCCAAATATGACCTATCTTTTAAACCATCTGAGAAAAGCAGACCCTCTTGATTGAAAATATCATTTGTTATTTGCTGAACATCTTTCAAATCATCCTTTCATTTCTATTTATACAGATGCTTCAAAATCAGGTGACTGTGTGAGCTCTGCCATGGTTTGTTGTGGTTTGGTAGTTGTGCACAGAATCCCTTTTACAGCTTTTGTGTTCACTGCTGAACTGTATACCATTTCTCTTGCCTTGGATCACGCAGTACTCAAATTACATTATTTATAGTGACTCGCTTAGTTCTCTACTGGTCCTGAAATCGCTTCCTGTTAGTTTACACCCTGTTCTCGCCGATATTCAAAACAGACTGATTCAATTATCTTTAACATCTACCTCTATCCAGTTTTTCGGGATACCGAGCCACGTTGGTATTCGTGGGAACGAGTTCGTCAACATCGCAGCTAAATCTATCTGCTCTGGCACTGTCACCACTATGCCTGTTCCATAAATGACTATGGTCCCGTATTCAAGTCTTATCTCTGTGCCAATTGGTAGTCGACTTGGAATGAGCAAGGTGACAACAAGCTTTTCCAAATAAAATCTTATATTGGAGTTTGGCCGTCTTGCTTCCGTAAGGATTGGAAAGAGGAAGCTGTTCTCGCAATTTTTAACTCATCGTTTTCTTTTATCTGGAACTGATGTACCAATATGTTTTCTGTGTAACACTGAGGTCACAATAAGCCACATATTATTTTCTTGCCGTTGTTATGACTCAAAACGATGGCACCATTTTAACCATATATTGTCCCAAGGTTTGTCTATAACGTTAGACAGTATTATTGGTAATAGTGATACTGTCCATCTCGGAAGTTTTTTAGTTTTTTAAAGGCTATTAGATTTTTTAATGCCATTTAAGTTTTCTAATTTATACATTATACCTTTTTTAATGAGATCCCCTTTTAAGAATCAAAGTACATTTTGTTCGATTTGAAATTAGAAAATGGCCGTAATATCAAAATACTCGAAACCAAGACTTGGAAAGGGGAACTTCAGGTGACTAACCTGCTCTTCAAAACTACCTGTTAGTTATCCTGGCAAGTTATTATTAAAATGTTGCCACAAGCCTTTTATAAGGACTTTACTTTATTAAAATGACCATGATGCTAAATAACTTGAAACCAGGATGAAAAGGCCAACTTCAGGTGACTAACTCTATTGTTTGAACTACCAGCTAGTCGTCCTCGCAAGTTATAATTAAAATTTTGCTGTAAGTCTTTTAAAACTTTTCTTAATTTCTGAAAATGGCCATAACGGGAAATAATTCGGTACCAGGGCTGGAAAGGCCAACTTCAGGTGACTGACGGTGATTTTTGTACTTACCTGTTAGTCTCTCTGGCGAGTTATAATAATTACAGTTTTGCAACAGAGAGACCTTTACAAGTTGTATTACTGTAGTTTTTCTCTTAACGCTGTAGACTAGATGTAAACGTTGGTTTTATCCTTTTTAACTTCGTTTTATTTTACTTTAATTTCCTTTTATAACTTTCCTAATTTTACTTTAACTTTTTACTGGATGTTTGGCACAGACAGCTTAACTGCTTTGTGCCATAAAACATCAAATCAACCAACTACAGACTTTTTCATATTTGATAAAATATGACTATTGATTGATAGAGCTATTCAACTTTCTAAAAGAAAGTTAGAAGATTGAGCCTTTATTAACAATAAGATATTAACAATTTTATAAAAATAATTAAATGTATACCTTAAGAAGTGGTATTATGAAATTTTAACAGTTGTATGTCATTAGTAACATCATATCTTTTTGTAGATCGGTACAGCGACAAAACCAAAATGGCAACGCTTTGTTTTATAAGTACAAAAAGACGTTATATTTGAACATCATCATGCATTAAAGATGGTTTAAGTCTAAGGCAATTCAAGATCACATTGATGAGAACTTATAAGTAAAACATTTGTTGTAGACAGTTCGTATAGATTCAATGATGCAAACTTTTCTCTTAAAATTTATTTTGAGAAGATGCACACATTGAATTTCCAGTAGATCATATAATGCTGACTAAACATAGTCTTGTTTAGGTATCATTCTGATGTATCCCATGGTAATTGTATTAACACCCGATTGCGCACTCAGTACTTGTTTTTGTTCTATTGAACCGAACCTAATAAGCTTTGTTCAACTCATCCTGACAAAAACAGTTCACATTCTTTATGAAAGTGAACAAAATTTTTACATACTTTCTGTAAAATTGTTCATTATAACCTAGTTGTCTTGATTGCTGGAAAGCCAGTTACTGGCGACGCCTGCTAAGCCCATGTTCAGTATTTCGAAAGCCCACAGCATGCCTGCTATTATACAAACAATGTTCGAGATTCCAATGTGCTGATTCTTCTATTGTGCTTACACATACGAAAGAGGCATGAGAGAGTTTATGTTTATGAAATTTTATGCCGTCCAGTCATATTCAAGAGAATAATTCCTGTTTGTTTAGTCTTGTTTCTGCAAATAATTTTAGCACACGTGTAACAAAGAATAAAATATACGATAAAATATTACAAGCAGCATCACTTAAGTTAGAAGAAAAAAAAGAGACCGAGTTTCTTTTGAGCAAAATGTTAAACAAAATCAAATGGAAGTTGTGATTCTAAAACACTATTTTTGCGAAAATGAACCTAATGAGCATACATGGAAAACATAATGTTAATTAATCATGCATTCCAAAACTTTTAAAGAGAAGCAAATATGTAATTGTAGTTTTTGATTATATAATATTTAATGTCTGCGACATGAGAAACGTTGTTAAAACTTTACTAAGCATTTGTATACATTTTATTTGCCCTTTAGTGACATGTAATAGGCGATATTCTTTTATAGAAATATTTGAAAAACATTTGAAAAAATGATATATTAAAGATCCAAAATGCAGAATATATCTCTATATATGCATAATGACGTCTTATATGTGAACAACAAATAATGTTTTGTACGTTTGGACAAAAATTGCAAAAGAAATAACGCGCCCAATAATCAGAATAAACGGAAAATTGTAACGCTTTAATTTTATTAGTTCAAAATATCTGAAATTGAACAAGGTTCAGTAACATCTTCCTTGTTTTATTGTTATGCAATGTTTATGTATACTAAGCTTTTGAAATGGGTTTGTGTTTTACAGAAGAAATAACAAGGCAATTTCATACTAGTGTATGTTTGCTATAATTGTAATAGTATGTAATGTAGTACTTAAGTGTTCAATGCAGGAGTCTATACAAGAACAAATATAGTGTTTCTAATTATTATTCACTTTAAGAGAGTGATCCAACTGGATGCACTAAAGGACGAAAATTTAACACAATGAAAAAGCCACTCCACTTGCGATAGCATTTACGAAAAGTCTTAATATGTAATATCGGTGTTTAAAATCGGTAAATCATCATGTATCTGCTTTACTTACGTTACTGCTTATGAAATATAAGCATTGTAGATTTTTTTGCGGTTTTAAAGCCAATTAAAAGTACTTTAAGTTAAAGAATTACATGAATAAAATATTCGCACTTTTTAAACTACAAAAAACTTTTTAGAAGTCTATAAGAAGCATTTGAAAAAAATAAATCCGAATTATATTTAAACATTATCAGTATACGTTTGGTAACCCGGAACAAAATTTAAAATATATTAAGCAGTCATAACAGGTAAACCTCTTGCATATGAAAGAGTGAATAAAGAAACTGGAATGGTATTAGTCAAGCTCTGGTAACTGTATACATGATTTTATATAATCATATGTTACTAAAACCGAATAGCATACGTTTTTAAATCCAAAGACTGCATTCAACTGCTAAAAATGAAACTGCTATCAAATTAAAATTATTGAAAGCATCAGAAAGTATGACAATATTTCCTTTGGTTAATTTTTGTAATTATAATACAATTAACCTACTTTTATGTATTAAACTTGTGCTACTCAAATTGTAGCTTTATTGTTTCTCTAAAAATGATTATTTTGTTGATTTTTATATGCAATATTAGTCAGTAACTCTGAAATGACTTAATGTAGAGTCTCAGTTAATGCAAGTTTACCTAGGATTAGTTAATAAATCTGAAGTGGCTTAATCAAGAATCTCAGTTGAATTTGAGTTTACCAGAAATTAATATAGAGTTCTGTTAAAATGACTTAATGAAGACCCTCAGGTGATGCAAACCTCTTGGATATTCGTCATCAGTTCTGTTGGAATGACTAATGGGGAGTTTTAGTTGATATAAGATTATTAGCGATTAGGTAATAGCCCTGTTGAAATGGCTTAATGAAGTATCCGTTAGCACATTTCTATCAGAAATCATTCAATAACTCTGTTCAAGTGGTTCAATGAATCTGAGTTTACAAAACATTAATCAATACGTCTGTTAAAATGGATTATTGAAAAGTCTTAGTTAATGCAAGTTTATCAGTGATTAGTCAACAGATATGTTGAAATAGTTAGATAGGGATTCACAACTGATGTAATTTTATTAAGGATTAGTAAGAGCTCTCTATTCTCAAGACTGCTGGTATGAGTGCTAAAACTTTTATTAAAATTAGGTACAAAACAACATTTCGACCTTCTTAGTTCATCTTTAGCTTAACAAAAAGAGTTGGTAACATGTCGTAGAGACGAGGTTTAAAGGGGTACAGGATTGTAGGGGGCGTTGAAGTATATTTTAGGTTATTAATTAACATAGGTATAAAGATGTTCCTTCATATTAGTTTGATTGTGGCTTGAGTTGTTGTGTGAGTAGGACTTTGATTTTATGATGTTATATTTGTTTATCTACTTAGTATCTCTTTTCTATGGTTATGTTGTGTTTAGTTCATTTGCAGTGTTCAAAAACGTGTGAAGATTTTGTTATTTGAATCTGGTTCTAATTTTTTGTTTGTTTCTTCAATACAGAAATCGTGGCAGTTGTTGAGTTGTATTTTATAAATAACGTTGGTGTTGCATTTGTCAGTGTAGTTTTTGGATATTATGAATTTTAGTTTTGTACCTGGATTTTGAATAAATTTGATGTTTCATTGGAATGTTGTGTTTTGTTAAGTTTTTTTCCAGATGTTGGTTATTTTTCGCTGATATCGAGAATATATGGTATGCAGCGGTGTAAAGTTTTGTAATTTGTTTCGTGAAATTTATTATTGTTTGTTTGTTTGTTGAACTGGATGTATGCATATACTTTTTTCAACAGTTTTTGGAGTAAATTTGTTAATGAAATATTGTTTTATTTTGTTGATTTCTTCGTTAATTTTATTGGTTGAGCATAGTTTTATGGCTGTGTTTATTTCATTTCTTAATATGTTGAGTTTTTATTTTGTTTCATGTGCTAAGTTCCAGCGAATGTATAGTCCAGTATGAGTGATTTTTCTATGAATTTTTATTTTAAATCGTATATAGGTTCTTGTGATCTTGAGTTTGAGAAATGCTATTTGGTTAGTTCATAGATGAACTTAATGTTGGGATGTATGGAGTTAACGTGGTTGGAAAAACAAATTGTGTATTCTGCAGATATGAATCCAGCAATTTTTATCGTCAACATATCTGTACCAGTATAGTGGCCGGTGATCGCTTGAGAATTTTTTCATGAAAAATTGGCTAAAACTGGTGAGATGGGACTGCCAATAATTAAATCATTTATTTGTAGGTAGATTTGATCATTCAACATAAAGTTATTTTTGGTGGTATAAAATTCTGTAAGAATTGCTAATTTGTTGCTGGGGATGTGTATTAGTGAGTTGGGGTCTTTTGATATAAAGGTTTAAAGCTATCTTGCAGGCTTCAGTGGTTGGGACTTCGGTAAAGAGGAAAACTTCATTAAAACTGGCCTGTAAGGCTTTGATTTAGTTGATTTAAAGATATATTTAAAGTTGAAAGAGTCTTTGAAAAAGAAGGTGGCTGATGTTTCTGTTACGTATTTTTTATGTTTTAGGTTCTTCGTAGACTAAACGCAACAGAACAAACGCAGATAACAGCTTGTATAATTTATTACACTAAACTATTAACAAATATAACAGATATAACATAAATTATATAATAACAGTGACAGATATTAAGTTACAACATTCGAAATTAATTACAAAACAAAATAATACTAGTTTCAAACTTCAAAATTAATCACAATACAAAATGGTACTGGCCTGTATCTAATATAATGATCTAAAATGAAAGTCTCAAATTCCAGTCTAGGGTGTGAATTTGGTCCCACGAAGAAATTCCGAAGCTTAAATGAAGAAGTTCAGAAACAGTTCACACTTCAATAAATTCGCCGACTTTCAGCACAAGCAGTAATTCAGATGAATCGTAGAGATTGACGAAATAAAATCACAGCTTCCGTAGATCTAACTTCAGTCACAAATCCAAGTTGAATAATCACAGCAAACACTTAATCTTTCTCAAATAACTGACTCTCCTCTTTTGAAATAAAACTAATGTCTGACTCTCCTTTTTTTCTTCGAATAAAAACTGATGTCTCAATCTCTCCTCTCTCTCTCGCATCTTCGTCTGTTTATATATTGTAGGCCTAAACTCCTCGAAAGACCGCGAAATTTCTACAGATCTCCAGAGCAATCCGCGCATGTCCGTTCTTGCACGAGACTACACGTCTAGACACGAAGTCACCAGCACTTCATTTACAAACATATGATTGGTCTACTTAATTCAAGAAAATTCTAAATGTTACCCTAAATGAATAACAAAATATTAGTTTAAACTTCGAAACAATAATAAAAATATGGAAAAATGAATAATAGAAATGAAAATTTAAACACAACACGACATGTTGTCGCTTACAAAATATTTACACGTTTACATAACAGTTACATATTTAGAAAATGTCTACGCTATATATTTACTGAAGTTATAGTTAAATGATTCGTACGTAGGTCGACATTATGGGTCTTATGGGTGAACAATCGGGCTTGTAGGGTTTGGGGATGCCGATAGTTGTGCATGCGTTGGTCTTGCGTAGGTAAGAATAAAAGTTTTTGAGATTTTTTTCATTTATAGAAGTATTTTGTTTAATTGGTTTTAATATGTTTTTATTAGACTTGTGTATTGGCTTAAATTTGTTTATATCTGATAAGACGCTTTTCATATTTTTGGATCTACTCATTTTGTGTTCATTATAACTATAGTATTGCCTTTATCAACCTTTAGGATTTTCATGTTGTTGTTGTTTTGTGTTTTAGATTATTTGTTTGTTTTTAGAATTAATATCTTTCCGCGACAGGTTATATTTTAGTTTTCATTTCTGAAATTACATTAATGGTTTGCATGAAAATAGTTTGAAAAAGTTGTTTATAGATACTGTTTTGGAGAAAGATGTTTTCAGCTCTGGTTAAATAGTTTAATGATGTGTCACACTTAGCACATTTATACCAGATATTATTCAATAGTTATATCGAAATGGGAATGATAAAGTGCCATGCTTTAAAAAACTTTGTCTTAGACTCTATAGTAAGCATAGTAGTATAATTTTACCAGAGATTCTATGTTCACGATACAAATCTTTAGTTTGAATTGACATAACTACAACTTACCTCTACGATTATGCTTCTGAAACCTTATCCCATATTCTATAGCTGATTTTAAGTTTATCAGAAACTCTAAACGTGTCGTTGCATTTCTGCAAAATCAACCAGTCTTGCTCGTTAAATTTATACTTATGGTTCTAAATGTTTATCTTGAGTAAAACTTTTGACTCTTGCGAGATAGTCTGAAAGTTTGTTTTCGTGCAATGTGAAATAAGGATTTTCTTAAACTAAATTTCTATTGTAGTTTTTAATCAACTAAATACTGATCTTACGAAGGTTTGGCGGGTTAAGATTAAGGGATCTATGAGCTGAACAAATTTTTTATAGACGGAATATATTCTTCCCAGTTGCTAAATAATCAATCAACCAACCAGTCGAGAGATATATGGACAAAAAACTAATTCCACAAAAGTAGGGTTTGCTTACTTGTTTGTAGTCAAGCGCAAACTACACAATGAGTCATCTGTACTTTGACTACCACCGGTATCGAAACCCGATTTTTACCATTGAGAGACTACAGACGTACCGCTGTGCCAGTGGAGAGCTTAAAAATAGGGACCTTTTTAAGTAGCACCGTGTTTTCCAGCTTATCGTCTCGTGTCGCACACATCTTGTAGCGCCTCTTCACCAAATTTGTTACGCGATGAGGTCCTTGTTGATAATTGTCCTGGACTAGCAATTGTAAACAATCTTAAACAGTAAATTATAACTTTCTTGAACAAATCATATCTCCTCTCCACTGCCGTGATCTGATGAAATCTTTTACGTTTATGATGGCTTTTGTTGATTACGCACTCATCTTATCCTTATTCCATTGTTCACGGTAGCGGATTTACATAGCTCCTCACGTGTTTCCTAACCTATGTACTTACGACTAACGTAATAGGCTGGTTTTAAACAAACGTCTTCGAAAGGTTTCAACAGTAGGAAGCTTTTGAATCTTTTAAATATTTTGAGTAGACGAACGTTAAATATAACCTATCTTACAACCATTCACTTGTTGAGGAAAGTAAGACCACGAGTGAAATATGAATGAGAGCTAAGCATGACGACGTCAAGAGCCACTTTAAATCAGTGATGATTATCAAAAATTATTCGTTGCTTATCCTATAGATAATTCGGTTTGTCAGAGTCGAAAGGGTTCAAGCAAATTGGGGATCAATTTTCATATTGTTACTGTTTACCTGCTCATAAGGTTAGAACACGTTCTTGCAAAATAATGCTTTGCTACTTTAAAGAAAGGTCTGTGGTATGCGAGAAAATTTCTCTGTTTATTTCCTATACATTTATCATTTTCACTGTATAACACAATGTTGAAAGTAGTTCATTCGTGTTAATAAATACTTTTGTTAGTCATTTAACACACAAATTACTCTGCTCTGTTAACTTCCAGAACTATGATAAGTATATGGAATGCAGAAAGAAAACGATTACTCAACAGTATTTTACACACATTTCTCAGTTTCTATAATTTTTAGGTAATTTCCTTCTGTATACTTTTAGTCAATATTTCACGTTAGTAAGTTTGTGTCAGTCAATAGAAAAGATGTAGCAAAAATATGACGAGAGCCACACTCCTCGTAGTGGGCGACTCGAGAGAATCTTCTCTGATCTCAGCTCTCATCAGGCGTGGAAGTGAATACTGCTATGGGTCCCTATTCTCTCACTCGTCCAGTACCAATTTCTGTTCATTTTTATCTCCGTTATGTAATTAGTCCTTCATGTAGATGAGAGATAGGCCATCCAGTAGATAATCTTGGTGTGTGGAGGCTAACGTTTTGTAACATCACCAACATTCAAAACCCGATTTCCGTCTACCACTCAGCTATTTTTTGCTAAATCTAGTTTTAAAGGAACAGCAGAAGTGTGCAAAATAACACTGGCTGGGACTGCAAATATGTTAAAGGAAAAAGAATAAAAGGTAATAAATTAACTATTACAGAATTGACAAGTTACACTGAACTTTTTACCCTTTGGCTAAATATAGATAATCAAGTACTATAACAATTAAATAAATTGTTTAGGAAACAAAAATATAAACCACTATCAAAACGGTGTGTTTTTCTTCTTATAGCAAAAGCACGGCGGGCTATCTGGTGAGCTTACTAAGGGGAATCGAACTCCTGATTTTAGTGTTGTAAGTATATAGACATACCGTTGTACTAGCGGGGGTTAGCCTTAAAATGGTATTGGACAATAATGAACTCCTGAAGACAATATGTAAAGCTAAGAAAAGGAATGAAGAGCGGAGGAACTGTAATCGTTTTATATAAAAAGATGGATCTTCCAATCAGTATACTTTAAAAAATTAAATTCTGGTGTAAGTAAACCTCAATAGAGGTTATAATGAACAAAATATACTTTTTAATTACTATTATGATCGCTAGATGGAAAGTCCAGCAATATTTTACACGAATCATGAGTTGAAAACCATTTAAAAACACATAAGATTAGTATAACATATTTGTTACTCCTTACACAAAGGAATTAAAGAATATCTCCTAGGGTTGATTCCCCTCCCTCTCCTTTTGAAATGATATCCCTCCCTTCAGTTGTCATACAAGAGACAGAGTGATTACAGGACGCCAAAGAAAAATTGAATTATTTAGGCCTTTTATTCTTCCAAGACGGGTGGCTGAAGTTTCCCTATTGTCAAACTGTCAAAGAAAGAATCTGAAGGCACTAACGGTCCTTGCTACTAATGTTTCTTAAAAGAGTATCTATTTATTACTGCTTCGCTGTTGAAGAATAAGCAATATCTTTATGTTCCCAAAAGTTACTCACTGTCGTTACCTGGTGAACATAAAAGATATACTTAATCCTGAACAATATCTTGGTTTACAAATATGTTAAAATAATCCAAAATGCAACCCATATACTTTATTTCGGATCGGGAATTCACATGCTTAAGATGTATATTATTAATATAATTGCAAGTATTTTCATCAAATAAGTTAATCATATATTTTGAATATCAGCATGAATAAAAAGATACTCGAACATAGGTTTCGTTTCATATCACCTTGAACATATCCTATCTTATGAAGTTACATAATATCTGTTTTAAGAAAACTCTTTTCACACTTTGTTAAATTTATTAAAATGTCAAGTGAAAGAAATCTATTCAGAAACTTCTCTAATATAGACGTAAAAAATATCACTTACAAGTTTATTCCATGTCTGTTGCATTCACTAGTTTGTCTACTTCCGATTATATGATATTACTTTCAGCAGTTGTACAGTTTTTATATGTGTGAGATTGTATGCTTCAGATTATCAGATATCACCAGCAAGAGACGCTTAACCAATGTTGTCAGTTGTAAAGATTGAAGAGGCTGCTCACAGTTATTAGTTGTAGAAGACTAATCATTATTTTATCCGGCCAGGGGGTTAAGACGCCCGATTCACAATTCGAGGGTCGCGGGTTCGAATCACTGTCACACCAAACATGCTCACCCTTTCAGCCATGGGGCCATTATAATATCACGGTCAATCCCACTATGCGTTGGTAAGAGTTGGCGGAGATGACTAGCTGTCTTCTCTCTAGTCTTACACTGCTAAATTATGGACAGCTAGCGTAGATAGCCCTTGTAGCTTTGCGCGAAATTAAGAAATAAACAAATTATTTTATCCAATATAATAAAATAATTATTTTCAACAGTCTAACTAGTTTCATTTGTAAGAAGCTCTGCTGTCCAATTTATCCATTTGAATGTAGATAAGATATCATTCACAAAATATCTAATTTAAAGAGTTTGTACAGGTTGTACAGCGTCAGTTGAGAAGTCTCTCTTTCTAAACATTGTCCATTCATATTTGTGAGAAACTTTTTTCAACATTTCATCCTATGTCTGTAAAAATAGGCTGAACTCGCAGTGTGTTCATGTAACAGAATTCGTTCACTGTATTTTTGTTTAGTGTCAGTTTTAGGTCTCTTTTTGTCAGATTATCCTATTTTAGGTTAAATAACTTTCTTTTTCATCTGTTTTACCAATTTATTCACTACTCTTTACAAAATATTATTTTTCACTGCTTTTTCATATGTATGTTACAAAAGAATCTATTCTCTAGTTTATTCAGTGGAAATTTTAAGAAATGTAACTCGTCATTTATTCGGTGTGTGTTGTCGGAGACTTTTAACCAGCTTGTACAAGTAAATCTATAACGCACTCATTAGTTTATTCAGTATTATACGTTAGGTTATGTGCTGCAGTTTATCAAATATCGTCTGGAATATTTTCACCATGTTGTTGGAAGTAAATTGTAAGATCGTCTGCTCATTAGCTTGTCCAGTAAAAGACACTTTTCACTATTTTCATCCTAGTACGTAAGAAAGGATTACTTTTTAGTTTATTTAATTCACAAATTTATCAAGTTTTCGTGCATTTTTATATTAGCCGAACGCAAAGATTTCTGTGCGATAGAATAATCGAAGAGAGCGCTTGAAATCTGCTCTCTCTGTACACTAAATCGATTATAGAAAGCTGGCAGAGCAAAATGGTTTGCTTTGAAAATGACAACTTTACGATAAAGTTTTTTTTGTAATGAAACGTACTGCAGGGGACATTGCTATGATACACGATAGTCAGACCGAGCGTAATTTTAAATGACGACATCTTGAAGCATCAAAATCGTTTCAATATAAGGCGAGATTTCTTTATAAGATTGATGCTGGATGTACAATTAAATTATGATGGTATTTTTAATATACATCTATTTATCCAATATTTACTTGCCTTCTGTTATAAGAGGTTCTACACACAAATTTATAGAAAATCGCTTCTGAAACATTCTATCTGTCTAGTTATTTGGAGTACATTGTAAAGAACTTTATCAATCAGTGTATTCGATATCCGTTGTAAGAAACTACTCACGATTTATCTAATGTGTGTTATAAAATACTTCTATGATCAGTTTTTCTAGTTGCTCTTACATTATATTCCATTCCTCAATGTATTCAGGTTTATATATTCTGGCTAATCAATTGTCATCTGTCATTTGGGATTAGGGAGTTGTCTATTTTAAGGACAACACAACTGAAATTGTTCAAAGATAGTAGGCTTGGAATTCAAAAGGACTACAATTTTTAGAGGCTTAAGTTAACTAGTTTACCGATTGCCTTTTATTTGTGACAATTTTATTCAGATCATGTACAGGTTATACTCACCAGTACCTGCAGTTTTGCATGCTTGATATTCTATTCGTCAGTTCATACTATTTCGCTTATATGAGGAGCTAGTATAGCTTGTCTCACTTATCAACTACACCTTGCTGTTGATTACAATTAAAGTTTTTATTTTTGTATAGTTTTGTTGAGCTGTTTTGTTTGTTTGTTAAAATTCACGCAAAGCTACTTGAGGACAATCTGCGTTAGATGTCCATAATTTAGAAGTGAAAAAGTATAGAAAAGTTAGACAACACCGCCCACCGCCAACTGTTGGGTAAATTTTTTGTCAAAGAAAGACGAGATTGACCGTAACATTATAACGTCTTCGTGAACAAAGTAGGTGAGTGTATTTGATGAGTGAAGTTTTGTTAGAAACTATAAAATAAATTCTATAGTTGATCGAAATTTATGCCATGTTAACGTCAGAGTTTGATTACCCATAAATAACCATGCGAGAATACCTACCCATTTGTGTTACAGCTGGGTAGAACTGTCTATACCAGGACAACATTATTGTAATTTGTCAAACACGAAGATGTCGTTGTTTAGGGGGAAAAGTTTGAAAGTACTTAGTTATTGCATATTTTCTTTACAAAACTATAAATCCTAAATCTATAAATATTAGTTTGATAAAATAGATAAGTGTTTATCGTTTTACAAGAGACTACATCCAATATGATTGTATGAATTAAAATATAAAATGTATTAAATAAGGATACCCTAATTTTATTACTACCTTCAGAAAAATATTTTATTTGAATATATAATTTTAATTTAAAATGATCTAATGTTGTTGTAGTCATTTTATTTACTTTTAGAAGAAGGCTAACATTAAAATTGTTGTTGTTTTTTTGTTTGTTAATCATTTGGGTGAAGAGCAACAATCAAGAGATGGTATTAAGATATAATTGTTTGTATACCTCAGTTTTAGTTGGACCAAGATCCTAGTACGATATCTATCAGTCTTTAGGTTGCATACCTGGACATCTCAAGCTAGTTTGTATAGATTTTTTTATCATTTGTTTGAGTAATATGAAATTTCTAGAAGTCTGTAGAGAAACACGTACACACTAAATTGAGAATTAAGAGCAAAAGTTTCGGCATGGAAGCTTGACCCGTGTAAAATGATTTATTTATAATAACAATTTGCCCACATTCTGCTGTTTTCAGCATTTGGTTTCAAACATTTAATTGCATTCAAGTTTTACAGTTTTGTTTCAAAACTTGCTGGTTTAATTTTTTGTGTTTTTATATATATTTCTAATGAGCATTTTTATTACTTTTGACTGGTCGGTGTATGAATTTACGTGTACATTTGTATATTATTCTTAACAGTAACACTATATATAAGTTTGTCGTTGTGCTTTGGTAAGTAAGCTGAGAAATATACTTGTTCTATGGTTCTTGATTAGTGAAATATATCTTTATACAAGCATATTCTTATTTTATATGCAAAAACAGAGGTAGGAGTTCAGTTTGTAAAAAGTATCAACTGAAAACTTTGTTTCTTCTTTATAAGTGCATGTTTTAAAGGCCAATTATGAATAATTTGTTGTTGTTTTTTGTAGTTAAGCACAAAGCTACATAATCTGTGCCTGACTATCAAGTACCGAATTCTAGGGTTATAAGTCTGAAATTTTTATCTTTGTGCTAGTGGGGGATATTAATACTTATACTGTAAAATCAGTACGTTATATTCCTTATAAATGCATTTACAGTTTTGTAAATTACTCTAATTGAAAAGTCCACCCTCAGAGGACTAAGCAGATAGCCCGGTAAGGCTTTGCTATAAGAAAAACACACACATAAAACTGCCCAAACCACTTTTTGTTAAGATATATTTGGAATGAAGTTGATTTATAAAAATAAATTAGGAGTTAAATAATTAAAAATTCTAAGAACAAAAAACTGTAGCCATAAGAAATTATATCTCTTTTTGTTGACTTCAAAATGACCAAAGAAGATCAAAATGTTTTGTACTTTATTCTAATTAAAGTTTTAATATACATACCACCCATCTTAAGAATACATTTTTACTTAAAGCTGGATTTTCGTCATCATAATACATGTGTATTGGTTGTATAACAGTTAATTTAGCCAAAGAAGCAGCTTTTTCGAGCTGATTTACTGGATGGGGGTGACGGCGAATGCTCGCACTCTCCTCGGAACACTAAACATTCTTACAATATGCGCCTATCTCTTTCAACTTGACAGCCGGACTGTAACTATACTATTTCTCACTGTGTTCTTTTTTGCTATCTTTATAGAATAGTGGGATCCAACAGCGAAGAACTCGCCTCTTAAAAATACCGTCCAGTTTCAAACCAATCGCAGCCTTTTGTGGCTAACTTCACAACTCGGGAGGGATTCGTTTCATGTAAAATTGGATTAATAGTAATGTATTAGATTCATGCCAATTTACGTGACAAATATATCCTTGTAATTTTTGTATAAATATTAATATATCGTAGACATGTGATAGACGTAACGTTACAGAGTATCTGGTTCAATGTATAAACAAAACCTACTGTGAAAATAGTTTTGTTGTTCCCTATTTAACAAATATTCGACTTCTAAAGAAATTTTCCTTTCTATTAGGAATTTACAATACATTATTTTACATCTTAGAATACTTTACTTTATATGCTGAATTAATTTTCTCATCTAACAACACACAAGGGCCCGGCATGGGCAAGCGTGTTAAAGCGTGCGACTCGTAATCTAAGGATCGCGGGTTCGCATCCACGTTGCGCCAAACATTCTCGCCCTTTTAGCCGTGGAGGCGTTATAATGTGACGGTCAATCCCACTATTCGTTGGTAAAAGAGTAGCCCTACAGCTGGCGGTGGGTGATGATGAATAGCTGCCTTCCCTCTACTCTTACACTACTAAATTACGGACGGCTAGCACAAATAGCTCTCGAGTAGCTTTGTGCGAAATTCAAAAAACAAACAAACAACAACCTACAAATCAGTTGACATGCGAATAAAACGGAATTATCTTTTTGTAATTAGTCTTTTATGAAAAGAATTTTAATTGATGTTGAAGCTGATAATTTAGTATTAAACCCAATTGAAACGTTCTTGCAGGCGCACGTGGGTTTTAAAACATTGAAAGAATACTATTCACAATGGTTAAAATAAAAATCTGCTTATATTTCAGAAAGTTAATTTTTACAATAGCCATTATTGTTATAAAAATATAAATCTTGGACTGTGCGAAGTATTTACCTTCTAAGTGATTCTGAGCGTAATGCTTAATGTATTTTATATAAATGTGTTGTGGTCTATATAAATATAGGAACCCTCACATTTACTATTGTTTTATAATTGTGAAATTCAAAATAGTTTTAGTTCTCTTCAGCAGGAATAGAATGTGCAAGCCATTGATTGCAGTATTTCATCAAAAACAGTTAGTAAAGATTCGAAAATTAACTTGGAATATTTTATGTATGTTTATTTCTTTCTGCCATCTTGCTCCCCGCTAGTACAGCGATATGTCTCCGGATTACAACGCTACAATCAGGGGTTCGATTTCCCTCAGTGGGCTGAGCAGATAACTCGATGTGGCTTTGCTATAAGAATAACACACACACTACACTAACACTTTCTGACATCCATACGATCATACATTTATCACAAGCTGTAAACCTCGAGCTTTGCTGTGAAAGGTAAGATTCTAGGTAAAGGAACATTCTCATGATCAGTAAACCCAATGAGTGAAAAATATCCAGCTAGTTATGTTTTCCAGTTGTTAGCTAAGAAAACGATATCTTGGTTAAAAATTAAAATGCATTTCCTTCAGTAGATTTGCTGTTTTGTATTTGTATTTTTTATTTATGAGAAGGCTTCTAAGGTTATTTGTTGCTGTCATTTATTTTGGTCTACTGGCAATAGGTAAGACAGCCAATAAGCAGCACAGTACCAGCGACCATCCATGCTATGGAACATACTATCACTCTTATAGTGTGCCCACAGATTAAAGTGTCTTCCTCAGTGACTACTCTCTAATTTGTGTCGAAACATATGGCAGCGAGAAAGACACTAGTTCTGCGAAAGTTGTTTTTCAATTCAATCGTCATTAGTGTATTTTACATATCATTGTTTAACGTTACTATTTATTTATATATATAATAAAAAAACTTATCTCAATGCGAAGCCCCGCAGTAGCTCAGCGATAAGTTTGTCATACTGAAAACTCGGGTTCGATACCGTGCTCGGCTTGGCGTATACAACCCATTGTGTAGCTTTGCGCTTAATAAATCAAATGCTCGAAGTTGGTACTTTTAGTTTCGAAACTGAAATGGATTAATTAAGTAGAATGCAAAAATCTGGAGTTTACATGTTTTTAATCTCAAATGTTTGGCGTGTTTATTTCAAAGGCTGCTACTTTAATATCAACTTACAGAACTATTTATACAACAGGACTAAAAGCTTTATTAGCTTTTGCTACTTTCGAGGATTACTGTTCCCATCCTAAAGCAGTACATCTATTTAACTTGCCCAAAGGAACACTTTGTATCTAATAATCTTAAATACGATATTCAGAAGAAATATCAGTTTTTTGTGTGCGAGTTGTTGTTTTTTTGTCTACACTTCTTCAGCACAACGTTGTGCACATTTTATAGAGTTCATTCAAACAATTATAGAACTATTCATTTTCCATAAAATGAATGGAACAAATGCAACAAATTCTCTTTTAGTATAGATTTTCAATATATAAAATTTGCTGACAACATGAAGATATATGTTGATATAAAGAGCGTTATGATTTTTGTGAAGTCATGTGCATACAAAAGATAGTGCTTGAAGTTTACAAAAGTTATACGAGCTCTACACAAACTCCATTTTTCACATTTTAAGCTTGAGTAAGTATACTTGGTGTGTTACAAATGATAATATAATAATTAATACCTAATGATATTAGTACGATTAATAGTATCAGTAGTCTTACATTTTCTTATTATCATATGCCCAGAGTAGTTTGTCATTCTTAAAGATTGCTTCATATATTCCTCACTGTTCTTTATTTGCAAATAAAGCACTTTTTTCGTGTTTTATAGTGAAATAACTGTGCCACCATGTTCTTTGTTTTTATGTTTTTGTTCGTGGGAAACTTATTCATGCTCTATAAACAAATTACAAAGACTGTTTGTTTTGGAGACTTCTTACCTTTAATTTTAGTTAAATATACCTGGCGACTTGAAATTATAAGGATCTAACTTTGCATAAACCTAAATAATATCTATATTTTTATATCTTGCCTAAAACGAACTATGGTTAGTTTTGTACGAAAGCATAACATTCCCGTGTTGAGATAAGGCTAAGAGAGCTACTATTTAGTTCGTAATGTATTACTAAAGTATTTAGAATCATATATATCATTGTATCTAGTATCCTTCCCCTGATGGTTGGGATAAAAAGGACTTCAGTTATATATAATGAAAGTGATTTTGACTTTAGCACTTGCTATAACAACTGATTTTACAATTCTTGTAATGCTGTTTAGGAATCAAATACCATTATTCAAAGTCGGATGATATACGGGATTACATACATCAAAGCTTACACGTAAAATATAAACATATATAATGTGAATATTACACTGATGTTGATTTCAATGGTAATCTAAACTACAAACAGACAACAATCCTGTCTTCAGCATCAGTTTAAGTGAAGTATAATCTTCCTTTACTCATAGTTCGTTGTAGTAACATGTGTTATTTGGTTTTATAAATTATGATGAGGCAACATACATCTACTGGAATTGATCCTACATTATCTTTTTAACATCCTTTTTCTAAACTTTTATGACTTTACAGAATAACACTGCCATCTTACATAAAAAAATGTTTGTAATATAACACTTTACTTCTACATATAGATTTATCAACCCTTAAAGGAATGATACACTGTAGTTTATAAACATGTGTGTATTCTTTATATCATCCTAATTTAGATTAATCTTGAACTATCAAAATAGAACAGTACTCGTTGTCCATTACATATATATCATTAATATTCTTTCGATGCATACCTAAAATCCTGTGAAAGAACACCCGTTAAAACCTATACATGTTCAATCTATCATCACCTCTAACTTTAATGTAGGAAAAAGAATAACAATATAATCACATATTTGTCTTCCTCTCACTTATTTGCCGATTCATCACTGTATTAAGATTCTTACATATACAAAATTAGAATAATACATTTATTCGCATGAGCAAAATGGGTTGGCCCTGTTATAACTCAGATTAATGATTCATAAAGTTAGAGATGTAGTAATATCATAGGCAGACAATTGATGATGTAAGGATCTCTCAAACTTTCAGAGATGCTAGTTGAAGCATTTGTCTCTACGAATGACTATGGTTATCAACTTCTATTGACTGACTAGAAAAAATATCAGAAACTGGAAAAATTCTTAAAATGCTAATTATCTCAAAGTTTGTCTCAAAGGACCAATTCCTTTAAAAAAATATTAAGATTCAACTTTTTTCAATCGCACTGAAAGCGATTAGAGTTTTCATAAAGCACTCAAAAAGCATTAGAAACAAAAAGAACTGCCATGTAGGTGTACATGAAATAGTTGATAAATGCAGCATTTATTTAAAATCTCGGTTGTTATATTGTGTCCATGCTTCTCCTTCTTGGAGTCCTTTTTAATTAACCTTATAAATAAAACGGTTCCCAGCCACAAAAAGTGCATTTCTTCAATACTTGTAAAATTTCAATGCTCAATTTACCATTTCACCAATTTGCAAACAAAAAAGTCTATTTTAAAACTTGCGTTTTTCATTGCATTCACTATAACTGATGAAAACTCCATTAAAAGTTAAGATAGCCGTTATGCCCACTTTCCATGAGCAAATTACACGAAACTGTTATTTTCGCGACCCTAGAATAAACTGACGGACAGACGCAGGTGAGAATAACTAAAGTGCGACATTATTTTTTTTATTTTTAACAGTTGTAATCTAAGACAAATACATTGAAGTATTTGGGGTTACAAAGTAGGTATTTTGAGGTATTTCACTCTATTGAGTTTCTGTTGATATTTCACATACATAGAATTAGGATTTGACACTTCTGTAACAGAGGCCTAATTAGAAAGTCTCCGTCTTCTTATTGGTCTGATATGTTTTTTTTTTTAAATATCAGCTCCACAACCATTAGAAAATAAAAGTGTTGATTCGGAAGGACAACGATTTTTTATTTTTTTATAAATAAATATTTAAAGATAAAATAGTTTTTATGTTCAATGTCTTTTTCTGGTCTAAGTAACTTAAGTCATTCTTTGTTTCCTCATTGCAGTCAGTAAACAATTCTTGCTAATTTGTACTTTATGTTCTTGTTAGGATCAGTAAAAGATCAATCTTATTCGTCCTTCTAACCTTTCAACGTGAGATATTGTTTTACAAAATTTTCCAATAGGTACGATTACGGCTGTACTGAGCAGTAGGAATACTTGATTAAAGGTTTAGTGGCAACACATTAGAAGAATGAATGTCTGAGCTTTTAATGGAAAATTTCTCATTTTACCTAAAAACAAAATGTTAGAGTACAAATCAATAGCGAAAACAATTGTGGTTATCAACTGAGAAATGCAAATAAGCAATATTTATTTATTTAGTAAACTTCATTTTATCGGTGAGTTAAATAAACAACGTAGGTTCAAGAAGTCTTGATAAAATGAATAAAACCCCTATAACCAGAGCGATTTCGAAAGCGTATTGGGTTAGAGGTTTTTATTTATTTTAAATAAACAACGTTACTTCATTAAGAGCCTTACTTGCAAGACTAAAACTCGAGAAATTAGTTGTAATAGAACTTAACTGAACAAAGACAAAGGCAAAATAACCAAAAACAATAATCTAGCTTTGTTCTATCACATACATTGTAACTAAATATTTTATTCCCACTGAGAATACGAGTTGATGACAGGTAAAATTTTAATCCAAGAAATTGTAATTAAACAATTCAATTTGAAGAACAATTAGGTAAATTATGGAAACGACAGTATCTCAAGATATGCTTGTTTACAAACGTCACTGTCTCAAACTGTAAATGTTTAGAATATTCATTGTTGAACCATTACAAAATATTAAATCTCGAAAAAACACGTTGTGGATATTCTTGAAAGTAGTTATTGAACGACAGATATGATAATTACGTTTATCATACATGGGAAAAAAACAGATTTTAGTTTTAAACTTTCTCTACATGTAATTTTTTCTTTCAACCATCTTCAAATAGTTCCATCAGTGTGTCTGATATAATCTGTACTTCTACATTTACTTCTTTGGATGTTGGGAAGCGATTTAATGTTCAAGTTTTTCCACTGACATTTATCTTCTTGTCGGAATTTTAAACTCTTAGTTGAGAGAAACATTTTAATATTCTGAGTCTTGCACTTTGAAAGACCTACTTTTTGAGCACTTTATTTACACCTTTGAATTTTGTTTTGTTTTGTGTATTGTAAAAGGGAAACCTTTGTAGTTGTTTTTCGCTGTGTAATTCTAAATATTTTTAGTACATTTTCTGTCTTAACTATATTGAAATATGCAGTCTTTAATTCAATTGAAACAAGAGTGTCAGTAATTTTTATTTATTTTAATCATAAAATGTGCGTCTAAAACACAAAGAAATAGGATATACACACGTTTTGTGCTGTGCTAACAGTGGTTCCCATTCTTTCGAATTTTTTACCAAAAATAATATTTTCTTCTTGGACTGATTTTTTTATTATTACTACATATACTTTGAATAAAATATAGCTGTTATTTCTGTCCCAAATGTACACATATACTTCGGATGTGTCTGACGGAAGCAATATCATAACTTTCACTGATGTTGGTATGTAGGCGGATGTTTTTCACGGAGACCGTATCACATGTTTCACTGATGTTGGTAGGTTGGATTTTTTGACGGAAGCACAGAGTCGGAGTTGTTGAAATGAGACCATAAACGTGTGAAAGGTAACTAATTTAATTGTATCTTGGATTCCAGTGGCATGATTTGAAGCTACATTCAAGACTACGTGGATAAGATCATAAAAAGCAATTTACGCCTCATAATAATCACTTCGCACATAAATAGCTGTTAGTAATTGTCATTGCGCTGTACCTGAGATTCAAAAAGCAGGAAGTGAGACGATTATCTGATAGAAATGATATGGAATACTTTAAGTCTGGATTAAGGCTTACTCCAGCTCTATAGCCTGTTTGATGTATTCGTCAAGAATACCAGCAACAGCAAGCAAAGTCATTGAACAACTGTAATCGTTACACATAAGACAAGGATTAATGTCTATGGTTTGAAGATGTGTACTCTCAAAGTGTAGTTTTTGTGTTTTATGCAAAACTGACGTGATATTACACACAACTATCCAGTCTTCCGTGGGTAAAATCGTGGAATATTTCGTCAATATACATAATGAGCTCACTAAGAGGAATCGAACCCCTGATTGTAGCGCTGTAAATCCATAGACGTACCGCTGTACTATCGGGGAGTGTATTGTAAAGTATTAATTTGTTTTGATATACCAAAGAGTACTGTTACCGGATCTACAAATTACAGCTAGAAGATTTTCACTCTTTTATACATTCCTGTGAATTACCTTTTTTTCCAAATTACTTTATCAATAGCAATTTACAAATCAGTAGCTAAAACATAATTTCCATCTGCACAAACGTATTATTGATGTTATAAATCATGTGTTGTGATTTATCGTTGTTTAAGTGCCCTAATTTCTGTCAAAAAAAAGAAAAAAGAGTTCAAGGCAAGCAGTTCATTTGCAAATATGATTTGCTGTTGAGATGTACAACCTTCATGGTATATTGTTTGCTTGTATAGCCGCTTGACATACATCTGTGTTTCCACTTCTTACTGTTGTTCTAGTGCTACTTAGTAATTGTTATACTAGTACTGATGCTTACACTCGCCAGCTTTTTTACGTGTAGTAAAACATAATCACAAGTATATGTTTGGAAAAATGTGTATTAATTTGTCTATGAATATTTATGGACATTAATGATATATAATAAAACAAACAACAAAAAACTCGTACTAAAACATTTTTTTTTGCTAATACTGTCTATTTTTATGTGAAGTACTAAACACTTCTAGAACTGAATAGTGGTTGATTTCGTTAATATGTTATTAATATTACCTTACTTCGCCAAAACAGTACTGAATTTTTCGGTATCTTTTTAGCAGCTGTTTCTTTTCTGCTCAGAAGTAGGACTGTTTCATGTTTTCTTTAGTCTTGAATGTTGTTTCCATTATGATATTTTCCCCACGAATTTTTTACCCCATATTTTACTATTTTTCGTTTAGTGTGCATAGTGGTATTACTGTCAGAAAAGGTGTAATACTCACATAGAACTTCCTCAGAGGGATTTTAGAATTAAAAAGTAAACAAAAATTAGAATATGAACATTTTGAAAAATTGTGAAATAACTTGACGCTATAATATTGTTTATCAAAATCTGAAAATGCTTAAACGATTCCTTGAATATTTTTACCGTATGAATGATAGGTAATTAGAGTAGAAGTTGGCGATTCAAAAAATCTTTGCTTTTTCTTAGTGTACTCATGATTTTCTTGTTAATGTGATTCTAATGGTCATATAGAATAATAATTCTTAAGATAAATATAACAGAAGAGAAAAATAAAACCCAGCATATAAATTTTTCATCACAAATTTTGTCCTATGTCTAAATTATTCTATACAGTAGCATTCTTGCTCTAATACATGTGACCAATTAACACCATTAGTTGTCTCGAAGACAGAGTTATAGTTTGTAATACGTTAATATCCTTGTCCGGAATGCATAAATATCAAATATAATTACTTGTGATACATTAACACTGTTGTCTCAGATTAAGAATTATACTATGTAAAGTCTTTAACACTTGTTCTGAATGCCCCCTTACCATATAACTTGCCATACATAAGCACTATTATGTCATGTAGCCTACACCTTGTAGATTAATTCCCTTACCCTGGATGTAAAAATAAAATTATAAAATATAAAATGGTGTTAATATAACGAATAATAGATTAACATTAATGTATTAGATGTAAGCTCATAACTTGTGATAATTTGGCAGTCTTACTCTCATGTAGTCCTATAATAGGTAATAGACTTGTTATGGAAGTAAATATATAACCTGAGAAAGATTAAAACCTACTTACACTTCAAAAATATATACTCATATACAGCCAAATTTCTATAATTTATGGAGTTTGTACTAAGTAATGTATTTTAAATTTTATATTTTATTATAATATAATCACACATTTTACTGTCTGCAGGTATGTAATGTAACAGCAGGTTCTAATATTTAATAAGTAACGTATTTTAACGCGGAATAACTACTAGTGCTTAGCAAAAGAGAAAAGTCATGCGCTTTTCTATTTCCTTTCTAGTTAGATGTAAAAGACGTTTATATATTTACAACGTCTGAATAGCTATTTATAACTAACTTCGTGTTGTTCTAACATCGAAAATGAGCGTCAGCATAAAAAATATACGTGTTTATTTCATAACCTTGAATGTGCTAAATCTAAGAAAATACGCATGGAAAATATTAATTTTTAACATATGCTTTTCTAAATTGTTTCTAAAAGCAATAGTGATGACCCCTTAGCCTAACTTTTACACATTAGCTGAATCAGTCTTAGAGTGGCTATCTCTTGAGCTTAGTAAATACGGATATAATAGTATGTGGCATATATGCAAGCGTCCTAAGCATATTACTAGAAAGCTTCTGCAAGTACGACTCACATTCAAAACGCTTGTTTTTGTTTTGTTTTTAAGACATACAAAGGAATATTGAACTGGTTAATTTTGGACTGGTAAATTACACGAAAGGCAGCTAGTCAATAATACCTACTGCCTATTCTTTGGGCTACCCTTAGTTTAATCACAGCCCTAAAGAATGAAGTCGTTCTAGTGTGTTACGTTTTTTATGTGGACTGAACGCAACAGAAAGACACAGATAGCAGCTTGTATAATTTATTATAATTATCTACTTATGTGATAGACACAAAATAAATTATCCAATGGCAATAACAGATATCCAATTTCAACCATCAAAACAACTTACAATACAAAAAAGTACTGGCCTGTGCTTAATAATATGATCCAGGATAAGTGTCCAAATCCGAAATCCAAAGTTCTAATCTAGGCGTTGAATTCAGTCCCACGGAGAAATTTTCGAACTTTGAATAGGTAATTTCAAACAAAATTTCACAGTCCAATTCCTATTGACTTTCGATATAATCCGTAATCCGACTGAATTGTAAATGTTGACGAAATAAAATTTTTCACCGCTTTAGTCGATCTATCTCTATTCACAAATTCAGTTTAAACTTTCTCAAACAAGACAAAGTTCTTGATCCGGATAAAATGGATGATTTACTTCTTGACCCGAGTAAAAGTGGATGATTTACTTCTTGACCCGAGTAAAAGTGGATGATTTACTTCTTGACCCGAGTAAAAGTGGATGATTTACTTCTTGACCCGAGTAAAAGTGGATGATTTACTTCCTGACCCGAGTAAAAATGGATGATCTACCTCGCATCGCCGTCTGTTTATATACTATATCGCGTAACTTCCCAGAATTCCACAGTACAAACACCAGGCCAATACAAGTGATCAATTAGTTTTAAAAATTTCTAAATGAATTTTAATTAATTCTAAAATGTTATTTTAAATTTCACCGATTTAAACCTCGAAACAATAATATAAATATAGAATTATAAATAATAAATATGGGAATTCAAATACGACGTTATATGATATTTACATGACATTTACATAACACTCTCGACAACATTTACATGATATTTACATAACAAGTGGCAATACCACGCAAACCACAAACCTTCGGATTCATAATCCAGAAATATGGTATATTTAGCCACACCCAGCCCTTTCAATAACCAACGTATACACAAATTTAGAAATGTATGCTGTATACGAAAACAGAAAAGTAAATAATTACAAACATCTAAAACATACCCATATACCACCGTAATTACGTCTAAAGATTGACTAATAGGATCAAACAGTGTGTATTCGAATTTTTAGGTCCATTGATCAATAGAATTACAATCTCATCACTATAATGATTATATAATCCCACCATAACACCCTCCTCCTTTTTCCGTCTTCCCCAAGTTCTGAACGCACCTATAGCGACAGAGAGGGAAGTGAAGAATTCTCAATATAACAAGGGGGGACGTAGTTACCATTGTGACAAAGATGTTTACCCTTATAAAGAGCTGTCTCTCAGGGAACTGTTTAACTCGATGTAGTTTATATGATATAACGCGTGGAAACCTAGAACTCCTTTTATGTGTTACTCAGACCGTAAAGACAGTTAATGCTGAAAAGTACGCAACGAATGGGACATTATATTCTCACCACCTTTTTACTATAGTAAATGCTTATATGAGCGTTATAAGACGGAGAAGGGGTGGTCTAATTTCTGCTCAGTTGTATGGGGAATTCTATTGACATTTTGCCATAGGAATTCATGAAAATGTTAAAGATAATAACACTTCAACAGTTAATCTATACCTTTTTAAGTGTAACACTCAGGGAATTAACTCTTACACAAGTATCCATAGACTCAATGTACATAGTTCCACATACTAACACGCAACACATTCTCGACTCTTTACAAAACACCTATGCACGAGGGCTATCTGAACTAGCCGTCTCTAATTTAGCAGTGGCTACTTCTTTACCAACCAATAGTAGTATCGACTGTCACATTATAACGCCCACACGGCTGAAAGGACGAGCATGTTTGGTGGGACGGGGATTCTAACCCGCGACCCTAGGATTATCAGCGGAGAACTATAAAGTATGATCTCAAACAACAAGAAGTAGAAATGTCAATTGTTTTGTTTTTGTTACATCGTCTCAGTTTCTTATTTATTATACGTGACGGGGAATTTTTTTATTTAAAGAAACATTAAAGCAGTTGGTCAACTAATGATCTACCCTTACTTCAAGCCGAAATTGAGGACTTTTCTTCTATTTTTTATTTCAAAGGAATGTTTGATTTTTTTATTGCCAGCAGGTTGTACAAAAAAAAAATGGAAAAATGATAAATATTTTCCCCTTGTCATTTTGGGGAGAATTGCATGTGTCGTTTAGCATAAAATAAAATAAAAAATAAAATAAGATTTTTTTTTTTCGTAGTTTTTACACAGTTTTTGCAGACAAAAATTTTCAGTTGTGAACGGAATATGTTGGAAGTGCTAGCAGGTAGCGAATTTCGTCAAAACCTCATGTTGACAATATTGTATGTTTTTACACAGACGAAACACATTTAATGAATCTTTTCATGTGATTTCGAATGTGACGAATTTTTGTATTAAATGTCAACAACATTTATAACTGAACATGTTTCTGAAACATAAAAAAATCTACAATATCGTATTTAGAATGAGCATATTCATTCAGAATAATATTTGATATGCAACAAAAGCGTGAATAAAATACAAGTTGTTTCCGGAGGCACTTGAACAAGTTTAACTTCAGGGGTTTAAAGGATTAAACCTTAATAGTATAAATAACTCCGGAAATGTGTTTTATTAACATAATAAAATCTATCAGATAAGACTAGCTCTTTGTTTTCTTTTCTTGCAAGAAATTTCAGTCTCGGGATGCAAATACATATAAGGAAATAAAACGCATCCTATATAAGTTTACATAACGTTTCAGATGCTTATATATTTTTGTTGAAAGTAACAATGTAAAAAAAAAATGAAACTCTTACTTTCTTTGAAATTCTTAAAATCAGAATTAAAAGCGAAAATGTTTAGTTGTATGAAGAAACTGTACGTATATATAGACAAGTTACTTAGATATTTTTATTAAATATCAGAATAAATCAATGTAGAAAACCTTTAGAATAAAGAGAACGTTTACCAAAGATATACTAATTAAGTGTTGTCCAGATATATTAAATGGATTGATTTTCGCATTCCCTCATTCATAGCCATGATCTTTTATAGCAATTGACAGTCAGTTATTTTTAAACCACACCTACTTAAACATCCAAGTATAATTTAAAGCTAGACTATTGATCTGTTACGTCGTTTAGATCCCGCCCTAAACTCTAAATTTATCCAATGAACGTTTTGGATATTAATCTCTCTGTTGCCGCTCTCCGTAAAGATCCTACTCACAGTTTGAGTGTAAGCGAATCACTAAGGTTTGTAGCACTTCTCATTTTTTGTGAACGCTGTTAAACTACGCACATGGTGACTAGATTTTAAGTAGTACAATTGTGAAACATAGATCAAGCGTTTCGCACAGTAAAGCGTAAATCTAGTTGGCCCACATGTTTTTTCTCACACACAGTAATTCAATGATGTGGCTACCGCTTTTGCCTTAAACCCGAAAGCAGTAGAACGCCTCTGCAAATCGGACATGTTGAACCCTTTCATGGACACGGTCCACATTGGCACCCTCAAACTAAGCCAAACAGCCGTGGCTGTTGAGTCGGCAGGAGTCCACGTACAAGGAAACCACCAATTTGCAGCTCAGGCCAACGGTTATCCTGGTCCTCACTCCAATGTTCATCACCACCATTATGGACATGTTAGAGGTTACGGTGCCCGAGACTTTTTGCTCCGCAGAGAGCATATACCAACTTTAGCTAGCAGCTTAGCAACCCACGATAACTTAAGTAGAAACAGCCCTGTGCACCATGGGATGTTTGTGCCCTCTTCCGCGACGCTGCACGGGGCTCATCACCACACGGTTGACCCTTCTTCCACGCACGTGCTTTTTCCTGGTTTGGAGTATTCTGCGGCTCACCACACTGGACATATAAATGGTCAAATTAGGTTTTCCTTGCCTGGAAGTGACATGTACGATCGTCCGGATATTTTTAACCAAATGACCGACTCAAAAACTGACCGCTTGGCTGGAACCTATGGTGCTATGGACATGGGTCCTCACGGTCCGCAAGCCTTCTTCAGATACATGCGACAGCCAGTTAAACAAGAAATGACGTGTGTCTGGGTAAACCAGGAACAACCATGTCCGAAAAAACCGTGTAACAAAATCTTTACTTGTATGCACGAGATAGTGACTCACATCACCGTAGAACATGTCGGTGGTCCTGAATGCTCGAATCACGCATGTTACTGGCAAAACTGTTCCCGTAGCGGGCGGCCGTTCAAGGCCAAGTACAAACTGGTTAATCACATACGAGTCCACACTGGAGAGAAGCCGTTCCCCTGCCCCTTCCCTGGATGTGGAAAAGTTTTTGCTAGAAGTGAAAATCTTAAGATCCATAAACGAACACACACAGGTAAGCAAAAAAGGTCAATAAATCTGCTAGTAAGTAATAATAGAAACTTCATCAACCATATTGAGCCATAAGGTACTAAGTATTAGTTAATTTATATGCTACACGGGTTTTCTTTACTTTTTACTATTCTTTCGTTTTCTATTTATACACTTTTGTTTTATAATCTAAATAAAATAGATATAACTGGTTCAGGTTCTCTTCAGTACACTTCTTATGCCAATAAATGAATTGGTATTTACTTATTGACCTTTTACGACAGAGTAAATTACTGAAACAATGTATATATGTACCCACACACCAAATGGAAATATTAAAGGGTTTTCCAACTGTAACGTTTAAAGAAGTGTGCGAATTCTGTTTTATTGTGTACACAGCATAGATATCATATTGTATTCTACTTTATTATTGATATTACTTATTACCTTTACACCAATGACACAACGTAAGTTTAAAGCAAAATGCATAGATAACTTAAAGCTCGCAACAGTACCGATTTTTCGTTAAAATAGGTGAACACTTTATCTAACTTCACGTGTATTTAAAAATTAGCGCTCAGAAGATTCTAAGGCCTTAGTTGTGAAAAATGATCAGTTCAGTTACTATCAAGATCCTTGTAGTTATTATCTCACTGTCAGACTTTCGAACAATCATCTTCACTAGGTACTGTAACTTGGGGGTTACGACCGTTAATGCTACTGTTGCTAGAGTTAACCTGAAGATGACCTAAGACGGTATTAAAATTTTTATTAAACTAAAGTAAAGAATAATGTTTCGACCTGTGAAATAATGCTTATTATTGTGTTAACAAAGAGTTAACCTGAAGATGACCTAAAAGGGTCGAAACGTTGTTCTCTATTTTTAATACATGTTTTAATACCCATACGAGCCGTCTTGAGATACATTTTTACCTCAAGTGGGCATCTTGTCATTACGAATGATTTAAACATGATTACAGGTAGCACTCGAAGACAACTACTTTTAAGATTTTGTTCTCCATTGAATAAATGGGTTTACGCACATCAATGTTTTTGAGGCAATGATACTAAAGAAACGTTCAATAATGCCATGGTTTCTGGTTATCATATTACGTAGAACATACAGTGTGTGTATACAAACTTAGTTACGACAAATCTCAGATCACGCACGCACGCACACGCACACACTTCAGTAAAACGATGAAATAAATCCATAGACGTGGTTAACAGTTAAACGTATATTATATTATGATGGTGGTAATTTACTGAAGCATGACGCTGTAATAACATTTACCAAGTTCACTTGTGTTAGTTATTTCAGTTTTATGCAGCTGTACATTTATGAATATATCTATTTTAGGGATCTTATATGCAACTATGCCCAGAAGAATCTTGTTAATATAACGATTGAGTTGAGTATTCAATGTCATTACTGAACTAGAGTAGGTATGTTTGATTTTTAGCAGTCATGTTGTAATTGACATAAAAATTACCTCAGAAACACATAAAAGTCAATGCTCATCTGAGAAGCATTACTGTGAATATTGTAAGTGAGGTTTATTTTTACGTCATTGTCCATCTCAAAAGCATAACTGAGAACATTGTATTTATGAAATATTTTACTTAAGTCTTGAGATTAACCTGTGCATGAGTCAGTCTAACAGAACTTTGAAATAATTTTACTTTTGCAGTAATCACTCAGAAAATAAAATACTTCTCTATAAACAGTAAATATTTTTATGAACGTTATACGATTCTCAAGTATCAATAATTGAAACTGAAATTATTGTTACCTAATTGTTTATTTAGTCTCATGTGATGGTCATGATCAAGAAACATTTACTAACATCTTCCTTTGTTTCAGGATAGCATCAGGAATAAACTGTTTTCTGTATGGTTACGGTGCTCATATGCAAACTAACAAAGATCGATTTGAAATCAAATTATGGTCAAAAACATTTTATGGGGTATTGGTCTGCAGTGTTAAGTTGTAATTAAAGTTGGCGTATGAAATTTCAGTTATCGAAACTTTTTGTACACAGGATTTCACACGTAATGCTAATTTCATGGACAACAAGGAACCATGCAATCTTTCACGACTGCCCTTTTACACCCATCCTTGAGAAAAAATAATGAAATTCACATTTTATTTATCAGAAACAATTATAGATTCTTCCTTGTAAGTTCCTGTAGAGTGCCAGTATCCAGTACTGTTGATGGCAACTCATTCTAAAAGATATTCACTTTGTTAGAAAAATAGCATCATCAGAGGAGCATAGTTTTTTGTTGTAGCTTTTTTTCAGATTTCAAACTAGTATTCTCATGCCCTATTATCTTTTGATACAAAGAAATCTGAGATCTCTATTCTGTCAATCTCCTGGATATCTTGCAAACTTCAATAAGATTATTCTTTTCTCAACAGAAAATAGATTAAAAGCTCTTATAACTCTTCCATCTCTCGAATTATCTTATCAGCACTTCTTTGAATCCTTTCCAATTAATCAAAATCATTTCTTAGATAAGGAGATCAAAGCTGTACACAGTTTTCCATGTGAAGCCTAACCAATAATTTGTGTTGGAAGGTAATTACCTTTTTTAACGTTTAGTCAATATATATATATATAGAGAGAGAGAGAGAGAGAGTTATACCCAAAACTTGTAATAACTTTATTACTAAAAAAAGAAAAAAGTTTGCTTTGGAATTTCGCACAAAGCTACTCGAGGGCTATCTGTGCTAGCCGTCCCTAATTTAGCAGTGTAAGACTAGAGGGAAGGCAGCTAGTCATCACCACTCACCGCCAACTCTTGGGCTACTCTTTTACCAACGAATTGACCGTCACATTATACGCCCCCACGGCTGGGAGAGCGAGCATGTTTAGCGCGACGCGGACGCGAACCCACGACCATCGGATTACGAGTCGCACGTCTTACGCGCTTGGCCATGCCAGGCCGAAAGAAGAAGAAGAAGAAGAAGAAAAAAGAGTATGTTTTCGATTGCTGACTTGACTTAGCCACTACTGTGCCAAAATGTTTTCCTCTTGCTAATGAAGGGGTTTGTGCATATAGCCCTCGTGTATCTTTGCGCGAAATTAAAAACAAACAAATGTATATATATTTAAAATGAGATCCAATGGTAACCCAAATGCGTATTTATGCTTATTACTTATTGAATTTCATTTGCCAAATATTTGTTACATTTTACCAATTGATCTAAATCATTTTGTAATAATTTAACATCTTAAAACAACTATAAATATTAAAAAAATACTTCAGTAGTTTACTAATTATTCTGTTATCAATATCATTAACATAAACAAAAAAACAAAAGCCAAAAAATTAATCACTAAGACACTTCGTCAGTAACAAGAGTTCCGTTTTACTAGACTCTATTAATAACACATTTTATTTCTCCCATCCAACTTATCAAAAGCATTTTGCAAATTCAAATACAAACAAATCCACGTATAAATAACAAAAAACATTCTCGGAAAGATTCGTAATGCAAATTTTCTTTTCGTGAATCATAAGTTGGGTTCAACTTATGATATATTTCACTAAATTATTTTGCATAAATATTTCATTTTTTCAGGCTCTGTGGAATTTTTCTCTCTACTAAACTAAGCCTAACTGGCCTGTAATACTCAGGGCAACTCTCATCATCCCCTTTAAAAATTAGAGTAACATTGTTAAGTAAAAATAAATGGAAAGTTTTAAATTACAAACGTTATTTTAAGACTGGAGTAATTAATGAATGAATTTCTGTAAGAGGGTAGCGTTAGCGCTTTTCGCCATTCTCTTCAAATGAAAACATAAAAAAAAAACATTTAGCTATTGCTTAACCTGTTCTTTAATTTTGATATATTTGTTGTCTATGCAGTTAACTATATATTTTTGAATGAATTGTTCTAAACAATAGTGTGATTTAACTTTGTAACTTAAGAATTGTTAATAGGTAACTGAATTGTCCTAATTGTTTAATTCAGAAAAGTTTCACTTTAGAAAAACATGTTTTATATTATTTTTCTCCTATGATGGTGTTTTACTACGATATCATACTGTGATAAGATTACAAAGTTCACTTACATGGGTTATTTCAGCTTTCTGTAGCTACATTTATAAAATATATCTATTTTATATCTCATAATAGTTTTATTACTAACAAAAGAGTATTTTTTCGATCGCTTAAGTGACTTAGCCACCACTTTGCCGAAATATTTTTATCTTGCTCTGTAACTTGAGATTAAAACGTTCTTTGTTACACGTTGTGTAATTTAATTCCAAAACTTATTTTGTTGCATTGAAATATGATCATTATGGCAATTATTCAAAACTAGTGTGCACTAGGTTACGGGAAGTAATTTGGAGTACTAAACATTCTTAGTGAGTTCTTAATTGATATTGACAAAATACGTTAAAAGCTATGCAACGGCTAAAACCTTTCATTACAACGTGATCAGGAAATGTTATAAATTTCTTTCAATTCGTGTTTATTCATACATACTTATTTAAAACATTTATTTATTGTAACGTCGTTTTATTCTCGGAGGCTTTTCAATGTAATATTTGAGGTTATAAGAAAAAAATGTAATTGGCCTTCGAATGCATGACATAAAAATAGTTTACGTGCCATGTGAACAGTTTTTAATTTAGAAGTAACCATCTTATTTTACACACAATTTTTGAAATAATGTTTATTGCATCTTCAAATTTGTTGTTTGCGTTCCTAAACTGAATATCACTGACATTATTTAACGGTTTAATAATACAGAGAAGCCTGAGCGTTACATGTGACAGTGAGTACAAACAAATTCAACAAAGCACATTGTAGACTTTTGTGTACAACACACTTATAATGTTTCTTGTTCTTTTTTTAAAACTTATTTTGGTTAAGTCATATTGGCTAATGTTCTAAAACATTGTATTTATAAGATTTAGTATCTTTCATCACTACCACAAATTGATATATTAGTTTTAAATTTGATTTAAACATTACCCGGTTTTAGTTGTGTGGCAGTTAAACTTCAACTTTATAAGTTCTTTTATTAAAAAAAAAAAGTCCGGTGTTTTGGCGACTTTCAAGTTCTTCCTGGATATACGATATCCCCTTAACATAAACGTTTCTTTTATGAAATCACAATGGTTGTAGATGTTCCTGTTTATGGTTTCTTGGTTTTCTTATGATCTTAACCTGTGTGATAATCTGGCTTATTTCATAAAGATAACTTCAAATACAAATAAACATCCTGTAGATTATAGGTAATTTCGTGAGCTTCTTGCACAAACGCTCCTAATATCAGTAAAATCTTACGAGCTTCATTATGTCTTTTCGCAATTCTCTCAACAGTTAACACTGGTAATTTAACATATGCCTTTTTAAGATTGCCATTTTAGCAAAAATTATATTTATTGTACACTTTGCAGAAATTAGTGATGCACTTCTAACTTACAATGTGATCGCACTACTAACTTTTTGATTCAGTGAATACTAAATGAACCTCCAAATTTGAAAGCCTCAGTAACTTTACGATTTGCACCAAACGAACCACTTGCTATATTTTTATTTTGCCTGTAACCAAAATGATTGTATAATTATACGTTATATACAAAACCTTTCATGGTCTAAATATTCCCTCAGATAATACATAAAAATAGTCGCTGTCTTAAAATGAAAGTTTTAACTGGTGAACTTTATTCATGTACAAGCATTATTATTATTTATTTTTTCAAGCTTTGAAAGTAAACAGCTGTTTGATATCTAAATTTTCATATTACCTTCTTTTAGGCATACAATTCAGTATCATTGGTTGAGAATTATTTTGTCTCCCTGGAAAAGAAAAATTCAAAAATTAATGAGTTAAAAGAGCACTTTAATAAAATGTATTTGGTTTCTTTGTATCACGCTCTATCCCGCCCCCAGTGGCTTAGTGACATGTCTGCTGACTTGTACTGCTTGAAACCATGTTTCGATACCCACGGTGGGCAGAGCACAGCTGGCCCGTTGTGTAACCTAATGATAAAGACAAACAAATCTTTGTATCGCACATAATTTTTAAGATGTACAGACATAATGTTAGTGTTTTACAAGACAAAATGCTTATTTAGTGTGCTTAATGCACGCATAATATTGACACTATAGTAATAAAAATTAATAACATTATATGTCTTTGCCCCATACTTAAATATAGTATATGAATATACAGAGCGTTCAGAAATAGTCTCTGGTAGTAATATTTACTGAACTCGCTCACACCATACGTACTTATAATATTAATAATAAAGATATTCACCAAGTTGGTTTGTTTATACTTTGTGTCCAAAACAGTTTCATTTGTAATGTTCTTTCAATATAATGGTGCCAGCCCAACCGAATACATAAACAAAATTAAATATTTGGTTTTAGAAAACTTAGACGTGATTGAAACTTTCAGTTAGATTTTTGTAAGGAATAGAACAGAAGTACTTTATTTTATTATCGTGTTTGTTCAGTGTGAAAAACTGAACGAAAGATTAAAAATTTACTTGAAATTTACTTTTTTTCACATAAGTGACACGAAAGTAACAATTTATAGAAAGAAGACAAAAATTTCGTTATTTTTCAATTAATGAAATTGTTATTAACAATGGATTAATTTAATGAAGTTTAAAGATGAAACTATATTTTATCGAGCCCTGTTTACAATTTGGTAATACGTATATTTCTAACACCGTTTTCTTTCTCTCGAACAGATTTTTAAACTATTTTTCTGCGTCTATAGTCTTTTTAATATTCAGCTGTCATCAGTATTAAAAAAATGTGGAGTTCTTATACTTTTCCAGTAAAATTAATACTTTGCATGTACATTTACAGATCACTTTTACACGAATAAAATAAAATTTAAATCTGCCCAAGAGTTCAATTCTTGGAAGATAAAGTATTAAAGTGAATATTAAAAAACTACTTTTGCTATCTTAGTAAAATCAGTAGAGCAAAAGTTCAGGAAAAATCGTGAACTTTTGTTTCAATTTCAGCATTTCAAATTTGTTGCTCTATTTCTAACCTGTTAAAATGATCGCATAGTTCTTGTTTTCCGTAATTATTCTTGTGACATGAAAGCGTACATAAGACAGGACAATAGTGTGTATTATCACATATCTAACTAAGCTGTATTTATGATCACATTCAGTTAAAAGACGTAAAAATTAGTGGCTGTAAATCTGCAGCATATTTTCAAAGCAACCTGAAATATATGTAATTCTAAAAAAAAAAAAAGTGGAGGGAAAGAAATATATAAATTTACCTTGACTAACTTATAAGTGAGCATCATTTATTCAACATTAAAACCAGTCACATGAAAAATGGCATTTTGTTTATTTTGTAGGAAAAAATATAGCAATGTCGAAATATACCGATATTTGTATTGAGCTTTTAGCAGATCGATTGTTATAAATAATGCTAAAACAACGTATTTAAGTTTTTTATATTTTGTATACATGAAAGGATACTAGCTTAAACCTAGCCCAAGCGTCATCTCTTTTTAAAACTAAACGAAGAGATATTTTGTTATTTCTTTCAATAAGTTTAATGACTGCTATTATATTGCGTTCACCTTCTAGAAGTATTTCGATCAAAACTTTCTATTTCACACTTTAGTAGAATTTTGGTTTTAAGACAGTTTCTGAGCCTGCATTTCTGAATATCAAAGCGTTTGTTTTTTGTTTTAATTTCAGTCAGTATAGTGAAATATTTCTCTGTTAAAGTGAAACACTATTTAGCCTTATAATAATAACATATGGATGTTACAACAATTAGTTCCCGCGCGATATAATACAAACGAGATAGCCAACTAGTAGTTACGTTTCTTCGTTATTTAATACATAATTTAATTTTGTGAAGAGGCTTAGTGTAATAAGTAAAATGCATAAAATACATAACACTGAAGATATTTTAAACTCTCTCTTCTCTACAGGATGATTTTTTTTTGTTTTGAATTTTGTGCAAAGCTACATGAGTGCTATCTGCGCTAGTCGTCTCTAATTGTGCAGTGTAAGGCCAACTCTTGGGCTACTCTTTTACCAACGGATAGTGGGAGTGACCTTAACAATACAATGCCCCCACTGCTGAAAAGGTGAGCATGTTTGTTGTAACAGGGATTCGAACCTGCGACCCTCGGATCACGAGTCGAGCGCCCTAACCACTCGATTGTTATGTCATGTATATGTAGCATGATATTACCGACACTAAGAATAACATTTGTAACCACATAATTAAGAGAAGGTTTAAAAGAAAACATGTTTATTGGACAAGTTAGGCATACTTGATGTTCTTTTAGGAACACTGGAAATGAAAGCAATTTAGACTTGTAATTTTTTTTTACTATTTTTCTGTTGCTGCGACGCATTAAAAGAAATGAAGCATTAACAGAAATATATGATGCATGAAAGATAGACTACATTGCAAGATTGTATAACTATATGTTAACCACGCTATATCTACCATATCCAGCGTCGACTAAACCTTCCGTCCAGTAGCAAAATTATTCGTTAGGTAACTTACAAGCAACAGCTGATTACAATTTTTGCTCTTCTCCACATTTAAGTTTCTATATAAAATGAAGATTTTACTATTGAGATCTACCCAATAAATCGAACTAGAATAAAATTTGTATAATATCTCATTTTTTTTAATCAATTCATTTACATAAAATGTTGTTTGCTAAAGTAAGAAGTCAGGATTAAAATTGGATTTTCACCAAGGGTACGCAATCTGCCGCTCAAAAATATAATCAATATGCACATCTATGTAATTACTATTTTGATGCAACTTATAGGATGAATGGTTATGTCTGCAGTTAGTTTTGGATAACTTGTAGAAAGTTTTCTCAATAGATACTGCTCTTGTTTCTGCTGTTTGATGTTCTTGAAGATCTTGTGTCATATTTTATGTGTAATTAATATTTCTGAAAAATTCTGGAGTTATGTTGTCAACATTCATTGACAGTCAATCCCATAAGTATGAAAAATCGAATTGTCTGTGTCCTCAGACAGTCAAACTAAAACTTGTTTACTTAGTGAGTTATATAGGAATAAATTATAGTATTTCTGTATTTGCAGTGTTGGAAAACCAACGTTGGTCAGTTTTGGATATTTGCACAAGCTTCACAAGCTAGCTATCTCTAACATTAAATTCCTAATTTTCTCCTGAAGAAGACCCACCTTTTGAAAGTGCTCGGGTTATAGGGTTTTTTAAATTTTGTATCAAAACTTATTAGATCTATGTGTTTTCCTGACGTGATGAATCTAACTTGGATTTGACAGACTAAATGTTAAGGCGGCACTATGCACCCTCAGTTTCACAGTCTAAGTTAATCATTAGGCCTAGAGAGCTCACGAGATCATATTATCTGTGTCTGCTTTGAATCTATAGAGTTGAAAGACTATATTCTGTATCCCCAACAAGTCTTAAGAAATTTAAGAGGCAGTTTATCTAATATTCATATCAATTCCTATATGGCTGAAAACTTGAATTCTATGTATTTACAGGAATGTTGAATTATATTGTCTGTATCTGCAGTAAGTCTTAAAGGTGTTTAATGATGTATTTTAGTTATTCGCAGTGGGAGTTGAGAGAGTGCAGTATTACATTTGTGTTCTCAGTGAGTCTGTAAGAATATGTGGTTGTATTGTTTGTGTTTGCAGTGAGTCTTGTAAGGGTGAAGGGTTGCACCGTCAGTATCTCAAGGGTTATTGGAGGGTGAAGGATTGTGTTGACTGTTCCACGCTGAGTCTTGTTGTATTCTCAATTATTTGTGTGAGGATACTTGGTTGTATTATTTGTATCTGCAATGAGTCATGTAAGAGTAAGTGAGGTATCATGAGTGAGTCTTGTGTAAGTGAAGGATTGTATTGTCTGTTTCCTTAGTGATGCTTGTAGGGTGAAGGGTTGTAGTAAGAGTTGTTGTTTGTAATTAAGCACAAAGCTACACAAAGGGCTATCTGTGCTCTGGCCACCAAGGACATCGAAACCCGGTTTGGGGCATGTAATTCCGCAGACATGCCGCTGTGCGACCGTAGCAAGAAACGAGACGTAGAATGCTATAAATATTTTCCTTTCCCACTCTAAAATGGACACAAACTTTTGTAATTTAGAAGGTAATATGACATCTGATGTTCTGGAGTAATCATCTGGTGAATTGAACACTTGTCTTAACATATCTTGCTTTTTCGATAGCCGAGTAAAGCTCAGTCACTTACGTTTCTAAAAAAAACAGAAAAGTTTTTAGATGGAAAAATTACTAGTTTATAATTAATAAAAAAACTAGTTTAAATGATATAGAACAAAAAAAGTTTTAAAACAGCTGAATACAAAAATTTGTATATATCGTATTTTAAAGTGTCCGTAATTTAGTAGTCATAGGATACTTACTTCCTGCTTTAAAATGAGATCTTGTATTTAATTGTTGTTTACTCATGTTACTGATGCTCATTTTTAAACGTTCACTAATTTGTTGAGTAGTTTTAAGGTAAATCATACAAGGGTTATTCAAGTTCTCATGGTGATCTTAAACGTCTTATTTCATTGCTTCTCAGTTGGAAGACAGGTACGTCGTAATTGTCTTGTGATCATGTCATCATAGATAGAATTAATTTTTTTTGTGGTATTTAGACAAAAATATCACGAACCTAGAATTATGTGACAAAATGATACCACTCACTTAAACTCTTGTCCCAAAAAAGGACTCGTTCATCCACTGTGCTAAACAAAGCGACACATGCACAGACGGCTGATTACAATCGACACAGTGTAATAGGGGGTAGGTGGTTTATTTCGCGCGTCACGTAACACGTTTATCAAATAAACAAGGGCATGTCTCCTTTGTAGTGTCTGTTTTCCTTTATCGTGCTTTGTTGTGGAGTTTAACAGGTACGAAAACTTAATATTATAATATACCAAGTTTTTATTTATTTAAGCTTTGATGGACACCAAGTACGTAACATTTACGTTTGAGTAAATATTAAACATTTAAATCATGCATTTGGGCCTTGTATCACAAGGTACATTCGTACAGTAGAGTAAAATCTAAAATAACTGTCTCTGTATGGAGTTTTGGCACTTATATTCAAGCTACAATGACAAAGCTGGTGCGAAAAGAATTGTATCACTTTAATATAAATATATTTATGCAAATTACTACTATTATACCATTAAATAATTTCTTCTTTATTGAGCAGGGTGAATTGTGATTTTTCAAGGTGTCTGTTGTTATTGTTTCACACTTTGAGTTTGTAGTCTCAATTTTTGATCTTTCAATGGTGTTTGTTTCTTGATCATGTATGGTACAACAGTTTTTCATTACCTTGAAGGTATAATTTCAAGCTATTAACAATATTTTGGCCGTAATCCCAATAATGTAGGCAAGTTTAATAAACGGGATTTCTTAGTTAAGTTTATATACAGTATGTATCTATGCATGCAAATTGCAATAAAGGAATATCAATTATTAAACTTTGTCAACTACGTTTAATTTATACTAGTAATTACTTAAAACACAGATGTATGAGATTTTTCTAATACAATTTTGTTTAACTGGGAAACTTCTTTTATAAACTTTTGGAGAATGTTCTTGTAACAGCTGTTATGTTCTGAAAAACATAGGAATGTTCATTTATAAACTATGTTTATATTTATGAAAAGTGATAATCTTATTAATAAGAGATTCTGAGTGAAACCAAAAAATAGTAAACTCCGGGGCGCTTGAGACCGACTGAAATTCGACAGACATTTGACAATTGATAGAGATTGAGTTAGGTGTTATTCATTGTAATATAAAAGATTAATGTAGATATATTGTTAGTCATATTGAAGCCTTATTTACGTAAGTGCGTGTATGACACATCTGAACTAAAATTATGGAGTAAAAAAGTGGGTAGAAGTTAAATTAAATAACACTCCGTCAGTTTTGACAGTATTATGTACTACTATAGTAAACGTTCGCAGCCTTATTGATTAATAAAGCTTTTTTTACCTTACAAAACAGGCTGATTTTACAGTGATGACAGTGTACCATATTTCAACTACTTAGCCACTTTTTAAAAGTAAAATATATCAAATACAGCGTGTTCAGTGTATGTAACAAGATGAAGTGACAGAATTCACTCGATATTGCAAACATATATTATTTTCTGAAAAATAGAAATCAACCCTGTTTTCTTTTGTTGTTTTTTTATTTGCATCGATACTAACAAAGTGCAGCAGGTTAGTTCTTATCGGTTTGTTCCTTAAAAACTGGTCATGTGGACGAAATAGAGACGAGGGTTTTTATTGAGAAAGAGGAAAAAGAACGTATGAATTCAGTATTTGATATAAAATGTTAGAAAATAAAATAAAATCATATAATGGCACACTGTGTTATTGCATATGAGTGATATTTTCACATATCAACGGAGATAGATCACATATCAGGTCTGTAGATGTCATGTATAAGGAAGTATACCTTTTTAACACTAGTATGTTACAATAAATTGACTGCAATAACTATTAGTGTGGATGGACGTGGAGTGTAACTGATAGGGGTACGAAGAAATGACTTGGATTATTAGGATTTTGATGCTGATTACTGCTTAAGTCGGATAAAACGTGTACCGATTTATTTGTATGTTTAAAATTGATTAAACTTTTTTAATTATTACAGTAGTTGTCTATAACTATTGCCAATCTGTTTAGTTCATTAACTACTGTATTTTTCAGATATTCTATATTGTTAATTTATTCGTGAACAGTTATACAGAGTAAAAAGAAACTAGCACACCGTTCTCTAAAACTATTACAAACCATCACAAAGAAAATTATTTAATCAATTCCAGATTTCTACTCCGAATCATCTTCATACACATTGAACCTTTAACATATCGACTAATTTTTATAATGGTGTTTTGCATTATATAAAGAATTTTGCTATAGCGGACAAATTTACATTCAGAGTGAAGATATTAGAAAGAGCATAAAAGAATCGAGCAATAACTAATGGAATTGATTACAATATTTGTCTTATCTGACTTATAAGTTATTAAGAGCTTTGTAACCAAAGGAGGTTGGACTTAAGATCACTTTGATGTATAAATAATTTATAAAAAAAAAATATATTTTACCTAAACCAATTGAGTTCATAGAATTTCCAGTTCGTAATTTTTGGATTAAGAGGTTTCCATCACTTGAATATGTTATTAGATGATTATGTTGTGGTAGTGTATAAAAAAGTTATACCAGTATAATATATGTGACATCTATTGACTCCTATCGCTGTTGATTCTTCAGTCATATAAGAGGAAATGAGGCCTGGCATGGCCGAGCGCGTTAAGGCGTGCACTCCTAATCCGAGGGTCGCGGGTTCGCGCCCGCGTCGCGCTAAACATGCTCACCCTCCCAGCCGTGGGGGTGTATAATGTGACGGTCAATCCCACTATTCGTTGGTAAAAGAGTAGCCCAATAGTTGGCGGTGGGTGGTGATGACTAGCTGCCTTCCCTCTAGTCTTACACTGCTAAATTAGGGACGGCTAGCACAGATAGCCCTCGAGTAGCTTTGTGCGAAATTCCAAAAAACAAACAAACAAACAAACAAAAAACAAAGAGGAAATGAAGCAAGCATACATTTCAATAACGCTTCCAAGTGAGACTTTTGTTTGTTTGAGAATAAAAGGTTTGGTCCAGATACTAATACATCGCTCGTTTAAGGTATTGCCGTTGTAAATGTGCATCACTTGTTTAACAGAAACTATTTAAGGTTTTTTTTATCTCATCTTTGTTCATCTGGCTTTGTCAACAGAACGAGTACTTTAATAATAGTAATAATAATATACATGTGAAAACCGTTGACATTTCCTCAATGTATAGTGTTACCACGAACAAACATTGTTTATCAAATAAAATCTCACATGGATAAAATAAGGTATTATATTTGAAAATATAAGCTCGGGTTTCTTAATAGAGATATAAGTAAATTGCATTACTTTGCATTAAAATACATTATTTTGCATTGTTGTATAGAATTCTGCATATTTGGTGCGTGTACCTGTGGCTTATTCGACTATGTTCACATAATTTTTTTTATGCAAAGTGTCTTGAATTTATTGAAATATGTGTGTGTGCGTGCGCTTGTATAAGATATCCGTGTATCGTGCACTATATATGTATTATAATTTACATTGTACAGCTGGAATATTTAACAGACGTGTGTTTAACTAAATATTATTTCGTTGTTTTAGAAAAAAGAAGTATACTTGCTACCGAGTCTTGTCTTTGTTTCAGTGTGATAAACATTTGTAACGTTTTCAAAAACTGGCAAACGAAAATTGATATCATCATATAAATACGAGAGAAGCACAGTAATGTGTATGTGACTGTTGAGGCATACATATATGGCAATTTTTTACACATAAAAAATATGTGCTTGACTTTTGCATATTTTACACAAACAAATTACTATGTGTATGTTAAATAATAGGTTCATAACACTGTTAAATGTTGACTATGACGTCTATATGTTTTAAGTCATTAGAGCCAAACAGTTAACTAACCTTTTTTTTCTGTACTTCTCGCGAAAAAAAAACTCGCGAATTAGAAAAAGAAATAAGGTTATATTCGTATTTCAACACTAAAATACCAAATACCGCTATTATAAAAACGTTTCATAAAACTCATTTTTCTCCTAATTTTGTCAACATGAAGTTTATAAGACCATCTGTAGAAAATATATCATGTTTGCTACATCGTTTGAAAGATATCAGAATAGTTTATCAATGTTAGCCTTGAAGAGATGAAACTCTCATGTGAAACAAATTAAGTCTTTTACATTCTTCATGTAAAATATATATTATTGATCACAGAAGCTAAAGTACGATTCTTATAAAGTGATGTTCATGTTTTATTATTAAAGCTATTTGTCATACACGGACGCTAACGCTCTACGGTTAGTCATAATAAGAGTATCAAAGCTTTCCATTTTAACATCGTAGATATTAGTTAAAGCTCTTTAAGATAATGTTTATAATTTTTTTACCACATCATTGGTATTGAAGTTAAGCTAGGCAATTCAACATAACACTATTCCAACATTGAAGTTACGCTAGGCAATGCTTTATAATGCTATTCCTGCACTGAAGTTAAGCTAAGTTTTTTTTGTAGTTTTTGAATTAAGCACAAAGCTACACAATGGGCTATATGTGCTCTGCCCACCACGGGTATGGAAACCCGGATTTTAGCATGTAAGTCCGCAGACATACCGCTGAGCCACAGGGGGGCATTAAGCTAAGCTAATAGAACATTTGAAGTCGAACAAATTAATCTTGCTTGTGTTTTAACTTTAAAATTTAATACAAAAGCGCTGCAGCGCTAATGCTTACAAAACTATAACGTTCTGGTAAACCAAACATGACGAAAATAGTACAGGAATGTTTTACTGATATAACATGACCATAGTAGAGAAGATAACGACGTTATGCCGTTAGACCAAGTATATCTACGAATAAGAACAGAAAATTAGAGTACGTTAACAAGTGTCTCAGTTTTTATGATGACCAAGGTCCTGGTATCCAATCACATTACACATACAATGATACCTATATCCCGCTCATTAATTTCTCCTATGCAAATCATTGCTTTTTGTTGTCTCACTAAATGGACATCTATGCTATCTGATGTATGTGAGGACGTTTATGACTTACATAAACAGGAAACACCTTTATGTAGATGACAACAGTATCAAAGAATAGTTTTGATAGTTTGATTGTAAAACGTATAAGGCACGTATCATGTTTAAACACTAGTAGCTTTGCAAAATATCAAACTAAAACGTGAAATACAAAATAAAACGTTAAAGAGAGAAACTGATAACTGCAGAGAGGGAGAGATGATAAAAGGAAATCTATGTTAGAAACGTATGTTCTAGTATACAATGATGTATGACGGGAAAATTTCTATTGATTTAATCTCATTAGACGCTTGTTTGTAATCCTCATGCGATGAATGATCCAAATGTGGGTCGTTGAACCTACTGCCGCTTAGTAGTCTGAGAATTAACCAGACACTTCATTTGTTCAAGTTATGAGCATATGCTCGTGCTTGAATCTCACGTTAAAAAGAAATGGGGGTGATATAAAATTCATCATAAGCGTTGGTGAATACAACCACTGTTCATAAACCCTGCTTTGAATTACCAAGTGCCATCACAATGATTCTTTATACCACCTACTTATGTATAATCTAGACTCTCTAGTTGCTGATACATAGTTTATAACTATTATACATTATTGTTCTCGTCCAAACCAATATATAACAAAAGAACGGCGTTGCTGTAAATAACGCAAAAGTTTTCGTTCAGACAGATTATACAGCTTTACTGTATAGCTTTAATTCTATACAGACGTAATATCACAATACAAGTTTTTTCATCATTCCTTTACCCCACTGCTAGATATATTTATGTGTGCTAAAACCTTAAGATTTTGTTAAATATAGATAGTTTTAAAACTATTTAAAAGTTCAGTGCTATTACCTTCATGGATAACCTTTTGTTTCTCAAAATAAATATATTTTTGGTGGGTGATAAATATAAGGATAATTTTATCACATCACTATTTCAGATGCTAAAGCTGAAACTGAGCTGTCTCAAACTGGTACAGTTTCTATTAGATGCATACAGCGAAAGAATTACTATGGGTAATATGAAATACACGAATTTATTATTGGTATAAGACAACACTGCAGTTACTGTTAGCAATACAGAATATACAATTTTTATGTAACCGGACAGCATGAAAGTCATTGGTAGTAGTAGGTTATATACATTTTTACTGAAAATCCAAATAGCAGAGTAGTTATTGTTAGTAGAAGATTATGAAGGTTTACTGAAATAGCAGAGAGTAGTAAGGAATATAAATGCTTATGGTAACAACAGACAGCAGAGTAATTACTGTTAATAGTTAGTTTACTTAGCTTTAAATGGCAGAGTAGTAAATGTATTGGATGTATAATTGTTGGCATTTCACAGTTTCTGTTCAAGTCTTTACACAGGTGGTAAGAACAGCTTCCTAATCTTAGCTAGTTGATTATTCCAGGTGTGAATGGTGAAAGGCAGGGGTCACCAAACTTTTTTCACAGGGGGCCAGATTACTTTGGGATTTGAAGAATGTTCTTCAATACTCATAAGCTAGAACAAAAGCTCTCTGTAAAAGACTTAACACTAACTTTAGGATGCCACATTAGCCATGTGGGAGTAGCATGCAGTACACAAATAGAATAAAAAAACAAACAGAAATACAACAAATATTTTTATTTACCAAAATGTTATCAAAGAAGGTGACATTAGCAAAAAAAATTGTCACATCGCACATAGTGAGTACATATCTGAATTTCACTAAGCCACAACACTTACCTAAGAACGAGTTACGAAAAGCGCATAAGAGAAATGAGCTTGCTGAAGCGGTAACTCTAGGCCGCTGAATTTACAAGACGAGTTAATAGGACGAGGGTTAAGTCTTTCCTCGTTTTCAAAATTCTAATGCTTTCTTAGATACGTGCCTCGATATGAATAAACGGGCAGCAAGGACGAAAGAACAATTTTCCTATTGGTTAAAAATATTCGTGACAGCTTTGTTTCTTTTTATCATTACGTCTTGTGTTTGCCAGCTTAAAGCGACCATCGGTGTGATTTATTTTGTTATGACAGTCGGACATCTGATGAAATGTCACGTTTTTTTTCCAAGCGGCTAGCGGGCCGAACAAAATGACCTCGAGGGCCGTAGTGAAGGGGAGTGAACAATGCTAAAATCTAGCAATGCGTGGAATGTGCGAAACGAGAATCGGGGATAGAACGAATGAACAACTAAACAATGCGACAGAAGCAGCAACTTGCGGTTCGTGACTTCCACGTGGGTAAAATGAGTCTTATTGAAGTACGAGTGGGAGACAGTACCTTTGATCGTCCTTAGCCAACCGTCATTTGTACCAGTATCCACGCTTCTAGTTACATAGCTAGTAACCATGTATTAATTCAAAACTTTTTTTTGCAAAATAAAATTACAGTTTTAAATTAATAATATGTTTTTAAATTAATCCAGTCTTGCCTTGACATACATGTTTAAGATTAATATCTTCCTTTCAGTCTTTCGTTATGACTTTGATTTCTGAACACATTTTAGTTGTGTGTTTATTATACACAATATATTCTATCATAAGCAGCTAATAAGCTGCAATTAAATTCAGGAGTGACTACAAATAAGGTCCGAGGACAAAAATATTCATTAATGTTAACAAACAATAGTCGAGAAATAATGAATTAAATCAAATGATTATTTTGAAACATGAGAAAGTTGTGTTTATTCGAAAGGCAGTTTTCCTTTAAAAGTACTAAACCTGAAAAAATTATAGTTAGAACTTTAAAATCACATGAAGAAATCCCATTACGAGTATTTCGTTTCTGTTGTTACAATATAACTTAACGTTTTGAGCTAGTAGAAAATAGTGTTTATTTTAAAATTTATTTTTGTGAATTAGTTGAAAATTTAACTGTGTTAAAGTAGTAAAAGATTTTTTTCTCATAAATAATAGTCACTCACAGTGGCTAACTGAGTCACCTAATCTAAAAGTTCCAATAGTTATTCCACAGCTAACAACCATTCAGAATGTTTATCCAACACATTCACGATCGTATCGACAAATGTGTGAGCTAGTCTGTACAATGAGATATTAGTAAGCAAAAAACAATCAGCAAATTGTTCTTTCATCCCAATAAATTAATATCCATATCGTTGAATATATCAATGATATTTAAGTTAAATTTGGAAATATTAAAATTTGATAAGCTACAGTAATTAAGAATACTTTCAAGTTTTCAACTGTTTGTTTTAGCGCCACATTACACAATAAGCTATCAGTCAGTGCCTTGTCCACCAAAGGAATCAAGCCCCGAATTTACCTCTGATCTGCTGGGGGACAATTTTTCAATACGTCATATGTGTTAGTGAGTTTATGTGCTTTACGTAAGAAAGAAAACTGACTTTAACCTATGGGTATACATTAGGAAATTTAGATGTTTTTCGTTGCTTTGAATAATTTACTGAATACAGCCATAAATTAAATGCAATGACCTCAAATAGTGTTGTTTTTACAAGCAATAATAAAAATCGTAGATTTTAAACAGTATTCACTTTGAAAACTATGTTGAGGTCATGTAGGAAGAAAAAAAACAACTGAAAAATTATCGCTACGTTAAACCAATTTCACAGCACATGAGCAGACAGTGGCATTCTGGCTGATATATTATTGTGTAGATGACTTTAAAATTGCCTTGGCCGGTGAATGGCACATGTGCTAGATACTATTCCAGTTTTACCCAGTCTTCTTCATTCAGTAGATATTTCCATGAATATTCAATGTGTTTGATATTTAGTGATACAAGTGATAAAGTACATTTTTTACCCTGTATGGTATCTTTTAAAAGTAAATATTAGAAATTAAAATAACAATATTCCAAGACCCTCCTGCTATGTTGGAAACTCGGCCCACCGTCTTTGACTATATTTTATCTAATGACCATTATTACACATAATTGCCTTACATAACAATTTCTTTTATAAGTATCTATTGCGAAAGACGATCAGTATTACAATTTAAATCTTGACGTATTTTCCACAGACCCTCTACTGTATGCGAACGCTAACTATAACAACTAGATTTAAACAAAGGTGAACAATCAGGTATGTCACAGAAAAAAAGATGGTATTGACACCATCTGATGGAGATTTGATGAAATTTTAAATGCGTTACATGACGCTTTAACCTTCCTGACCATAGAATACAAGAATTTCATATCGTGTACTCAGTATTCAATACTTTCTCTTCATTAAACTTTGATAACTTAAATCCACCTTTGCTTTATTGTGCGCTTAAGTTTAAATTTACCATAAAACAAAAAGAATTTTGGCAAGAAAAAAAGTCTATTTTTCTTACATTTTCAGTATTTTGTTCAAAAGTCATTCTATTGTCATAGTCATTCACGTCCATAGCCTTCCAATGTTGCAGTAAACTTTCACTTCTCTCTTACAAAGTATTCGTTATACAAACTTTTGTTCGTCTCACCGATATGTTTGGAGAGCAACTGGTATTCTTTTGATTTGTGCTTGTTTATTGGAGAAAACACTCATTAGGAATTACTTTTTACACAAATGTTAATTTCTTTGTTAGTTTTGTTGAATTTCGCTTTGAACTATTTTAAAATTATCTGCTCTAGACGTTTTTAATTTTGAGATGATAAAGTAAAGGGATGGCAACTAGTCAATACCTCCTACCATCAACTCTTGGTCTATTCTTTACCAAGAATATTGGAATTGACCGTCGCTTTATAACATCTCAACAGTTAAAAGGACGAGCATGTTGGGTGACAGAATTCGATACCCTCGAGTCGCAAGATTGCCTTTGAAATTGGTGTGTCTTTTTAACTATTTAGTTTTTCTTTGTACGAATATTTTAATCGGAAATAGCCGTGACATTATTTCATCTGTTAATATGCCCTCTGGATACAGTGTAAAATAAAGAAGAGCGAAATATCTCACCCATGACTCCTCATGTTGCATATGTAGTGAATGCCACTGGATTAGTTTATGCAAATCTATCTTATAAATAACAATTGACTTTCCATTTTATCAGTATCACCAATTAAAATTTTAAACGTTCTGTTAAGAGTAGCCCAAGAGCTGACGTTAGGTGGTATTGATTATCTTCATTCCCTCTATTTTATTACTTCTAAAGCAGTAAATATAACCGTGAAGTAGCTTTGTGTAAAATTCAACAACAGAAACAAACAAATCACTGAAACTATATGTATTGTACTTGTCTTGTATACCGTTTATATTTGTATATTTCACATGAAATATTTTGAAAGTTCTTTATTGTGAGGGAAAAATACAAAATTATTCATTATGCATCTTAAAACAGAATGTTTCTGGAGCTAGTTACTTAAATTTTTGAGGGAAATACGTCATTTAGCTGCGAAATATATATATATATATATATTTATGTTTTAGTGGAATTAAATAATTACATTCAAATGAAACCAAATAACTGAACAAAATCATGAGGAAGGACTTCGCTAAAAACAGCAAATCGTAATATTTGAAAAATTATATTATAACCATAATTTTTTAGCTATAAACAAAACACATTAAAATTAAACAAATATGCTGCATATTAAAAAAAATCCTAAGGTGCAAGCTACAAAGTGAGAGTATGAAATGTATCCCATAGATAATATCCCTCGCCTTCAAAACCTAAGATACATTTTATAATTCCACTTTGTAGTTTGCACCCGAAAAAAAAATGCAGCGTATTTTCTTTCATTAAACTTTTATGGTTATACTATATTTTCTTACCAAATATAATAGGAGGGTCTGGGATTATTGTTATTTTATGTTTCAATATTCACTTTTAAAAGATACCATATAGGGTAAAAAATTGATTTTTATACTCCCACTTTCCCAGATGCTTATGTGATACTGTGTAAAACATATACAAATATTTTGTATGACCCTTGTGTTTTAAATTTATACCTGGGCGAGTTTTATTAACAACCATTTTTAACTATTTCTTTTTCTCCAGGAGAAAAACCGTTTAAGTGCGAGTTCGAGGGGTGTGACCGGAGGTTTGCTAACAGTTCTGATCGAAAGAAACATTCTCATGTGCATACTAGTGACAAACCATACAACTGTAAGATACGAGGCTGCGACAAAAGTTACACTCACCCGAGCTCTTTACGGAAACACATGAAAGTACACGGAAAGTCTCCGTCGCTTTCTAGTACAGCATCAGGTTCTACAGGCAGCAACAGCCCTATGTCTGACTATGACAGCGACACGCCACCTTGTACCACTACTCATGGTAATAACGGTAACAGCAACGCGCTGATCGGGACACGGTCTACCTGCCAAATAGACCACACTGCGTTACCCTTAACTAGCCCTGAACTTGGAGGAGGTGGTGGCCATCCAAATAACTTGAGTGAATGGTACATTTGTCAGTCTACAGCTGGTATGCTCACTCCTCCTAGTAACGAACACTCACCAGTGGTAGGAATGATCCACCATCTACATGGGTCTTCACCCTATTGACTCAGGATTTATCCATATAAGACTTAATTTGTTGTTGTTGTTTTGAATTAAGCACAAAGTTACACAATGGGCTATCTGTGCTCTGCCCACCACGGGTATCAAAACTCGGATTTTAGCGTGTAAGTCCGCAGACATACCGCTGAGCCACTAGGGGGCAAAGACTTAATAATTATAGAAAAACGAAGTAAACAAATATTCACATGGATGGATTTTTACTAACCACTGGGTAATTAAACAAAGTTAAGCATAGTATGTGTAAACAATTGGATATTTTATGACTAAAATTATCTGTCTACGTCTTTCACTTACTGTCATTTAACTATTAAGGTTACCATGTACATATCTTTATTTCGAGTCTCAGATTTTATTGTGACCGGTGGTCATCCGAAGCGTAAAAAACTGAATTTTGTACAGAGATGTGTCGAAATAATTGAGTATAGGTAGTTTTTAATGTATCCGTGTTAGTTTCTTGTAAGATAATTAATGAAGTAGTTTACAGAACACTAAATTAGAAAAATATGCGCACACGCATACGACAATCTATACATCATTAGTAAAAGTGTTAATACCCATACTAACCGTTCTGAGATACAAATTACCAATTGTTAAAACTGGGTAAATTGTCAGGATGTATCAAGAATGTAATGTTAATTAAACTATGACTTGTTTAACGGATATTTAAAATCATATTTATAATATAACAAAGCTATGATAGTGTGTACATTGTCAAAAAAAACCGAAATTGGTATTAAAGAATTGTGTCTCTCTATATACATATAATACTGTTCAATTTATTTCTAAAGCTTACATAAAGAACTGATTAACGGAAAAGGTAACACTACATAGCAATAACGCCTTCAAATGTTCTTATATGTGTCAATATTGGACGTTGTTGATAAATGTATAATGACGGGTCAAAACTGAGTAATAAGGAGTTCATTTTTGAGGCATTATATATTTTTTTTATTTATGAGTAATAAGTTTGATTTATTATTTATCCATTACTTTTGTTTTTAGAAAAACATTGTTGTGAAGAAAATTACTTGGAATTTTTTTACATATTTCGTGCCAAAACAAAATTCCTAGTGTAAAAATGTATGTTTTCAGGTGTATGTTTCACACACAAAACAGATTTATTCAATACAAAATGCAACGATTGGTAGAAATGGTTACGTGTAATATCTCAAAAGAAGGGGATTGGGTAAAAGAGACAGAGCAAACATGAATAACATTAAAAAGAAAAAGGAAGTAATTTGAAAAGTGTGGAGAGGGAATTAGGAGAAGGGAATTGGAAGGTGTCCTCTTCCGAGTGGAAATTTAATAGTTTTGTTTGAGTAATAACATACAATCTAATAAATCCAGATTTTACTAAAGACAAGGCATTGCCTAAGAATCATCTTCACCAATAGATTTACAGTAGACTCTGAAAGGCAGAAAGTTTTTTGACATAGGGTTGGTGACGACTGCCCAACGAATGTGGATCACTACTCTTGCTATTCCCAGAAGTCATTAGCCATGAAACTTTATAACACAGACGAACAAGAATATAAAATATTATAGTTTTGAATCTTAACACACGTTATTTAAGCCGTCTACCATCCTGCGAAAGAAATTGTTTCGTATTTGAAATCAAACGATAACAAATGTTTAAATAATGAAAAATTAATAACAAAATTTTGTTCCTTGGGAAGCAAAACACTGAGCAATATGCATTCAAGAGGTGAAAATATTTTTGGAGGCTGATTTAAATCACTGACTTTTGAGTTACAATTACTTTCAAAATCGTTTTACTGTGTATTAAAAAGCACATGCAGAAATATATCGCTCATAACAACTCAGTCGTGCTTAATTAATTATGCGTTAATTATTTCGCATAGATTTCAGCTATTAATCCTCAGCTATATTTTTGGAGGCTGATTTAAATCACTGACTTTTGAGTTACAATTACTTTCAAAATCGTTTTACTATGTATTAAAAAGCACATGCAGAAATATATGGCTCATAACAACTCAGTCGTGCTTAATTAATTATGCGTTAATTATTTCGCATAGATTTCAGCTATTAATCCTCAGAACATACGAGAAAATATAAATATATGACACTAGCTAACTAATGTTAAACATATGAAGAAGAAAAATATGTGGTATCAATGTATAACAATATAATGCTATGCGTAGAAATAACAGAAATGTATGGTATTAGGGTACAATACCCTAATGTGTGAAATGTATAAAGGAACACCAATTTTGTTGTTTTGAATTAAGCACAAAGCTACACAATGGGCTATCTGTGCTCTGCCCACCACGGGTATCGAAACCCGGATTTTAGCGTTTAAGTCCGCAGACATACCGCTGAGCCACTGGGGACATAAAGAAACACAAATCAGTTTTTGTATCATGCCTTACTACTGCAAGATTAGGTTGCACTTAACTGACTAGACATTTTTTTAAATACTAATATTATTTAAATACCATGTAAGCATAATGAACGATTCACTCATGGTGCTAGGTAAATTGTATTAATTATTTCGCATAGATGCATTATATATGGTATTTGTAATTTGTTTAAATTTGGAACACGATATATATAGAAACACCTAATCTTATTATATGGACATAAAAGTTTAAAAACTGAAGAGTTTGTTAATATTTTTCAGTAAACTAAAAATAAACGTCAAGGGAAGTGATTAAATGTTTTGCACGTGTACTTTGTAGATCGTCGATGTTCTATTTTTGTAGTTTTCTTCACCTGGTTAGAAAATCTTAGGTTTTCTCGAATTTTGGCGTGTGTTTTGACACAGCAAGGATAAGATCGTTTGTTTCTACCTGTATCTTGTACTGAGAGAGCTCTGTTATCATATAACATTTCCTTCACAACACACTTATACATTGACGGCAGATATCTTGTAGTAGCAGTGCGTTTTTCACACACAACCAGTTTCTTGACTGAGTGTTGTGACGGTTGGATTGAGGCCAAGTTAAAGATAGTTTCACCTCGTCCTACACTGCTTCATTTGCCCACCAGATGGTAGGCTTTAAGAAGGATGGAGGTGCGAATCTCCCTATGTGTGTGTTTATTGTGTGTAAACACAGAAATCATTGGGCTTTCATCAACAACGAACCCTGGAGTCATCAATCAAAGAAAGTGGTAAACCATCACAAAGACCTGAAACTGTCACGTTTTGTTTATTGACTCGCCGCCTGCTTGTCTTTTCAGGTTTCTGAACTTGAGAGGTGCCTATCTCACTTCATAAGAAGTTCGTTATTATCAACTTAAATCCAAAAGAAATAAAATATAAAATCGTGGAAGCATACACTATCAAATTTCTTTTCATTTCAAATATAATTTCCTAATACATTCAAAGAAATAAGTATATTTTCCGAGAGTTTTATTTATTTATTTAATTTTTGCATACGTTCAATAACTTTCACACATTTTCTACTATAGAACCTGAGTTTATAGCTTGTTTTATAAATAATGTTCTTTTCACTGGCCTGCTATAAATCGCTCTGAATGGTTGCAACCGTTCAGTCAGTGTGTTTCCTCGTTTCACCGAAGAATTCAGTGCTGTATTTTACGACGCGCAGAAACAGGGGCTCGTATGTTTCAGAAATTCGTCTAATTAGGTAAGTTGTGTTTCAAAAATAATTAATCCAATTCATTATGTCAATTGAAATGGTTGATCATCTTTGTTCTTTAGTGTAAGGAAAGTTAACTTATTGTTGCCACTCTTTTCTTCCACATCAAACTAGTAATGGTGCTGATACTGTCGTCTCTAATTGTGTACCCATTTGAAGACTAACATCAAAGTCGTCTGACTAGATTCATCTATCATGATTTGAGATACGTGTAAAATTTTAAACTCTATATCATATGCTAAGTGAAGTTAAATGCAATGAACTTGGTCAATAGTATAAAGCCTACGATTGTGTGTTTAATTCCCAACGTTAATGAAACCATTTACTAGTTACAGTAACTTTGTGTTGACTTAACGACCAAGCATTGCCGCATACATTTCAGGCTTTATGGTAAGTATGCGGTGAAAGTAGGAAGAACGAAATGCAAAGTGAAAAGTAAATAAATAAACAGTACGTAATAAACGTTTTTTAAAATGTAAACACGAAGGTAACCCAAGGTGTGATACAAAATTAACAATCTGTACTGGTTTCAAATTGGTGCAACCATAGGTTTATGTGTTTTTTGTTGTTGTTGTTTATCTTATAAGCTGTTGTTTAGCTTATTACGAGATTGTATTGTTCTTATATCTAATATATAAAGCTTAGTTTGTGTTTTGTTTTTCGCACCTGTCACTCCTCTATTCCTTATACATTTCCATATGTCTTGATCAATCAGCACCATACCTGACAATAATATAGGATGGCAAGATAAAGATCATGAAAGAAGGTAGGGGTTGGACCCCCATCTTCTACATAAATAAATATCAATATGTGTGTGTATCTGTTCTTTATACTCTTCCACCCAAACCAATCTGCACCCAACTTAACACAGTGATAGAGGATTACATGAGAGAGAGGGATGGACCTCCATCTAATTTCATTTTGATGAAATTTTTGAAACCTATATGACTTTCTTTTCACTGTAGTTACTTTTATCTATTTTTATTGTACTTTTAATATTTATAATGTTAAACACATTAAACACCTCGGAAGGGCGAGCATGTTTGGTGCGACAGGGATTCGAATCTTCAACCCTCAGATTACGAGTCGACATAACTCACCTGGTTATGTCGCCCCCCGTTGAAGTAAAAATGTATTTTTAAGACGGCTTGTATGGATATTAAAACTTTATTTAAAATACACAATAATGCTTTGACCTTCTTAAATCATTTTCAGGTTAACAAAAAGAGCATGTGACACAAACACGTTTTCAGGTTAGAAATTCTGATGTTGAACCTGTATAAAATGTTTTGTGTGTGTGTTTACAACACAAGTTTTCTGGTTAGAAACCCCCATGTTGAAGTTGTTATAAAACGTTTTAGCGTATTTGTAAGACCATTCTGACAAAGGTATCATTATAATAGCCATTGTCACTCGATTACACAAGCCAAACAAAAACAACAACAAAAAAAGAAACTAGCAAGCACGTGAAGTTCAAGGTTATGCGAATGTAGACTTTTTTCTTTTGTACAATCAAATTGTTGAATTTCGCGCAAAGCTATACGAGGGCTATCTGCTCGAGCCGTACCTATTTTAGCAGTGTAAGACTAGAGGGAATGCAGCTACTCATAACCCCCCACTGCCAACTCTTGGGCAACTCTTTTACCAACAAATAGTGGGATTGGCCGTAACATTATATCGTCCCCATGGGCAAAAGGGCGAGCGTGTTTGGTGCGACGGGAATTTGAACACGCGACCCTCAGATTATCCTTCCTTGAATGGAAATTACCCAACAATTGTCTGCTAAACTGTTCTGATTTTTTGCTTTGTGCCCGGTATGATTTAATGGTTTGGGCACTCGACTAACAATTTATAGGTCGCGGATTGAAATCTCTATCTCATCAAACATGATCGCACTTTCAGCTGTGCGTGGGAGAGGGTATATATGACAATAAATCAGTAGCGGATTTAAGGTTGTGTCCTGGGGTTTAGCTCTTTCTAGCCTCTACCTAAATACGCTACTTCTGTCAATCCCATTATTCGTTGGTAAAAGATTAGTCCAAGAGTTGGCAATGAATAGTGATGACTAGTTGTCTCCCTGTTATGTATGTGTGTAAATATTTTGTAAACGACAACATGTCGTATTGTGTTTGAATTTTCATTTGTATTATTCATTTTTTTTCCATATTGATATTATTGTTTCGAAGTTTAAACTAAAATATGTTATTTATTTAGGGTAACGTTTTAGAACTTTCTCGAATTAGGTAGATCAAATATATGACTATAAATGGAAATGTTTGGCCTAGCGTCTAGACGTAGAGTCTCGTGCAAAAACATACATGCGCAGATTACTCTGTCGAATTTCCGGTGAATGTTCGAGAAAAAGAGTCCTAATAATATATATAAACAGACGGAGATAAGAGGCGCGGAGTCAGTCATTAGTTTTATTCGAAGAACGAGTGAGGGATTCAGTCATCAGTTTTTATTTTAAAAAAAAAGGAGAGAGTTAGTTATTTGAGAAAGATTAAGTGTTTGCTGTGAATATTCAACTTGGTTTTGTGATTGAAGTTAGATCTACGGAAGCTGTGATTTTATTCCGTCAATCTCTACGATACATCTGAATTACTGCTTGTGCTGAGAGACGGCGAATTTATTGAACTGTGAACTATTTCGGAATTACTTCGTGGGACCAAATTCACACCCTAGACTGGAATTTGAGACTTTAATTTTAGATCATTACATTAGATACAGGCCAGTACCGTTTTGTGTTGTGATTAATTTTGAAGTTTAAAACTAATATTATTTTGTTTTGTAATTAACTTCGAATATTGTAACTTAATATCTGTCACTGTTATCATATAATTTATATTATATCTGTTATATTTGTTAGTAGTTTAGTGTAATAAATTATACAAGCTGTTATCTGTGTTTTTCTGTTGCGTTTAATCTACGAAGAATATAAAACATTTAAAAAATCCGTAACACTCCCCTCTTGTCTTTCACTGCTAAATTAGAGACGGCTAGCGCAGATAGCCTTCGAAATTTATAGCAAACCAGATTGTTACTTTATTTTACTTGCAAAGCGACTCATCACACTGTAATACACTCTATTGAAATAATCATCTTTACAAAAACAAAACAACCAAACAACAAAAAAACTATTTTAATGTGATATCTAGTGGCCAACTGTAAAGTAGGGTTGAAATCTAATTTTTATATCTTTATTGCAGCTAATGTTTAACTTTGAAACTTAGTATTACAAATTAACTTTAAACAAGCTCAAACAGCTATCATCAAATTCTAATAATTTATGAAAATATAATTGTAATAAGATGTTATTAATCGTGGTAGTGCCATGGGCTGGGTATCAGAAGAAATATAAGTTATTAGAGAGATATAAGACTAATCTTAAACCGTTAAAAAGAAAAAATAATTGACTGGGCATAAGAAATGGTCATTCTGATAATTTCCGTGGTGTTCTTGAATTTTAGAATTTCAAGTGAAACAATTTATCTAAAATAAAGAAATAAACTGCCTTTCAAACTTTCTTTATTTCTAAGTAAATTAGTATTAAACAGGTGTATGAAACAGTTCTACAATACTTGGGTCAAAAATGATTTCATGTTCTTCAGAACGTGTTGTATCAAAGTAGTATAATTAGTTAACACTGTATTCATCTTGCCATTCTGTGCTAGTTCAGAATAATATTTTGGTGATTTTTAAGAAAAAATCTTTTTCTAGAAACGTTAGAGGTGAATTCTGACATTCAGAGTTATACTTACAAATTGTTTTTATGTCGACTTATGATATAAATATTTTCTGTGTCATATTCCTTTTTCTTCCTCTTACGTTTCAATATTTACGTTACAAATGGTGTGGCAGATAATACTTTTAAAATTTAACTTTTTATTCTGCTATATCAGAAGTATTAATGTAGGTAGTCCATAAATAAATAAAAAGAAATGATTTTTTCCATCTTCCAAATGTTTTTAATTGTTTTAAAAATAGTAATGATACTGTTTTAATTTGAGTTAAGTGTATTTAAAATCTATTGATCTTATTAAGAAAATGAAAGTTCGATTCCGTTAAAACAATATAATACTCTAAATATATTACACTAAAACAAATGTTTTATTATGGGTAATTAAATTTATAGCCTTCGATGCAAGTTTGTTCATACCTATACGTAGGGCACAATTTAAAATTTTTGTCATGGTAACTTCTTCTCGCATAAAATTTACACCTGTCTTAAGAAAGGATATGCAACTAAATGTAAGGAAACAAAAGAGTCAGGTTGGTCTGAACCTACGGTTCAACCATGAAGCTGATGAGTTGGATCATTGATCACAAAAATTAAAGTGCCAATGGGCGAGGACGCCCAGCCTTCTAATGGTGATTTACCTCCACCTAATACCATAGTGAAATTTATTCGGCTAGTAACAATAAATTTCTGAGGAGGTTTGTAGCTGAAGTCAGAAAACTGTTTCACCAGAGAACCAGTAAATGGGTAATTTACAAATGAACCACCAAAAAAAAAAAAAAAACGATTTTTGGTTCAAAAACAATTCTTCCACTTTGACAACATACAGTTTTGAATTCAACAAGTCTTAAGACTGTCCGCTGCCAACAAATACAGTTTCTTAAAACTACACAGTATTAAGATGAAAACTGGTTTAATTGAAACTATAAAATCCGCATACTAATGAAAAATAATCTTGAAATGCGTTTAAAATGTTTCAACGAATCATCATTAACCAATTTGCAGACTTGGTTTGTTTTATGTACATCAAATAATTATTATAATATTGTTTATTAATTATGTGAGCTAAATCCTAAATAATGTGATAACTGGAAACGCAAAATATTTCATGCTTATAGTAATTTGTTTAAGAGTAAATTTATATTTTTACTTTCTACATTTCAAAGTTCGAAATAAAATTATAGTACTTTATCAAACATCATCAAAGATCCCTTGGTTGAGATGAAAAACAAATTTTACATTCAAATATCAATCCAAATTCCGTTATTTTATATTATAACAAGTTTATCGCTTCTAAATTCTACTATTTTATTAGTCTTAGCCTGAAGAGAATGATCTTATACTCAAAACTATAAGATTCGTAAGTAATATCAATGTTTTTAGATTATCAAACAATTAAAGTTTACAATTACGTGATGAAATGTCATTTATAAATATTGTGAAAAACGAAGACTCATATTAATACTCAGTTTAAACAAAAGTGTAATGGAGAATTTTATAACTTTCTGCGAGTTTTGCAAGTTATTCTCCCTACATACTGCATGCATGCTTTTCACTCGGCATTAATGCTTAAAAACCCCAAGAATATTTAGTTGATTTAAATGTATATTTCAATTAGAAACTATGTTACTTTATAATTATTTTCTATAGAAAAAATCTGGCCGCTCAGATATAAATTTTGTTTTTGTCTTTAAAATTTTATTCATTGTTAGTTTTATTAAACGTTTATCATTGTTTTGAAATTACTTAGTTCTGTCATTTTAAGAGTTGCTCACCCTGTGAAGCGCGTGTTTGTATTTCTTATAACAAAGCCACATCGGGATATCTGGTGAGTCCACGTGAAGGGATCAAGCACTGATTTTAACGTTATAATTCTGTAGACTTACCGCTGTACAAGGGGAACAGCGGCAATTCTTCGGATTTGCAACAGTAAAATCAGAGGTTTGGTAGATAGCTCGATGTAACTTTATTATAATAAAACACACACATACACTTGTTCGTGCACTTGAATTCAGAGTCACAGAATGCTTTACCTTTTTTCATCCTGTAAACATATATTCTTTGAAAAACCGTTCATACAAGAATAAATATATTTTGGCAAATATTTTAATAAAAAAAGATGAATAAATATTATTTAAACCGAAAAAGAAATGGACAACAAAACAATTCGAGTTATAAATTTAAAAACGTGGCATATTCATTTAATATTTATAATATTCGTTTATGACGTTCATAATTCATTCGAAAATTAAAAGAAAACAGTCATGACTACAATACACTTTATCTATAGTTATGCTGGATTTTTTTGTTTTAAAAGTTTCCTATAAAGCTATTCAAGAGTTACCTGCACATAGCCGCTGATAATCTTGAGAAGATAGACTAGGGGAAAGGAATTTTTTCAACAGCACCCGCCGCCAATTCTTGAGCTACTCTTGTCTGACCCAGTAGTGCTACTTAACAATTGCTCTTATAATTGCTAAGCCACGCCAGACCCCAAACGTGGTGGATATCCACAACTATTAGATAAATTGGATGTAATGCACATGTTAACTTGTTAAAATGCTTTATAAGCTAATAATTTCAACTCGTTATTGTGCCTTCCGTAAGAGGTAGGTCTTCGTAATCCTTGGAAATATTTTTATAGAAGCTGTGTTATACATATTATATGGTATTAAGAATTTGTAAGCATGATACCTTGAGATAATTTTCGAGCGCTAATCCTACAATTATGTAATTGATATAGTTTTATAAGGTCTCCATAAAACCTTTTATTTGATAATCACTAAACATTTATGTTCAACAACAAGAGACTGTGAAACCTAGAACAAAGGTTGCATGTTTAAATAGAATATAAATAGATAGTAGTTTTAAACAAACTATCGTCTCAGAAAACAAATCACAATGGCAGAAAGCTTAAACTAATGAAGAATTATTTCAATCGTTATTTCTTTGATGTGTGTGATATATATTATTATTTTACAGAAATCATAAAGAATGAAACATTTAGAAATATATGACATTATTCAGCCAACAAGTCTGACTAAGATTCTTTTCTCTAACGTTATTAACACGCGAAATGTGCTAGTTACTCAAAACCACGCCTGTGTACTCTCTACCTGTTAGCTACCGGCGTCATTACCACACGCACCGTGCAACATAATTAGGTGACTAATGAATTTTCTTCAGATCAAAATTCCCATTTTTAAAGCGCGAAAACCAACGGCGGTCGGTACTTTTAGGCACTGCCATACACAGAACAGATCTAATGAGCAGCTTCGGCGGCGTTAACACCTCGATTAAATGCGAAAAGCAGATGGTGTCGAAAATGCTCGATTTTTCCACTTGACATTCCATTTAATGAGCTGAAAATGAAAGCAAAAATTAAAGAAATATGAAAATCAAACACACCTTCTATTAGAGGAAAAAATTATCTACCAAATGACATAAAATATTTTGCAAAAGCGTTTCATTTGTGAATATATTTTTTAACTTGTAAAAACGCACACGAATTATTCCTCAACCCAATACTTTAGACAATGTAAGGAGTTTCGAGCTGCTGTTGGTCATCAGACACTGATCTCTAGCAGCAGTTCGACTTTGTCTTCAAATCATCTCAGAAATATCAAGCTCGTTATATTATATTATATTATATATATATAGTAAACCGCTACTAACAACGTAAAAATCTCTTTTAATCAAGATTATTCGTACTTTTCAAGGTCTCGCTGTTTACCATTAAATAAAATTTCGACTTCATGAAACTGCTGGTCGCGAAATAATCTATTTAGAGCAATTAGAAACTGCTGGTCGTGAAATATTTGGTTTTGGGCATCTATCAACGACTAATCGTGAAATGTTCTTCACCGAATAACTTGAAGTTGCTGGTTATGGAATACTCTCTGCTAGGCGCTATGCACTTTAAGTTGTTGTTATCATAACTTCCTCGCAGTACCAACAATAGAACTGTACGATAACCTATAATATAACTACTTCGTTTATTTTTTTAGATTTGAAGCAGCATATTATAACACACTGATGGAAAGCCAGTAGAATTTACATTTGTTTGCTCTTGCAAAGTATATGTATATATAAACACAATAGCACCAATCTTCTTGCAAATGCTGCATTACTCCTCTGGTATGCAATAACAATATTCGTAATGGCCAGTCAGGTGAACAGCACTGTAAATATAGTTATTCTTCAGTTCTTCGTTATTGAGTCGATTGAGTTCCTTTATTATACACCCTAATGTAGATACCATATTTTCACGATGACAAGACTTAATTAAATTTGTTAATGGTTTAAAAGTAAACAGACAAACAAGTGGAAATACGTCAAAGAAAAAAGTCAAGAAAAAAGTATTTAGCATAAAAATGATAACTCATAAAATACAATTAAGTATTATGATTAATTTCCTCCATACATTTTAGAAAATTATATTATTGTATGAATCTGATTCTATGAACTACTTTGGCCTGATTGTGTTCTAAGAATGAGATATGTTCAAGTTAAAGCCTGGGTCTCAGCACAACACGTTCTTTTAAGACTATTTCGTTTTCGAGATTTTGAAAATTATGCTTCTATTTTTCTTTCACAAAAACTTCAAAATTAGGTTAATTCTGTAAATTTTTTGTTTATTTTTCACTTTATTTAAATTCTAAAAATATCATTTTTTAAAACAGCATTATCATTTTTGTTTTGCTTTTGTAGTTTCAGCATCATTACGAACGTTTTAACTCTTTTTTTTTTTTTAATGCTTTTACCTAAAGAATGTTGTTCTTTATTAAGGATACTTAATAAACAGCATTATCGTTTTTGTTTTGTTTTTGTAGTTTCTCGATTTAATTCTCCAATATTTGGTTATAGAAATGAAGCATTTACTTCTGATAAATCATCAAGTCTTGACGAATGAAGTTAATTTTTCTAAATGTTTAGCCCCCCAGTGGCTCAGCGGTATGTCTGCGGACTTACACGCTAAAATCCGGGTTTCGATACCCGTGGTGGGCAGAGCACAGATAGCCCATTGTGTAGCTTTGTGCTTAATTCAAAACAACAACATCAAAATGTTTAATATTCTGATCATTAACTAACAATTCGGTCTCCCTGTGTTCAAGCTAATTCAAAGTACAATGGTTTGACTTTAGGTATTTCACATGAAAAATTATGGTGCAAAATTTCAATAAATACTAAGAACCAGCAGAATAAAATTTGGTGTTAATTTCAACGGATATTAAACACTGACACAGTAGAGCTTGTTAACAATGACATTACAATTTATGTTGATTTCAACAGATATTAAAAACTGACACAGTAAAACTTGTTAATAATGACACCGCAATTGGATGTTGATTTTAACAGATATTGAGAACTAACACAGTAGAACTTGTGACACCACAATTTGACGTTGATTTCAATAGATACTGAGAACCAGCACCTGCTAACAGGGGCATCATAATTTCATGTTAATGTATATTCCATACAAGACGTAAAAAGCTTCAACGGTGTTTCATGCTATATAATAAATAAATTTTTTATATAACTTTTTTTAGAGAACCACACTTTGTCTTACTAATTTTGTATTAACTTAATATTTATTCAGCCTTCTTAATTTTTCTTTTCCATTCTCAGTACAGATTCAAAAAAGCTTCAAAATTGAATTGGCCTTAAGTCTTACGCCATTTATGAATCCCTTAAACGTAAACTTACACTTAATTGTAAGAAAATAGCAAATGACTATTTCAGTTTTGTTTATTACTGTGTTTATAAAAGTACACAAATGTATATACATATGTAAGAAATACGCAAGGTTATAACAATCTAAGGGTTTATTTTTGCGACTCCCAAAATAGCTTACGTACCTCAGCCCAGGAAGATTGGATATAAAATGTTCTATTTCTCTCTGTTTTGATATGATGGCCGCTATATACCTAAAAAAAGTTAATAATTACGTGTATTGTCATGGACGAAACAGTTACACCATTTGTATTCAAAACACGATAGTGAAACATTATGTTTTTAACCCATAGCTTTTCATTATTATTATTCCTGATCTCTTTCCGCAATTAATTATTCTTCGTGTTATTTTAATTTCTGAAGTTATTAATTTTGTTACCTTTCCTTCGTATGGATTATGAGGTATGTGATGGTATTTATTTAGACGTTAGCTTCCGCCATCTGCATGTTAATCAAAATGTGGAGGAATGTATCATCGTCATGGGTTTCAATTTGCTGTTGTACAGTTAATGCAAATAAAAGTTGGAAAAAGTTACATTTCAATGCTACTGATATTTTGAAAGAAGTATTATCATGGAAATAATGCGTAGCTTGAATACTTATAGTTTATCTATGTTTACGTTGTTTTATGCGTATGAAAAAATGTAACGCAAAATGTGTCTCCAGGTAACAAGTACCAATGTCTAGCTGTTTTTGCTGTTAAACTTATTATTTCTAAACCCTTGTTTGCCAGTAGCATTCCGTTCTACCAAGGAATGTGTTAAGGAATGATGTATTGAATGGTCTCTTGACCTTCGGCAATACAACTTTGAAGGTCTGGCTGTTTTATCGCATGCGCAATAATCGCCTACCTTCCTGAGCTGAAGGAGTGGCAAAAAGCGAGTCGCTCGTTTAGCCCCATAAGTTGCTGTTCCTTCCTACCCTCCCGACAGGGAAAGCATTTGTTATTTGTTACGGGCTGAAGCGACATTCAATAACACTTGGGGATAAAGGGTCTGGAGAACCGTCTGAATAGTGAGCGATTTCGGTAAGTGGACCTAATTTCTATGAGTCAAGAAATTGAATGATTCTGGGAGAAGTAGACGTTCCCTTGACAAGCAGCAAAAACTGATTACTGAAGTACTAGGCATAGAAGACAATCGCATATTGCATCTCTACCAGTGTTTTCTGTTTTAAGCCAATGTTCATTGCTATATGTTTCCTTTATCAGTGCTGCCATCTATACTTGGTCTTCCGGCGACATTTGAACATTAAAGGTGTCAAGTGTTTCAAAACTGTGATAACCTGTCACACTTTTGTTGTATATTTTTCAAAAGTGTGATATTATTTATCATTTGATTAATCCATTGCTCTACTAGCTGTTGTAACTCATCACCCATCTATACGTGTCCAAAGCAGATATATTTATATAGTTCAAATTGATATATTCATACTTGAAGTTGTTCGTTTTCTTCTTTACGCTAAGGGCAAGTTAATTCCATAAAAGAGTTGTTAGGAAAAGAAAGAATCACAGCATACAATACAGAGATAAATTCTTAGCTTTTAAATTACTATATTAAGCAAATGCGTTTTCAGTTATGTATCATATTTCTGGTGCACACCGTATAAAACCAGTAATATTTGCAACATTTTACAATTGATATATATATAAGACATTTTTATTTGGCTAATTTTCGTTTTCTTATCTCTTTGGTATAAGGAGACTTTAGTTAAGGAAATGAAAATTTACGCTCTGGTACAGAAAATCAAACCCTAAATTTTATCATTTAAATCTATGAATTTACCAATTGGATAACCTTCGTGATGTCAAAATTACGACTATTTTTAGCTTCAATAATCTTAATTTTGTATTTAAGAATATAAAAACTTTGAATATGTTATGTATGTTTGTTGTCGTCACAGAAAGTTAACGAGGAAACTTCTACAACACATTTTATTAGATATTTCAGTTAGTATATAAGCCAATAATATTCTTGGTAGCCCAGCACAACTTCATACACATGTTTTCAATACCATTTACATTTATCACTGGCATAACTAAGTTATGAAACAAAAATAATAACTTTATGATACTCACCACAAGTCAAGAAAATCTCCTCAGGAAAGATTAATCTCATATTTTAAGACTCAAAACTTACCAAACAGATTTGACTAAACATTTTCACATTTTGAATTACAAAATTCAACAAGCAAAATTAACTTAAATTTTAAGAAGCGAATCTTAATACATATGTTTATTTAAGATTAATTAGATTTTGAAACATAGAACCCCGCAAGAAAATATGATTGAACTTTCCTCACATTTTTAAATACAACAATTGTTAGGTAAAATTAACGTAAATTCCTTATGCGTTGCGATACTTAACTTAATAGGTAAACTGGATTAGAATTCGATCATTTCGAGTAGATGCAAAATGGAAAAACTGATGTGATGGTTAAAGCGTTCGAATCGCAATTTGAGGGTTGCAGGTTAGAGTCCCCTTCACTGAACATGCACACCATTTCATCTGTGAGATGATTATAAAGTAACGGTTAATGTACTCATTGATAGAAAAGTAACCTTCCTTCTAGTGTCTCACTTCTAAGCTAGGAACGGTGAGCGCAAATAAACCTCGTGTAGCTTTACACGAAATTCAAAATAAAGCAGTTTTGAAAAAGTGGCCAAGCAGTTTTAACTGAAACTGATTACATTCCGGAATGAATACTCGCTTAAGATGTATGAATGTAGCATATACGTTCAATAAATCGTTTGAGCAAGTTATAACAAAACTGTATGTGGTTTAGCTTTCATTAAATATACCAAATAATAGTTTTAAGGTTTTCGCCACACTTCTATAAATAGTTATTACTGTGACTATATTCGATATCCAATCAAGATTTGAAGAAGTTAGTACACAGCAAGATCCAATATCCTTCTATCGCAATGTTATTCAAAAACCAAACAGACACTGAAAATAAACTCGTCAGGATATAGCCATGAGCTTTAAATTCTATAGTACTCTGTATTATTGATGGGATTGTCAGAAGAGTGATGCAAATACTATAAAATATTTTGATAAATTGTTCTTGGTTTAAAATATTCTAACAAAGCTACACAAGAGATAACTGGAAACATCTGTTCTTACCTTTGAACTGTTTCAAAGTTGGAGAGAAGGTAGCAGCATCCACCGCTAATTCTTCGATTATTCTTGCTGGTCCAAAGTACAGACAGCGTTTTAAGGGAACATGATGCGAAGTCTGAAACCTCTAATTTACAGTGTGGGTATGCTAACCACTAATTTGAAGAAGTAACTAACATTTATTTCGTTAATACTAATTTAGCCATAATTCTATCTAGGTTTTTTGTATATTTGTGAAAAGTAAGGGAACATGACATATCAACAACATAATACTTTAAGCATGATAACTTTGGCAGCTGGGAAGACTTTTTTCAGCATGGTCATACTGTAATGGATTAAGACTAGCTGTGCTATTGTCCTGTGAACATTTAGCTGGAACTTGCCACATACTAAACAAGACGTAAGACTTTATGCGATTTTTGTTATTTGTAATAATTTAGGATATTAAATTTAAACAACTGTAGTTATTTATAGTATTTTATAGATTAACAAATAACATTAAGTATCTTAGCAAATCGCTCAGCAAATCCAAATTCGCTCTGGTGTTCATGTGTTAAGGGCCGAAAATCCCTCTTAGAGCACGGGTATCAACTGATAATCCAAGACAAAGTGATAATATAATCTTTTTGTTACTCGTAATTAAAACTATCGTTGACTGTACATTTTACTAGAGAAGTTTAGCAGCTCTTCTAATAGAAGTTATGACACGAATGCATTTTCTATAGCTTCAGTCGCTTATAAAACAATCGTTGATCAACGACGCTACCAACTGGAAGTAAGTAATGAGAGAACAAGCTTGTCGAAACGTTGTACATTCGCTAATAAAGTTTCTTTCATTACTCATTCAAATCGTCTGTCTCTAAATGTTACTTCCTAAAAGTGGGTTTCTCTTCATTAGAAAAAGAAATATATTGTAATTGCTATAGTAGTGAGTTTAAATATTGAAGGGGAATTTATTAAAGCTTTGCACCAAGATAGTATATAATACCAGTGTATAATATCAGTATACAATATCAGTTTCTTAAAAACACACATTTTTATTCGAAAGTAAAATTCACTGCCTGAAAATGGACTCTCACTGAAATTACGGAGTATTAATAGAAGCAGATCAGTTTGGAAGATGCAGAAATTCTAAGTTTTGAGTTTTCCCATAATTTCAAGGCCATTTTAAATAAAAACATTTAGGTTATATACATACTTATATATCGAAAATTTTTGTGAGCCAATCAGCAGATATCTTCACTTTTCAAGTAATTAAATACACTTACCACTAACTCGTCTAATTAATTTTACGTGGAGTTTGGGCCCTTTTCAAAACCCAGAGTAAAAAAAAAAGATAAAAACGCCAAACAAATGGTGAGGAAAAGTATCTCTTTTTACGATGTCAAATGGCTTAAATAATAAACGGTGTAATAAATCTAACACAATTTTGCAACTGTGTAAACGTAATCTTCTAGTGTTACAGCATTTTAATGCTTAAAAACAGCAAAATAATCTTACGAAGAGTTAGATTAATGGCTTTTATGTTTTGTCAACTGTCTTCACTTTCATTGTTATAATTCATTATAACTTGATCAGCAGTATACCCAGTATACCCAGTGATGCCTGTATTAACATGACACTTTTTGTTGTAACATAATGCTAAAGATGAATTTTATGTACAAACTTCGAATGTTTTATAACATACATTTATTCCATTTTCAGCGAAATCAAAGGTTCTGGTGTATATATTAAATTCTTCGATACGCATCAGTAAAAAGTAGAGTTATTAAGAGCAATGATACTCGTCTGTTGCTCAGCACTATATTTATACTCCCACCTTATACCCAAAGCGGTATTCCAACATGCGGTGGCCAGCTGTGTCCTAGTCTTACCCCATATTCGTGGTTTAGTGTTAATCCAGCTATTTTTTTATTTTCACTGTACTCTAGCAAAATGTATTAATATAGTACATAAGTCCATGATAGCGATAAACTCATTTGAAGTAAAATGTATTATAAAGACGGCACAGCACGGATATTAAAGCTTTAAAAACCTACATATGTTGTAGGTATAATAACTATACTGACGGCACTGTAGCAGCATATCTTGATAAGGGTTATGTTGTTGTTTGCTACAAAGTCACAGTATATCTGAAGAATTTTTTAGAACCAAAATGTTTAGTATTTCAAACTAGTAAAGAAACCCAGCAAACCCCGCACAAATGTGAATGTGGTCCACCTTTTACACAGTTTTGAGTCCTAACGTATGAACGGTTGATCGAAGACAGTGCTTTAAACGCATATCTTGATAAGGGTTGTGCTGTTGTTTGCTACAGCATTTTAAGTGTATTAATCTAAATTCGAACTCTGCCGATAACCCTTCATTTAGGTTGAAACTTTAAGAAGCTATAAGAAAGGTGATATTTCAGAGTCAATATTTTATTTTTAGTGCCTCATGTAGCTACAGAAAATCCCTCAAAAAGGTTTAATTAATTTAGTTAGGTTCGTGTTTTCTTTTGTTTTTTAATTTCGCGCAAAGCTACACGAGAGTCATCTGCGCTAGCTGTCCCTAATTTAGCAGTGTAAGACTAGAGGGAAGGCAGCTTCTCATCGCCACGCACCGACAACTCTTGGGCAGTATACTCTTCTGTCAACGAATAGTGAGAATGACCGTCACTTCTAACACCCCCACGGCTGAAAACCTACTTGGCCATGCCGGACCTCACTGAAAATTCTCAGTAATAACACTTACTATGGATAATAATTCATGATTAAATAGCAAGCTAGACATGTCATTTGTTTTAAGTAGACTATCACATTGCCTACGTCATATTATTTTGTTCCGCAAATATTTTAGTAAGTGTACTTACGGTTATTGTAAACAAGATTTGACACAATAATACATAATATAAACATAAAAAGAAACAATGGATTCGGGAATTAATTGGATATGCTAACCTTTGATAGATAGATGTAATTAGCATTCGTAATATGTTTGACAGTTCTTTGATACATATATATTTTTACCAAATTTTTAAAACAGTTGACTTCTGTGAAGCAAAACACACTTCAAGAGCAATTTATAATACATGCACACTTATATAAGTACTTTCACACCAAACATAATGTTTAAGTTGTGGCACCTAGGGATTTAACTTCATAAGTCGTCTACAAGTGTTAAATAAACGACATCGCCCTTTTGAAACTTTAGCCTGGCGGAAAGCTATCAATTAGCAGATCAGGTGACATTTGACAGCTCAAGTAAAAGACTTGAAAGTGTGGACCTGTGGACTCGGGGAACCAAACAACCTCTTGGGTCTACGCCATTTAATTCAACATGAAAATTCTTAACAATGCGCGTGCTCATGCCACATTTAGTGTGCGAAGATGATATACATGGCGTGAACGGCGCGAGCTATCAGCAAGCTCCAAATGTATAACGTTTTATTCTATACATACAATTACAGTACCTGCTTTGAGCACCTCGGCGCGACACAAGCGAAGGATGTTCCATTCATACGTTTAAATCTCAACACTCCATTCCAGAGTCCATATTTCTTAAGGCAGGATGGTAGATACTCCACTTCAGTATGTCTCCTGCTTTGTACACAATTGTTTATTTCCTCTATTTCTATCTCTTAGGTTTAGTCCTATCTGTTTTTCTATACATGTATGGAAGAAGGAGAGAGAGGGGAGAATGTGCTTCTTCTGCAGTCCTTACTATAAACAGTTTTCTTTGTTGTTGACCAAAGCAAACAAAATGTAGTTTAAATTCTCCCTTTCCGACTCAAAGCAAGCAGTGTTTAAACAACAAATCGTTCCAAGAAACTAAGTTCTTTCACGTTGATCATCAAGATATGCCATTATTATATACTAACTTGAAATAATGCGAAGAAAACTGTCATAGCTCTTCCAACACTAACCAACAATTCTTGTCCAGTTAATAATAATCCATCTGTTATATTCATTAAATACTAAAATAACCAACATTTCTGGTACAGTTAAATAAGAATACTGTATTATTGTTACTAAACACTAAAATATCTAGCAACACTAGAGCAGTTAAACAAGAACCAGCCTATGTTGTTTTTGCTAAGTAATAAAATAGCAAACAGTTCCCGTCCAGTTAGTAAACAAACCACTTGTGTTATTTCTAGTATATAATAAAATAACCATACCTGATAACTTCAGTTCCATTAAATAATAAATCCCTGTTTTTTACATTATTGTATAGACTTCACCCATTTAACCAGCAGTGTATAATAATAACTAAATTTAGCATTTGTTTAACAATAAACTTTCTTCTAGCCACTGGACTTATCTACTTGAACATTTTAGAGCATCAGCCGTTATTGTGGACATCTTTGAAGGGTGTTAACGAACATAAAAGCGATGTACAGGCATTTAGAAATACGTACAAAACGCAACATATTCTCATGTAGATCGGCGTTACAACTCTAAACATTTCAGTTCTAAAGTTGAGATTATTTTATTATCGTGTGTCCATATTTTTATCGCCCTGAAGAGATTTGAACATTGGAGTCAAGGAACAGAACACAACGAACTTAATTTACTGAGATGTATCAATCATATAAGTTCTTGCTTTGTCTATGTATTTAATGCTTACTCACATAAATATATTTAAAGGCTGGAGTGTTTTATATATAATTTCCTCAAACAGCACTGAGTTACTTATTTCTTTCTTTATTTTGTAATTTTCTGAAATTTGTAATTATACTTATTTTTCCCTGGTAGCCCAGCGGTAACTTCAGGACACAGCACAGATAACCTACTATATAGCTTTGCGTTGAAAGAAACATTCGTTCAATTATCTACTTTTATTTTTATTTTTAGAAGAGTGCCTAGTTACGGAATATTTTGATTTCAATTAACATTATTATATCTAACAATACCGTATTTAATAATATTTATTTTCTTTTAATCTGTGAAATGTATCAGGAAATTTGTATCGTTTATAAAACAAGGCTTTTCAGTTTGTGAACAAAAAGTTAAGTGTCATAGGAAATGTATAAATGAACTAACTAAGACAGCTATTGTAAAAACAATCCATGAAGAAATATCAGTGTTTTTAAAATAGTGTCAACAATCACTTCAGATTATTTTGGGGTAGAATGTTTTAGTGTATTGAAACTTAAATGTAGCATAGTAAGTATTCATTTATGAGTGAAAATATTATGCCTTAAGTTTTCTTACAAGGTATGCTATTTTTCAGGTAACTGAAAGTTTTAAGTAATATTTAAATAACAAAGTTTTTAGCTGACACATTTGAGACGAAGTTTTTCTTTTCTTAACATTGAGTTCATATTGTTGGCATCAAGAAATGTTTCATATTGTTTGCAAAAAGTAATTTAAAAGTAATGTTCCAGCAAAGCTAATATTCATTAATGAAAAAAAGCACCTGCGAAAGATTTTGTGTATGAGAGAGAGAAATAGTTTTATTAAGTATAAACTTCGAAGTTGATTTGTAAGAAACTAAACTTTAGGTAAGAGTGAATGATGATCTAAAGAAGAGGCACCATACTGTGTTTTTCACCGTTTTTGTTAGCTATCACAACGTTTCGCTACACAGTTAGAAAAAATATCTATGATAATTCTTGTTTTCTTGAAAGATTTTAACAATTTTCAACACTATACTACCACTATACGTGTACCAGCTGTAGTAAATACGTGGAAAACTTAAACACTAACCGATGTTGAAGCATAGTGTTCCTGACTTAAAACTTCTTCCAGGTGATGAGCAACTGCTTATGAAACTGGAGGTTCAGATACTGACTTGGATTCTTACACAAATTTACTCAACATAGCTAATCCTAATTTTGAAATGATATACAAAAGAGAAGGCATCTTCTCAAGTGAGCCTCATCCACCGTCCATTCTTGGGATATTCCAAATGAATAGCGAAACTTGGGGTTTAGAGTGTTATAAGAAGACTAAGCCTCTCCTCTACTAACAGAGATACTAAAAGAAGATAGAGAAGGGGGTGGTGGGAGAATTCAGCAGTTGCTGTAACCACGAATGAATAATGAACGTTTTTTACATATAGGCAATTATATTGCTGAACTGTCATTTAGTTGCATGTGTGTCACGTTTGAAGGCTTAACTCTTAGATATAAAATATATTTTAGTACTCTCTGAAACTGAAATGTTGTTTTATTTTCTCAAGCTCTAAATAAAAACTTATAAGATGTCTGACAATAATACGAAAGATGGTATGATGGTATAAAAACGTAAGACAATATATTCAAACAGGTAATGTCTTTCACTAATAAAGCAGAGAACAACAGAGGCTTTTTTAGAGGCTTAGAATATTTACATCAATCTTATACAAGTTTTTGTTGAAGAGTATCATTTTAGAAATAATAAATGATACTGCTCTAGAGATGAATAGAAAAGATTCAAGAATGTAGTATCGTATGAGACAATTTTACTCATTTATTTAAGTGTCACTATGCTTGTTAATATTATAGCTAAATAACAACAAAATCTTTATACTACAGAAGCACATTACGGTAACAATATTGCTAATAGATGTCTTTATTGTTTTCGGTATTACTTCTTTTGTCACTCCAAAACTCGAGAGCGCGTGGATTTCTTATAGCTAAGAGTAGAATTTCTTTGAGGTTTTTGTTTTTCTATCCCTTGATTTTTAAGTTATCTTAGACCCTTTCTTGTCAAATATCAAACAAGAATAAGAAATGCGGTCAACAAGTTACCTCACGCACACACCTTGAACAAATATAAACAGCGTTGTATTGAAGAACGGAGGCGCTAGAATTTCTTTCAAAGTGGTTGGTAAATAATAATACAGAAACATTTCTCAAGTTTGTCCTTAGCAGAATGTTTTGTTTGGTTTTGTTTTCTAGAACTTAACATTTAATGACCGATAGTGAGTAATTTAAGAAGGGTAAATTTTTTTCTGAAAAATTTACGGCTAATTTATATTCAAGTACGAAATATTATGTAACTTTTATATTTTTTTAACATAGCATGTTACAGCAAACTGAACATGACGAAAATTGTTAGCAGAAAAATCAAATATATACAGCTTAATGAACATTATCAACTGAAAAAATTCATTTTATATTGAACATAATGAAAATTGACGTAAAGTCAGTTTTATACCTCAGCAAACGTTGTTAGCACCAAAGTAAAGTTTATTTTGAGCACAATCAACAATTTTCGAAGCAATCCAAGTCTAAACCATGACGAACATAATTACGCTCGGCATGGTTAAGTGGTTAGGACGTTTCAATTCGTAATCAGAGAGTCACGAATTCGAATCTTCATCACACCAAACATACTCATTTTTTTCAGCCGTGGGTGCGTTATTATATGACGCTCAATCCCGCTATTCGTTGGTTAAAGAGTAGTCGAAGAATTGGCGGTGGGTGGTGATGACTAGGTTGTTGAATAATACAGGCAAGGGTGTAGATCCTATGTGAGAAAAGGGTATACATTCCCCTTTTACTTTAGGTGGGGGGTATGGTGCATACAATGATATTCCCCTACAGTTTGGTCTGTTGAATTGTTTTATTGCATCACAGGCCCAAAATTGTGGTTTGTTTTTGTGATTCTCGTGTTCTTACTGATCGAATTACATAATTAAGCCTAGATGTGGGCTTTTTCAGTAGCCGAAATGTACATCTTAATATAGACGTGCTTCTAAGCTTTTCGATCTAAGCCAGGGGTCACCAAACTTTTTTCACAGGGAGCCAGATTATTTTGGGAATGAGAAGCACGGGCCGCATGTTCAATAATCATGAGTTAGAATGAAATATCTCTGTAAAAGACTAAACACTAAGTTTCGAATGCCACATTAGCCATGTGGGAGTAGCATGCAATACACACACATAATATAAAACAAATAGAAATACAACCAACATTTTTATTTACCAGAAGTTTATTAAAAGAAGTAATATTAGCGAATACAATTGTCACATCGTACATAGTGATTACATATTTAAATTTCACTAAGCGCCCCCCAGTGAGCGCTGAGCCCAGCGGTATGTCTGCGGACTTACACGCTAAAATCCGGGTTTCGATACCTGTGGTGGGCAGAGCACAGATAGCCCATTGTGTAGCTTTGTGCTTAATTCAAAACAACAACAATTTCACTAAGCCGCAAAAACGTTAGTGAGATTTATGTTTTATTTGTTTAGGAATTTCGCCCAAAGCTACTCGAGGGATATTTGTGCTAGCCGTCCCTAATTTAGCAGTGCAAGACTAGAGGGAAAACAACTAGTCATCACCACCCATCGCCAACTCTTGGGCTACTCTTTGACCAATGAATAGTGGTATTAACCGTCACATTATAATGCCCCTACGGCAGGGAGGGCGAGCTTGTTTGGAGCGACGGAGATGCAAACCCGCGACCCTCAGATTACGAGTCGCATGCCTTAACGCACTTGGCCATGTCGGGCCATGAGATTTATGAAATTGGCATTTCACTTTCAGAATACCTTCAACGTTCGGTTTTGAATTGCTGCATCCAATCATTAGAATTGCTTTAAAATATTCATCACTCAACCTTGATCGATGTAACGACTTCACATATTTCATTTTTGAAAATGATTATTCATAGACAAAAGTTTTTTCAAACACTGATGTCATACCAGATGTGACCTGCTTTAGCTTTCGAAAATCATCTCCATATATGCAGCTTTAAAATTCAATAAGTTGCTCCTCTCTGGGTTTTACTTTCAACAAGTCATTTCCTTGCAAATTGTTGACCTCCAGCTGAAGTTCCACTGGCACGTCATCAATGACACAATCAAAAGGATTCTGAAAAAGGAAAATGTAACTTTCGATCTGTCGAGATCCAAAAATCTCTCTAAAAATGCTTATTTAAATCACCAGTAATCTCTTTCTGAAACTTCAGGTTAACATCTTCTGTGATTCCAGCATGAAACTCATTGAAACACTGAAAATGAGAGAAGTTTCCTCCTTCCAAATGTGTTTCAAACAATGACAGCTTTCTCCAAAATTCTTTAATGATTCTATAGAGATCACAGACAAGGTTATTCTTCCCCCGAAGTTTCAATTTCAATTCATTAATGTGGAATGTGATGTCAACCAAAAATGACAACTTTGAAAATCAGGTTGCATCCGACAGAAGTGGATCGGCTCCATATTTCTTGATAAGAAATATATCTTTCTTTTCTCAGCTAATAAAAACGAGACAAGATAACGAAGCAAGTCAGAGAAATCAGAATTAGTTTCTTCAAAAAACGCCCGGAACTGACGATAATTAAATGAATGATTCTGAATGAAGTTCACTGGAGAAATGACTGGTTTCAGTACGCAAGAAATATCTAAGTCATTCCACAGAGTGCATGCTGATGTATGATGCAGTGTATGAACGCTTGGGAGTTCAAGATGTTCCAACTGTTTCCTGATCAGCCCCACCAGACCTTTCTTTACTCCAGCCATGTTTTTTATTCCATCAACTGTTACACCTCTAGCCTGATTCCACGGAAGGTTATAGTCTTCCAAAGTTTTATGCACTTCTATGAAAATGTCTTCTCCAGTTGTTCTTCCGTGCATGCTGTGATGCCAACTCTTCCGTGATCTGAAAGTTCAAATTAACTCCACGAATGAACACGAGTAGTTATGACGTACTCGAGAGATCAGTAGACTTATCCAGTGCCAAAGAATACCAAAGGAAGTCTTTAGCTTTTTGGCGTATTTGTAATGCGATGTTCTCTTCAGGATCTTCTGCTCTCCGTACAACTGAAGTTGCTGAAAGGCAAAGAAACTGGCTTTTTCAGGACACAGCTCATTTGCTGCTTTCATCATACACTCTTTGATGAAGTTTCAGTCAGTGAAAGGTTTTCCTCTCTCTGCTATCCTATGCACTGTTTTGTAACTTGTACGAGTGACAGATTCATTTTCAGCAAACTTTATTGTGAAGAGATTCTTTTGCGATCCAAAAACATGTTCCATGGATTCAAATTACTCAGAACGGAACTTTCCTAAAAATTTCAAATATGTTGATAGATGTTTTGTTTCATAGTTACGCCGGATATTGTACTCTTTTAAAACGGCAACACTTTCGATGGATATCACACAGGCAGCTTTCTGTTTTTTTGTTTCCACAAAGAAGTACTTTTATGTCCATTCTTCATTGAAAACACGACACTCAGAGTCTACTTTTCTTCTTTTAAAAGCAGTCATAACGATGGGTGAAAAAAAAAACAGGATCTGAAAATGAAAACACTCAGAACGCTGTGAGAAAAGTATTGTACTGGTCCAAGAACGCACACAAAAAATATATCGCAACGTACGTTTGCCACAACACTTACTTAAGAACGAGTTACGAAAAGCGCATAAGAGAAATGAGCTTGCTGAAGCGGTAACCCTAGGCCGCTGAATTTACAAGACGAGTTAATAGGACGAGGGTTAAATCTTTCACAAAATAGTGCAGTGGAAAACTGAAAATTTCATTGATTTCAATGCGTTAAATCACTATAAATGGTAGTTTTCTCCATAATGGGCGTTAGGGTGTGCGACTCATAATCTGAGGCTTCGCGGGTTCGCATCCCCGTCGGGCCAAACATGCTCGCCCTTTCAGCAGTGGGGACGTTATAATGTTACGGTCAATCCCACTATTCGTTGGTAAAAGAGCAGCCCAACAGTTGATGGTAGGTGGTAATGACTATCTGCCTTCCCTCTAGTCTTACACTACTAAATTATGGACGGCTAGCACAGATAGCCCTCGAGTAGCTTTGTGCGAAATTCTAAAAACAACAAACAAACAATTCTTCATAATAATTAAGTATAGCCATTGAATCCACAATAAAGTGAATAACCAGGAAATGACAATGTCGATTGCTAGACAGTAAAGAACTAGCCTAATAAATGTTATTTGTTGTTGTATACTAACGAAAAAAGAGAGAGGTTACAACAAAATCCACTGATTAATCATTCAAAGTGGATATTACAAATGAGGTATAATCGTAGTTTGATTACTAAGCGCACTCTAGGATAATTGATAGGGTAAAAGTATTTGATAAATACATTTTTACAGAACCTTCGGTTTATTATTAGAAAATAGGTAAAATAAAAGTTGATTATAGGAATATAAAGGATTAGATAAAACTATGCTAGATGATTATTAGAAATTGAAAAATAACCAAATCAACTGACTGGCTTATAAATATGAAATAATTATATAAAACTACTGGATCATTATTTGAAACTAAAAATGAACTGGATGGTTTCTAATAACTAAAAAAATAGGTAAAGCTATTGACTGGCTTTTGAAAAGTTAAAAAATAAAATAAAATAGTGGTTTCCACAAATACAAATATTTAGGTAAAACTACCAGCCGATTAAAGAACAGTACGTGTCAACTGAGTCGTTAACACTTGGAAAATTGAAAGTAAAGTTTAAAACACTATTAATTCATTACTGCAAAGTAAAGATCTAATCAGCACTTTTGATTTCTTAATTGCTAGTAGGTGTGATGCTGTATCATCGTAAGACTGATTCTAAGTTACTGATTCTGATACTGATGATAAGACATTGTATGATTTTAAAGCCCTTTACAAGCATTTCGTAGAATGTGTGATAATATTTCATTTACACTTCCTCTGTTGTGCACCGCTGAGCTGAATAAAATGTTTCATTCCAGATCAAGTGATCGACTGGTTTACATCGTTCAAAGTCTTAGTTCAAACTTTGTTTATATCAATCATTGTGCTTTATAGTTTAGAAAGTTCAATTGTAGGACAAAGCCAGATTTTTTAAGTGGTAATAAATGCAATAGAGTTCCTCTTCGTCATAATTTTATTATGCTAAGTAAATATTTGTAAAAAAAATTACTTACCTATTTGATAAACGAAATATTATAGTGTTGATACATTCACCTTCCTGACATCTACACGTAGTGATGATAATACAATATCCAGTTAAATACATGACACTGAGACACTACTTTCTTCAACCATTTATAACTTATAGCGAGTTTATTGCATGGCGTCATTTAACTTTATTCTGTAAATCCAACATTCAAAATAATATTTTAATGTTGTATTTGTAATAATCTAAAAACAGTACAAATATTCAGCATAGTAAGTATTTGTTATTAAGTTATCAACAATTTTTTCCTATTTGTACAGCCCCCAGTGGCTCAGCGGTATGTCTGCGGACTTACACGCTAAAATGCGGGTTTCGATACCCGTGGTGGGCAGAGCACCGATAGCCCATTGAGTACTTTTCTGCTTAATTCAAAACGACAGCCTATTTGTATAAATAAATATAATCCTAATTCCTATGAGCGTGTATTTTTAAATCAATTACCATTTGCTGGTTACTACAGCGTTTTTTTTAGTTTTAAGAGCAGTAAAATAGTATGTATTTCGTATTTACATTACATTTCGAAAGAGCTAATCGTTTACAAACATTGTTAGCAAAATCAGTGATATATAATTTTCTTGTCAGATTTTGAAGATTAGCTACGTAATGTTTTAGCGTATGTAAATCAATCCGGGTTGAAGTTTTTGTAAAACATCAATGTATTTACGTAAAAAAAACAACAACACATAATACGCTAAAGCTAACAATAATTTCATTATCACCACCGACAACGAAGTATGTACTATGTGTAAGTCTAAATAAATAATTGTTGTTGTTTTGTTGTTTTTTTGAATTAAGCACAAAGCTACACAACGGGCTATCTGTGCTCTGCCCACCACGGATATCGAAACCCGTATTTTAGCGTGTAAGTCCGCAGACATACCGCTGAGCCACTGGGGGGCCTAAATAAATAAACAATCAGCCTAACGAAACTTAAGCTTGGATATATTTTACAATCATTTTCATCGAGTCCCTGCTGCAGCCTTTCTTAACGAGGTGGAGTGAAATGAGATGTATAATAAAACCAAATCTAAAATTACATTAAGGGTCGGCGTTAGCTGAGGGGCAACAACATTTGGGGAGTCTGACTTCCCGCATCCCTTCCGCTGTTGCCTGCCCTAGTGTTGTACAATTATAATTATTGCGTATTAATTCTAAAGCTATGATTTATTACTGGAAGAACTTGAACTGATCTTTCTGTACTTAACGTGATTAATATGATTCTTACCTCTTGTAAAGTTTTAAGCACAAATTTTTGACTAACCTGGTAAATTTTATAATCATCGCAAACATATGCTTTTAGAATTTAGTATTACTTATACATATCATGACTGACTCAACGTGCTATAATTATCATTAGTTCCTTGTTTCGCAACTTTTGTAGCTATTATTGATATAAACATATGACATGGAATACAGAGAATAAGATTAATTTTCCGTGTCATGTTATCATGGGCAAGGATAAGGGAACGATGACTATTAATTGTTAAACAACGAAGTACTTCAAAATTCCAATGATTTTCATCACCAAGAGTAGCTTGCTCTTCTTACACCTTGAAACTTGACAACCGTGAAGGCATATAATACTTATAGCTCTTAAGAGCATGCATGTTTTTAGTTTCACCAAATTATTAAGAATTTCCAAGTGAAAGTGAAAACAATTGCATATTAACTACATTATAACTGCTATTTCCAATACCAACGAGGCCTTTCGTTCAATATAAAGACTTGTCTCAGCAAACTACTTGACAACAACAGTTATTAGGTGTGAATTGTATTGGCGAACGTAATTTTCATCATTTCTATTTATGTCACTGAACATATTGTGACGGTCGATTCTACTATTCGTTGGCTTAAAAAAGTAGCACTATCAACTTGATAGTGGGTATTGATGACTAGCTATCTTCCCTTTAGTTTTATACTGCTAAATTAGGGATGGCTAGCGCAGATAGCCCTCGTGTAACTTTCAGACAGAACATTATACTTTATTCTTTTTCCCAAAAAGAAAAAAAGGCAATTGGCAAAAAGCCTATTTGTGGCACATGGAGTATATCAACTGTTTGGTGTTTTAAAGTGGGAGTTTATTTGGTTTGAAGTCTGTTTAAGATAAATAGTTTTAATAAATCACATTTTCCTGTCTAAGTATCTAACTGTTTATACGTTCTATTTAAGACTTCTGAGATATAATGCCTTTAATACGAGCAAGTTATAAACTTATCCAAACTTTCGTTAGCATGATTCACCACAGTGCAAGGCCTACAACTGTATATTTACCAAGTATACTAGAGGTTTGAAATAGAGCATAGTTTAAATGTATATAGTAATATATATATCCTAACTACAATTTCGGTATTCATTTTAGTCTTAAAAAACTTTAAATAAACAATGATTAACAAAGCTAAATCTTCTTTCATGGAATTTCTGGATGCTATGATAATGACGTTTTGACGTCTTTCTTTTTTATTGCATCTTTCACTCTTCTGTATTGCAGAAAAGAGAGGAGCATTTGATTACACAAAAAACTACTTCATGCTAATATTGAAATGAAACAATAGGGCATAAATTACAAACACCTTTATATACATTACACGCATCCCATCTGATGATGGTCAACCTGACCTCCTGAAACATGTCACGAAATTTTGTTTGATTTAAGAGCAAAGCTACAATCACTGCAAGGATTGAACTCTGAACTTTAATGTTAACAGTGCAGAAGCGTACCGTTTAGCCACATAAAGCAACATCTGAAGTAAATTAAAGTGATTTAATTCATTCTGTAAGATGCTATCCTTTTTATTGTTATATGTATATAAATCATTTTAAAGGAAAACACTTGTTAGCACTTTATATTGTAAGGCATTTTTTACTTGAGCGAAACAGCAAAATCTGTCATCTCTCTCTTTTTGTTAAGAAAATAAAATCTTTTAAATAAATTTGAGAAACTCTTTATAATCAACCATCCTTTCAACCCAAGAATAATAAACCTGGCTGCTATAACTCTATTCACCCTGAAAGCTAACACTGAGCATTAGAGTAGTTTACTAGGTAAAACGTGTACTCCCAATCATACCGATTGCAAATAATTATTTTACTACTGGCTTTTTAAAAAATCACATTCTAGAAGCCAAATATTTTATTACTTAATACTTTTTTTTTTCAAATATTCAAGCCAGTGCATGAGAACCAGTAATTTTATATTTTTCTTGCATAAAACTACACTTCTATGAAAATATTACATGTTAAAAATATACATATAATATAGTGATACTATTTCCAATTAACTATTTTAAGCATGTAAAGAGGACCATTTTCTTCTCAGTGATGTCGAGAAACCCACTTGTTGAGAATTTTATATGCAAAAACGGCTCGTTTGGGTTCAGAAAATATTTTAAATAGAAGAGCGAACAACGTTTCGACCTTCTTCGGTCATCGTCAGGTTCACAAAGAAAGACACGAACAAATTTAAACCAATACACACAAATCCAACAAAGACACACGAGACGCAACTGAACAAATTACTACTACAAATGAAAAAAGCCAACACAATTTCACAAACACTTTATTCCTACCTACGTAAAACCGACTCACGCACACCGCAAATATACGGCATCCCCAAACCTCATAAACCAAATTGTCCATTACGACCAATAATGTCAACATATGAATCGTTTAATTACAATCTTGATGAATACATAGCATGGGCATTCTCCAAATATGCAACATCAGCCAGCTCATTCATCAAAAACTCTTTTAATTTCAAGTCTAATCTAAATCAACTTAATCATAAAGCCTTAATGGCCAGTTTCGATGTTATATCCCTCTTTACAGAAGTTCCAACAACTAAAGCCTGCAAGATAGCCTTAGAACTCTTTTTCCGAGATCCTAACCCAACTATAGACATTCCCAGTAACCAGTTAGCAACCCTCATAGAATTCACCACAATAAAGACAAACTTCATGTTCAACAACCAAAACTATATACAAACAAATGGCCTAAGCATGGGCAACCCATTATCGCCAGTTCTAGCCAATATTTTTATGACACAAATTGAAACACAAGCAATTAATACAGCATTACATCCACCACTATACTGGTACAGATATGTAGATGACACGGTTGCGGGATTCAAATCTACAGAACACATACTTAATTTTTTCACTCACATTAACTCTATACATCCCAACATTAACTTCACATGTGAACAGGAAGAAAGCAATCAAATATCATTTCTTAACCTCAAAATTATAAGAACCGACATACAATTCAAAACAGAAATCCACCGAAAAATCACCCATACTGGACTATACATTCCTTGGGACTCAGCACATAAAACAAAACAAAAACTAAACATACTAAGAAACCAGATAAACACAGCCATAAAACTATGCTCACCAGATAAAATTAACGATGAATTAGACAAAATAAAACAATACTTCATCAACATCAATAAGTTTCCTCCACAAACCGTAGAAAACATTATACGCACACACCTAGACAGAAAGCAAAATCAAACAACAAAAGTAAATATATCTCACGAATCAAAAAATCACGAAACCATATACTGCTGTATACCATATATTCCTGACATCAGCAAACAAACAACCAACATTTGGCAAAAACTAGTAACAAAATATAACATCCCAGTTAAAACTAAATTTATTCAAAAACCAGGCACAAAACTAAGGTCTATGCTATGTAAGAACTACACTGACAAACACCACACCAACATTATTTATAAAATACAATGTGATAACTGCCATGACTTCTATATTGGAGAAACAAGTAGAAAAATGGAAACCAGATTCAACTCAGTTACACAACCCCTTCCAAACATGTGGTCAGCTTCCGGTCAGTTACCTCTTTCTTTGTGAACCTGACGATGACCGAAGAAGGTCGAAACGTTGTTCGCTCTTCTATTTAAGATATTTTCTGAACCCAAACGAGCCGTTTTGGCATATAAAAAGCCATTTTCTTCTGTTTCTCAGAATTGATATCATAAAGCTAGCGTTATCTACCACTCTAATTAAAAGCACTAAACAGGAAATCTGGTCAAAACTAAGTTAAGCACGTTAACAAACCGTTTCTGTCTGCATGTACACAGTAAAGAAATGAAAGATATTTAAATCGTAAATTTTGTTAAACAATTTGAGATTTTTCATTTTACATGCATAAAACTTGTACTTATTCACGAATCATGAGCTACTATTATTGCTCACGATTCCGTCATTTAACAACAAAAAATAGCATAACATAAAATAAAGTAGCATGATCAAAAGGAAATTGTCAGAATTCGCATTCAGAGTATATAAAAGAAGCGTTAAAGATTATAAAAATAAGGAAAACAAATTATCATAAAAGAGTGAGTAAAGTGTTTTGATAACTACATAAAGCGATAATTTTAACATAGAAAAGAGGCCTGGCATGGCCGAGCGCGTTAAGGCGTGCACTCGTAATCCGAGGGTCGCGGGTTCGTGCCCGCGTTGCGCTAAACATGCTCGCCCGCCCAGCCGTGGGGGTGTATAATATTACGGTCAATCCCACTATTCGTTGGTAAAAGAGTAGCCCAAGAGTGGGCAGTGGGTAGTGACTAGCTGCCTTCCCTCTAGTCTTACCCTGCTAAATTAGGGACGGCTAGCGCAGATAGCCCTCGAGTAGCTTTGTGCGAAATTCCAAAACCAACAAACAAACATAGAAAAAGTATGAGGATAGTTGTTAAATTACGTACGTTCAATTAAAATTATCAATATTAAATTGTTCCATGCTGTCAAGTTCTAAAATGATCCTGCGAAACACCACCACTAAACACACTAAATTCTTGCACTACACGCCACCAAAAATAATAAAAAAAATATTTCTATAGCTGTTGGTCTCTAATAGTTCGCCATTTTTCGGCATTCATACCATAACTTTTAATATTTTACTACAAACATAAATAGATGTCGGAAGAACTTTTCCAGTCCAAGTGACGAGTTCCGCTACTGCACGATAAATCGCCTGTTGGGCAGTAACATGGAAGAAGCAAAAGGTAAATCTGAACTGATATTTTTGCACATGTATTATAATGAATCTGGAACGGACAGATTCAGAGAAATGTGGAACAAAAACATCTGCAGCTTACGTGATTTTTATCAGGATTTCAGGCTGACAAGCATAGGCTTTTTATACATAGAAAAACAAATTGGAAGCTTAATTTTGTTAGAAGAAAGTATGAAATGAATTTTTATTACATGTATAACGAAAAGTAAATTTTGACAACTTATAAAGTTAAAAGTAGATTTTAATCATTATCATATGGATTATTGATTTTGGTAATAATCAGTGGTAACGAAGTTTATAGAGTATGTAAAATAAAGCTTTGATTCTCTGAGAAATAAAAATGGTATTTTGCTGTTGTTTTTTCTACACCTGTGGAGGTAACTTATACCATCGGTAATAAGAACGTTTTCTTGGCTTTGAAGTTAACCAAAATATAACTTTGATTATAGGAGTCACCAAAAAGGAAATGTTACTTTTATAACATTTACAATTATCAGATGAATTTGGAAGGAAAAGATGTTAAGATCGTTAGTGATGGAAATGAACGTCTGACGTTTATTCGTCTGTTAAAAAAAATATGTTAATATAAGTAAAGAAGTGTAACATTGAAATTATGATGCCCGAAAGTGTAACGCTATTTATTGAAAAACTTTATAATTTCTGAAAATATTTTGTCATTAGAGAAAATGAGTAGAAAGTTTGTGAAGTAACATGTCAATGAAATACACATTCATAAAGAAAAGGTGTGGATACTTTCTGAAGATTCTCAGTTTTATTATCAAGACATCATGATACTTCGTCGTTAATAAACGAATGTACTGCTTTTAACCGTTTTTAGCTGTGAACTAATTATCCGTCTTGAACAGAAAATTCACTATATAAAACATGAAAAACTCTGATTAAAAAGGCTAACATTTTCTTCTATTTGTCTTTCTGGAAAACGTGGTCTATAGATTTTAAGCATAAGTTAAATAAGCATAACAGCTCTAATATTTAATAAATACATTTTCTGATATTTTTTATTTATGAGTAAAAAGTAAACTCTTGTAATTTTCTTACAGTTGTAAGTGTTGGCTTTTAAATTAACTAACGACATGAGCATAGATAGCCCATTATTTAGCTTTGTGCTTAATTCTAAACAAACAAACTAACGACATGACAACGAGACTTGTTGGTTAAAGAAATCGACGCACGACCTACATGTCGAGGCGTTCGAATCACATCACCAAACATACTTGACCTTTCAAGCGTGTAAGCAGAATAATAGGATGATCATTTCTATTTTTTCTTCGTAAAAAAAAAGTAATCTAACAGCAGGCGAAATTCAACGATCGAATTTTTTACTATAATTTAATTCATATTCATCCTTACCGATGTAAACACTTTTATTCAAAAAAAGAAATATTTCATTTCTTTTTCGGATTAAATAATAGTTAATTTTGTAACTTGTACTGATATGAATAAGTTAAGTACTAAAAGAAAACAACCGTCAGAAAACAATATTGTCATGAGGTGAATCGTAACTAAGGATTCATTATGGACGTATAATTTTGGTTGTTTTGAAATTCGCGGAAATTTATACGAGGGCTATTTGCGCTATGTGTCCATAATTTATCAGTGTCAGGTAAGAGAGAAGGAAGCTAGTCATCATCACCCAGGGCTTCTTTTTTTCTAACGAAGATCAGAATTGACCGTCACATTATAATGCCCCCACGGCTGAATGGGTGATAGTACCTGGATTTGAGTCCGCTACTCTCAGATCGTGAGTTAAGTGCACAAAACCAAACTATAAAAAAATTATAATGCACCTACAAAATTGTCCAAACTTTACCTCACACTCAACCAAAGTCATCAAAGATTACCGAAATAAAACTATTGTACATGAACTGAAAACATCACTGCACTGAAAATTATATCAAATGAATAACAAAAAGAAACCCCTAAAATTATATACATTTTACAATATTCAGTGACAAAAATTCAAATCTTCTGGACAACGAAAATCTACTTTTAACAAAATCCTCTGGCAATTTGGTTTATTACTTTCCTTTACACATTTTATGTAGACATATGTTATGTAAATGTCGTGTAAATATTTTGTAAGCGACAACATGTCGTGTTGTGTTTAAGTTTTCATTTCTATTATTCATTTCTCCATATTTATATTATTGTTTCGAAGTTTAAACTAATATTTTGTTATTCATTTAGGGTAACATTTAGAATTTTCTTGAATTAAGTAGATCAATCATATGTTTGTAAATGAAGTGCTGGTGACTTCGTGTCTAGACGTGTAGTCTCGTGCAAGAACGGACATGCGCGGATTCCTCTGGAGATCTGTAGAATTTTCGCGGTCTTCGAGGAGTTTAGGCCTACAATATATAAACAGACGAAGATGCGAGAGACAAAAGAGAGATTCAGACATCAGTTATTATTCGAAGAAAAGAGGAGAGTCAGACATTAGTTTTATTTCAAAAGAAGAGAGTCAGTTATTTGAGAAAGATTAAGTGTTTGCTGTGATTATTCAACTTGGATTTGTGACTGAAGTTAGATCTACGGAAGCTGTGATTTTATTTCGTCAATCTCTACGATTCATCTGAATAACTGCTTGTGCTGAGAGTCGGCGAATTTATTGAACTGTGAACTCTGTTTCTGAACTTCTTCATTTAAGCTTCGGAATTTCTTCGTGGGACCAAATTCACACCCTAGACTGGAATTTGAGACTTTAATTTTAGATCATTACATTAGATACAGGCCAGTACCATTTTGTATTGTGATTAATTTTGAAGTTTGAAACTAGTATTATTTTGTTTTGTAATTAATTTCGAATGTTGTAACTTAATATCTGTCACTGTTATTATATAATTTATGTTATATCTGTTATATTTGTTAATAGTTTAGTGTAATAAATTATACAAGTTGTTATCTGCGTTTTTTCTGTTGCGTTTAGTTTACGAAAAACATAAAAAATACGTAACAGAAAATTGAGGGCTCGTCCGGGATATCGAACAAACAATTTAATTTTTATTATAAAATAAGATTTATATTCTATACAGATAGACAGCTTGTATATTCAAAATGGCATTCCAACTTGAAGATTTTATAAACGAATTTAATCAGAATCCCTCTTTCGAATTAATCAGTGAATTGAAAAAATCTGAATTGCTTGATGTTAGTAAACATTTTAATTTAGAAGTGAAGCAATCAATGAAGAAAGCAAATATTAAACAAATTATTGTTGAACATTTGGTCAGCCAAAAAGTTGCACAACAATTGCCTGTCGCTCATTTTGACCCAGATTTCGAATTAAAAAAAATGGAAATGGAAATGAAATTGCGTTTAGAAATTGAAAGCAAACGACTTGAGGCAGAACAGGAAAACAGACGCCTTGTTCTTGAGGCAGAACAAGAAAATAAACGTATTGAGGCAGAACAAGAAAACAAACGCCTTGATGCCGAAATACAAAAAGAACGCATTAAAGCTGATATGGAAATCAGTATGAGAAAAACACAGACAGAGAAAAGGTTGTCCAAATGCGGTTGGATAATTTTGATGATTCCAAACAAATTCGTTTAGTACCTCCATTCAATAAAAAAGCTGTAGATAAATATTTTCAGCAATTTGAAAAATTGGCCCTTAGGCTATAATGGCCTACCGAATATTGGACAGTATTACTTCAGAGTGTTCTCAAGTGTGCTCAGGAAGTATTTTCCAAACTCACAGCCGAGCAAAGTTATGATTACGAGCACGTCAAAAAATGCATTTTGAATGCATATGAATTGGTGCCAGAGGCATACAGACAAAAATTTCGTGGTTACAAAAAGTTTGACAGCCAAACTTATGTCGAATTTGCTCGTGAAAAAGAAACTCTGTTCTACAGGTGGTGTGATTCCAGAGAAATTAAAGAGGATTATACAAAACTCAGAGAACTCATGTTAGTTGAAGAGTTTAAAAGATGTATTCCCGTAGAGCTAAAAACTTATATTGATGAACAAAAAGCTTCCAAAATACATGATGCTGCTGTCTTGGCAGACGAGTATGCTTTGACTCACAAAGATTTCTCATATAATAGCAAAACAAATCACACAGCAAAGAAACCCAATGACTCATTCAAACATTATGCAAATGTCGACAAAGACAAGAAAGAGCAAATTTCTGATTCTCAAACAAAGACTCCATCTCATTCTCAAAGCTCATCATTTACCAAAAACGTGTCATTCTCATCCAAAACATGTGCTTATTGTAGGAAACCTGGCCATCTGATTTCTGAGTGCTATAAGCTCAAAAACAAGCCATCACCCAATAGTTTCATTTCGCCCTTGTTTGATATATCATTGGTTCCCAATAATTTTGAACCTGTCCAGTCCACTGTGGATTCTAAGCCCAATATTATTGATGTACCTGAAAATCTTGTTGAGGACAAATTTAAGCCTTTCATCACTGAAGGTTTTGTTTCCTTTGTTGGCGATTCACGTCTACAAACAATTAAAATCCTGCGGGATACTGGAGCTTTTCAGAGTTTGATTTTGGAAAGTGTACTTCCGTTTTCTGAAAAGTCATCCGTTGGGGCCAGTGTGCTCATTTCTGGTGTAGAAGGTGGCGTCGTTTCTATTCCTCTTCATAGATTAGATTTACATTCGGACTTAGTCTCAGGCCCAGTGACTGTGGGTATTAAAGCTTCATTGCCTGTTGAAGGTGTGTCTATGCTTTTGGGGAATGATTTGGCTGGTAGTAAGGTGGTACCAGAGGTTCGTGTTGTTGAAGCACCTGTTATTAGCCCCAGTACAGAGCAACTCGTTGAAGAGTTTCCTGATGCTTTTTCCGCCTGTGCTGTTACTCGTTCTCAGGAGTCCAAAAAGGATTTCTCTTTATCTGATATGTTCATGTCTCACATCGATGAGATTTCTGACTCAACTTTAAGTTCTACTGATGACTCTAAGACATTTTTCGACTCTCTTCATCGAAACAAACTTATTGAGGAATAGGACAATGATCCTGAGACTCGTTCTCTTCTACAACTGGCTGTTGATGAAAATGAAATAGGAACTGTCCCTATTTGTTACTACAAGAAGTCAGGTGTGCTAATGAGAAAATACAGACCTCCTGACGTTGCTGCTGATGAAGAGTGGAATGTTATTCACCAAATCGTCATTCCAAAATGCTATCGGAATGATTTTCTTAGTCTTGCTCATGACCATGTATTGTCGGGACACTTAGGTGTAAGAAAGACCCTAGATCGTATCCGACGACATTTCTATTGGCCAAAGATTCGCCAAGATGTTGTTGACATTTGTAAGACATGCCATTCTTGCCAAATGACTGGGAAACCAAATCAGGGGATTCCCAAAGCACCACTGCACTCTATTCCTGCCTTTTAAGAAACGTTCTCAAGGGTCATTATCGACTGTGTTGGCCCGATGCCAAAAAGCAAAGCAGGAAATGAATAACTCTTGACTATCATGTGTGCTTCTACACGTTTCCCTGAGGCAATCCCTTTGAGGAAAATCACTGCTCCAAACATTGTCAAGGCTCTTATTAAATTCTTTACCATGTTCGGGATTCCAAAAGTTGTGCAATCAGATCAAGGCTTAAATTTTATGTACAAGCTATTTCAACAAGCCATGCATGATCTAAACCTCCATCAAGTTTCATCTAGTGCATACCATCCTGAGTCACAAAATATTTTTGATCGTTTCCACCAAATTACTACCACAAACACTCAAAGAACTGGGATGAGGGTGTTCCCTTGTTACTGTTTGAAGTTCGTGAAGTTATTTCAGAATCTACTGGATTTAACCCTATTAAGTTGGTGTCAAAAAACAAATAAACAAAACAAAAAAAAGTTTTCACAAGTTCAAACTTTTTTTTTACTTTTAAGGGGGAGAGTGTTATGTAAATGTCGTGTAAATATTTTGTAAGCGACAACATGTCGTGTTGTGTTTAAATTTTCATTTCTATTATTCATTTTTTATATATTTATATTATTGTTTCGAAGTTTAAACTAATATTTTGTTATTCATTTCGGGTAACATTTAGAATTTTCTTGAATTAAGTAAACCAATCATATGTTTGTAAATGAAGTGCTGGTGAGTTCGTGTCTAGACGTGTAGTCTCGTGCAAGAACGGACATGCGCGGATTGCTCTGGAGATCTGTAGAATTTTCGCGGTCTTCGAGGAATTTAGGCCTACAATATATAAACAGACGAAGATGCGAGAGACAAAAGAGAGATTCAGACATCAGTTATTATTCGAAGAAAAGAGGAGAGTCAGACATTAGTTTTATTTCAAAAGAAGAGAGTCAGTTATTTGAGAAAGATTAAGTGTTTGCTGTGATTATTCAACTTGGATTTGTGACTGAAGTTAGATCTACGGAAGCTGTGATTTTATTTCGTCAATCTCTACGATTCATCTGAATAACTGCTTGTGCTGAGAGTCGGCGAATTTATTGAACTGTGAACTCTGTTTCTGAACTTCTTCATTTAAGCTTCGGAATTTCTTCGTGGGACCAAATTCACACCCTAGACTGGAATTTGAGACTTTAATTTTAGATCATTACATTAGATACAGGCCAGTACCATTTTGTATTGTGATTAATTTTGAAGTTTGAAACTAGTATTATTTTGTTTTGTAATTAATTTCGAATGTTGTAACTTAATATCTGTCACTGTTATTATATAATTTATGTTATATCTGTTATATTTGTTAATAGTTTAGTGTAATAAATTATACAAGTTGTTATCTGCGTTTTTTCTGTTGCGTTTAGTTTACCTAAAACATAAAACATAAAAAATACGTAACAACATAAAGAAAAATACACAAGAATAGATTTCATTGTTCTTAGTCCTTTCTAAAAATACTCACCCACGCAGTTCTTCACCCGATCGATTTTAGATCTTAAGAAAATGTGAAGACCGAAAAAAAAAACTTGTGAAAATAAATACCACTAAGAAACTAATACTTTTATTCACGTGTCTTGAAGTGTAGCCATGTTTCATGGTCACTAACTCTTAGAAAGTCTGAAGTAAAGAATGCAGCTTCGGATAGTGTTAAAATGAAATATTCTATACCAAAAAACAAAACAAAAAACGATTAATGATAAAATAAAGCTTTGAGGTAAGATATAATATTTTTATCCTTTATTTTGCTTAATGCTTTAGAGTTTAATAAAAAAAATTAATAACACTGTCTTAAATTGAGGGGTGGACGTTGTTCATCGTGCCCGATCTGTGAATCCAATGGTTCTTCGTTTCCTGTGATTCGTTGTCATAAAAGTTCACTATATGCTTTGAAATTGTTGGTGAAGGTAAATGTCAAATCTTTCTATTCGGTCAGACGAAAGAGGCTCAAAAGTTGCCGATGTAAACCATCGACTGGTTGTCTCACTTCTAGTCCATCCGTTAAAAATAGGGACGGCCATGTACAGATAGCTTTGTATAGCTTTAGTCGGAAACTCTGAATAAACAATTACAATATCCTTTGATAGATTGTTTAGGCAGAGTATTCATGATGAAACTTTGTAGAATGGACATCAACTGCCTGTTGCGGAAAACTTTCGAAACGTCGTCCTCTTCAATTGTGTCTCCACAACAGGCAGTTGCCGTCTATTCTACAAAGTTTCATAAATTACATCGTTCAAGTCAACCACAATGGAAGATGGGTCTTAACTATCAAGTATTTCCTGTCTACTGCTACAATGTAGACTTTTAATTATTATCTAAGTCTTAACTCCGGTTTATTTTTTACCTATTTTTTCTTCATTTAGCCACAATCTAACAGTCTGGTTTAGGAATGTAGGACCCCCTATTACAGCGGTACGTCTACGGATTTACAACAATAAAATCACGGGTTCGATTCCCCTAGGTGGAATCAGCAGATAGTCTGATGTGGCTTTGCTATAAAAAAACATCCCTCCGTATAAATTTTATTTATCTATTTAAATACAATCTTAATTTTGTTTCTTAGAATATAAATATTTAACGTTATTTTTTTCATATACGGTGAACGTAATAATTGAATGTTACTAAGAATTGTAATATTCTAGCTATGACAAAGTAAAACTGCTGTTGATAATAATATCAGTAACTCCGTTCATTTTATTATTATTTTAAAAATCAGATGATTAGTCTCATGAACTGAAGTGCAATTGATTAGTTAATTAACTATATAATGTATAAGAAATGTTGTTTTAATTATCTCTTGAACCACGAACAGTGTACAAGGAAAACATTTTATTTATTCCAACTATCAAATCTACTTTAATACTGCTGTAGGATACTTACTTCAAGACTGAACTTGCAGCTAAACGTGATAAAATAGTTGACGTAATACTAGAAAAAGAAGAGATTACCATATTGAGAGTTCCGCACGATAATTGACAAAAAAAAGAATAGGTTACAGTATTGAGAGGGCTGCACCATAACTAGACAATCACACCCATCGATATTCTTAATAAAAGCTTTACACACCATCAATTGATTTCACATTCTCTAGAAACAGGTTTTTCAGAATTGTTCATAATATCTCTAGACATTATCGGTATTCTGGTTTCAAACATGCAATATCGATGATAAACTGACCTTGTTGTTCGTAGTTGCCATATACGATATTAAAATTAGAGACCAAAAATCTACAGATCCAAAATCACCTCAACAGCATGTTCTGTTATGAATCGTGAGCTAAATGATCAATAGTTGCATTACGGATCACATGATGGCTGTCCGATTTGTTTGCAAATAAATCGAGAGGATGATTGTCTCTGTGATAGTGGTTTTACCTTGTAACGTTGTGAATTATTGTTTAATTGTCTTGTACGTCGTGTAGCTTCTATGTGTCACTACAATGTCTTCTTTGAGTTCTAGAATTAGGTCTTAACTTCTGGTTTAATCCTAAATTTACTCAAACAGACAAAATATAAACTTGAGTCTTCATTTCTTCATAGTTTTTAACTTTTTTATCAAGTCTTAATCTCGACTTTGGCTCTAAGGTATATGTTTTCACTTTTCTCTGCTCATAACCAGAATATCAATTTTAAGTTCTAGACAAAATCTTTTTATCTTAACTCTTGATGTAATTTTAACTCAGTTTTGGATTTTATATTGCATAATGATGTTTATTCCGTTTTTATACCCTTGATCTTTAATTTAATTATTCTTTAATTTTTGGCATCAAATATAAGTTGTGAATTCTGGATTCCTTACTGTAGGTGTAATGTTCTCTATGTATTAGAGATATAGTTTTTTACATTCAGGCTTATCAGATATATGGTTGAAAAATATAGTTTTCATTTACAATAATCTGCTTAGGTTTATAATCTACGTAGTCCTAACCTTAGCATCGTATATAGCATATATATTTCAAATTTAGTAACTTTTTTTCATCTAATCCTGATCACAACTTAGGGTTTAATGTATGTTTTCACTTGCCGCAAGCTCCTCAGTTTCTAGTTCCTGTATTTTACAAACAAAAAAAATATGGTGGCCACTAAGTTTAAATTTTTCTTAAGATTTAAAATAAATTCATGTTTCTTAACACGGAGACTCGAGTCATCATGCATATGGTAACAAAACCCAAAAGATAAACACATGATAAAATAAACGTCGAGCATAGCATTTCTATATTTCGAAATAAATTCTTTTCGACGATATTGCAGAGAAAAACCTACTGATATAGTTTCAGTTGTATTATTCTTATTGACATCAGTACCACCAGAGTTCGTTTCTAATGAAAATTCTATGAAAAACTTTTGGAAACAGAATATCTTTAAAAATTCACTCAAACTAAAGCCATAAGCCTAATTGGATTTCCGCCTTTTATGATTGTTCAAAAGTCTTGAACAAAACTGGCCGTCAAGAGTTATTGTTATCCTTTAATTTTCTCTGTTTATTTTATTTATTGAAAGCTCACACACATTTTATACCGGAATAAAAAAAAGTCCTTCAAAGGACAACAAACGTCATTAATTGTTTATGTTTTGGATGCTTCTTTCTTGCAAAGGGTAACTGTAAGTTTCGTGATATATGGATCTTTGTGCATGATTGAATTATAGTGATTAAATTCCACACTTTTGCCAGACCAACCACTGAGATAAAAGGCTAACCTGCGCTTTAAGAATCGCTGCTGGTGGCATTAACTATTCTAAAGTTTCTCCTCATTGGCTGCATTTGACCAGGAAGGAGGGAATCTTCTATAACTCAGGTACGAACACAGCAGGTTATATACCAATATACTCAAGTTGTCGCTTTAGGAAACTTTCAGATTGATTTTGGGCCTATCATATATCCACTAGTATCCACTAGAGTGGATATTCTAGTTGATCATAATTTTTGCTATCGCCACATATATGTTTTGTCTTGAGTATTCACTAATGATACCCAAGTTGGAGGTGGAGGAGAGTTAAATAAAAAGGGGAAAGAAAGAGACCAAATAAAAGTAGAAAGTTAGGCGTGAATCAACGTTAAAGATCCAAATCTCGTAATAAGCATGCTCGGTAGGGTGCATGCCGAAACGTGGTTAGACAGTTTAAAAAATTTAAAATTAAATGAAAAAGAAACAACCTCCCACTGGCAGAAAAATGACACTTTGAGTTGTTTCTGGAATCAATACAGCGAACATATAAACTTCGCACTGAGTATCTTTCTGTCCTCTTTCAAGGTATATAGAGCAGTTCCCTCCTTGCTCTGACTGATGAATTCACAGAAAATTTGTACGGACATCTCCTGTTATGGCAAACACTGACACGTCTTCTATCATTGTAAGATTTGACCTTCTGTAAAACCCTGAAGGATAATAGCAAGACCTAAGCTATTTATTTCAACGATTTGTCCCAATAAAATTTTTTGGAAACGAATTCATGTTTCTATCCTATCATCAAGTTATCTTTAGAACACAAGGTATTGTAAAAAAATAGAATAGTAGGAAGGTTTTCCATAGAATATCTAGTAATTTTATTAGAATAGAGTCAACTTTAAAGCTATACCATTTTAAGCAACAGATTCATTCATCCATTATTTACCGAAAATTGTTAATTTCTATTTTAAAACTGGAAGGGTAAAAAAAAAAAAGTTAGGTAGCTTAAATTGAAAGAATCGAACCTTTTACTTTACTTTCAGAAGTCAAAATTAAATTGGTTTATTTTTTGTGAATCAGTTTCAGATTAAACATGTCGAGTTAAAAACTCCCGAAGAGTAGCTTCAGACTGTTTATTTTCTAATGTTATTCGTTTATTTTTAGTTAAAGTTGAAAAGTAATGCAACTGCAAACTATTCGTTTTTGTAAGTTCTTTTAGCTTATATTGATGCCTAATCTTTCTACACTAATGTATGATAACTTTTATATTACTTTTACATCCTAAGTCGTATTACCCGTATCTCGAATTAAAAGTAGGTGCTTCAAAAAGCTGCTAAGGTAAATATTTCAATTTTATTTTAAAGTTGGAAAATTTACAAAATAATTTCGAACGAGGTAGTTGTTTACTTTACAAGAACTTTCGCCAAATTTTATAATGAAAATAAGAATCAAATTATAAACAAATTAAAAAAATGATGTAAAATAAAGTGAAAAGCTAAAAAAATTTACTAAAATTTATTTTCAAACAATTCCAAAAACCATTTACATTAAAGGTCAGCTTGAAAAAAACAATGCAATAAATATTAACAAAGAAATCAGCTTACTATTTTCTTATAAGTTTCTAATTCTATAGAAATGTTTAAACGAGTTTTACATAAAATTTACATAAAACTTAATGTAGATGTGTGTTAGTATAATATTTATAATACATCATACGCCTATTAGCCTAATCGTGATACTTTATTAAGTTATAAGCAAAACACTACTCGGGACACAGGGGTACGAACACTTTCTGTCGTAACTGTAAATAACCTTTAATTTTTTTTAATTTCCTTCGAAATTAAGATTTATTTTGAACTTTATAACTGTTGTATGTAATGTTACATTTTTTTTTGTAAGTAGTCTTTGAGTTGTGTTCGCTTTTTTCTTTGGATAACTTTTTAAGCTTTCATTTGTAACAAATTACAGTTTGTAGGTTTAATTTCTATATGCCTTTATGTAGTATTTAGTTTCTCAAATACTTCTTACATTTATTTGGTTTTCTTTCGTATAAGAACTTGGTACTGTTTCATCCTAAGTTTTCAGCATAGAAGTTTTAAAAAAATCCGTATTTTTATTTGGCCAAAACAAGAAAGTTGAACGCAATTTGATGGGCGTGGGCTTAGTGTTTAGGGTTTTTGCAAAAGTTTGAAAAGACAATTTCAGTCATCTTTAAAAACCAAGTTGAGCTAAGGTATGGGTTAGACACTCGAAAAAGTGACAATATATTAAATAAAAAGTTCAGTTCAAGACGTTGATGGTTGATTATTTTAAAGAAATATGGAGACACTAAATTAGCAAGTAAGCGGAATTTATGTTTGGGCATAGAATTATTTGTAATTTAATCTTATCGGTGAATGTTTATTCCTCTAACTGTGAAACTTTGAGATGTAAGCAATTTTATTATCATTAAGTGGACATTATTGTTTTTACTGTATAACCCGAAATAACTCGCTCAAGAATATATACCACGGAAAAAGTAAATTTTCTTGATAAATAAGCTTCAAATGAGACTTAAGTTATACTTTTTACGACAAACACACAAAAATACTAACACAACGATCACTTAAAAGCAGAACAAACTTGACATTATAATTGTTTATATATAGAAAAAGTTAAAATAGGAGGAAACTTAAGGTCCAGAACAAATTTGCTATTACAACTGTAGAGATTCAACAAGCCCTCCAGTGGCTCAGCGGTATGTCTGCGAACTTCCAACGCTAAAAACCGGATTTCGATACCCGTAGTGAGCAGAGCACAGATAGCCCATTGTGTAGCTTTGTTCTTAATTCAACAACAACAGATTCCCCAAAGTACTAAAATAGAATCATTGTATACTCCGAAAGAAAATCCACAAAATTGGAATTAAAATGGCATTGTGAGTATATACATTCAAATACAGTGATATGGAAAGGATATGAAAAATCCAGAATCAAGTCCAAATTGTATATACTGAAGGGAAATGCAAAAGCTTGGAATTAAAATGGTATTTTAAGTGCAATCATTCAACTGTATTAACATGAAGAAAGCATTCACTTACAAGTTTTCACTCTAATTTTAGACATCCAAAAGTTCTAGTAATGAAAATTGTTACTGTTATTCAATTTCACGGAAAGCTACCCAAGAGTTAGCCATCTCAAATTTTGTTGTGATAAACTTAAAATAAACGGACAGTAGAACTGATTGTTACTTCCCCATTGTTCAGTAAAGGATTTCCATCCCACGTCCCGCAGCTTGTGAGTCGAGCATCTTAACACCACAATAAGAAAATTATTAACTTCCTATTATGGCTGTAAACACTGAAACACATTAATATGGAGAAAGCTTAAAATTTCAGATATAAATTTTCAGAGACAAGCAAAGCTAATAGAAAGAAAGGGGAATCTGAGGTTTAATTAAGAGCACTGGAAATGTAAAGTTCAGAGTAAAAGAATTGTTGATAAAACATCGGTACAATTGTGCGCATAGTGAGCGTTTGTTTATGAGTTCTATCAATTATTTGTAATATAAACCAGGATAGGCGCTATTGCAAATATATGGTTTATACATATATGTATTGAAAAGCAATGTGAATCTTAATGCAGGCAACTGGTCTTTCTTGGAATTTCTAGATTTTTCTTATAACGTCTAAAATAATTTTAAGCCATTTTTCGTATTAATGTTTAACTTAGAAATAATAATTTGCACTGTTGGTTTAGCTTGTTGCTCAAGAAAAAAATTCACATTCCACAATAGCTCACTCATACATAAGTCTGAATTCTAAAAACATGGTTTTTCTACTGGTGAAGGGCGTAGCACATTGTGCAGTTTTACACTTAACAACAAAGAAACAAACTAGCTTAACCCACTGAGATGTTTCCAGATTTACAATTGAAAATATTGTTAGCAATGAGATACCCAGCTGATGATTCAATGCATTCTAATAATTACAGTTTATTTTCTGGTATGCTGATTTATAAGATCACCTATTACTAGTCAGATAGTTATAAAATAATGTATCTTATTAATGTACAAGCTATTTTTAAATAATTTTAGTTCCAACTTTTGAAATTAACTTAGTTTGATCAGAAGTCCAAAATAAAAACTGGCATGAAGATGTTTATAATTATGGCGGATGTAACGTCAGGAAACATATTTCCAAGTGTTTATTGGATATTAGATATTTTTTACAACGTTCTCGAAATGAAACTGATGTGTTGTTTGGTAAAAAAAAACAAAACAAGAAGAAACATTAAACTTGTGATTACATGATGCTTACAATGTACAGAAATACCAACAAACTAATAAGAAGGATAGTTCCATTAAAGAGTCAGTTTACTTTTCCAAACTTTTATTGTAGTGGTGACTTGACTCATAAACAAAGTTTGTTTGTTAGAGAATTTTCGCCTCACGCTGCACAAAAAGCAGACTATTTTCCCATAGTCCTCCTTAGATTTCAATTTACAAAACAAAGATAAGGACGCTAATCAAAAACGCCCTCGCCAAGTCTTGGTCTGTTCTTGTCCGACCGAATAGTTGAATTTGATCGTCACTCTGATTGTCTTTCAAAGTTAAATTCTGAGGTAACTAGCCCGAACCGCAAACCCTCAATTTCATACAACCCAATAAGTCTCTCATAACCATAAATACACTACAAAATAACACATTTAGAATATTACAACATATGATGTAAGAGAAGTGCTTCACGACCATGTTAGTTCAAATATTAGGAAAATAACGTAAAAAAATCACTTTTTTCATGCACATATAATTGAGCTACTTTTGGAGTTTATAAGAAAACGACATGGCTGCTCGCATAAAGGTGTATTTTTAGCTGTACACTTAATCACTGACAAGCTTTATTGCTAAAATATCAGCATTGAGAGGAAATCTAAATACCAAAACTGAGCTAACAATATGATTATGAACTCTACAATGTACCGAAGACACGGAGAAGATACCATGTAACTGAATAAAAAAAAAAACGTAATCTGATATCCAGAACTAATTTAACACTTTATAACTACAGACACTCAAAATACTCGGAAATATCAACAGAGTAAAACTAAGTTAATTACTGTGACTGTAGACACAGAGAGATGATATTTAAACTACACAACCAAGACAACACGAAACATTCAAAGATTCTAACTCAGGTTCAAGATTTATGATTTGAAACGGAATAATTTTAATCGCTGATTATAAACAAACAGCTTAGAAAGAAGAAGAATATGAATATATTAACATCGAATAAGGGTGTTATATATAAAGCTTTTGGAATGCCATGATGTTGTTTATATTATTGTTTCGAAGTTCAAACAAATAAAATACGTTGTTATTCATGTAGAAATTTCTAGAATTAAGTAGATCGATCATTTGTCTATAAATAGAATGTATCTTAGCCTGGTGTCTGTACGAGCCTCGTGCAAAAACAGGCATGCGCAGATTACTCTGGATTTCTGTGGAAGTTACGCGATTATTCGAGAATACAGTAGGCCTAATAGTATATAAACAGACGGCGATGCGAGGAGAGTCAGTCAGTCATTCGTTTTCATTCGGTTCAAGAGATGTTATCTTTGTTTGAAAACTTTTCAACGTTTGCTGTGTGTTTATTCAGCTTAGATTTGTGACTGGAACTAGATCTACAAAAGCTGTGATTTTATTTCGTCAAACTTTACGATTCATTCGAATTACTGGTTATACTGAAGGTCAACACGTATAGAACTGTTTAGGGGAGACCGGGGCTTGGAAAACGACAAATTTGAGACATTCATCAAAAACATCGTGAAAAGAACTTCGTCAAATTTATTGGACTGTGAATTGTTTTTTGGACTTCTCCATTCAAACTTCGGAATTTCTTCTTGGGACCAAATTCACCCCCTTGACTGGAATTTTGGATTTCTGATCTGGACTTTTGGACTTTCATTCTGGATCATTCTATTGGACACAGGCCAGTACCATTTTGTATTGTAATTAATTTTGAAGGTTGAAACTGAACATCTGTCATTGTTATTACATAATTTATTTTATATCTGTCACATATATAATAGTTTATTGTAATAAATTATATAAGCTGCTATCTGTGTCTTTCTGTTGCGTTCAGTCCACATAAAAAACGTAACAGAGGGAATAAAGTATGGAGTGGTTTTGTTGGTGTGGATACATATATACAAAGTCATAATACAGGTAGGAATTGAGGGTAGGTTATCAACTTACGATTACGTAGACTTTGTGGCTTTTGTCATTCAACGACGTTAACACAGATTATAAATACAGTGTTTGTTTCGGGTATTCGCTCGAAGTTATACACTAACTATGCTTACTAAACGTTCATATTCTTGAACTTATAGAGTGTGGGGAAGGCAGTTAGCCAACAGCACCCACTGCCGGCTCCTGGGCTTCTGAAATCTAATAGTAGGATTTGACCTTCATTATTATAACGCAATCACAACACCAAAGTGCACATCGCGCTTCTGCGGTAATAGGATACTAACAATGAACGATCAGATTCACAGTGCGGCACGCTAACTACTGAACCACACGGGTCCATAACAACACAAAATCGTCTTGTCAGTGTGATCATAGATCTACAAAGGTGCTAACGCGGGTAGGAACCGAATTTATATCAAAAGTTTGAAAGTAAGTGTATTTTGCGATTGTAAAAGTACGAATCTTAAACCTACATTACGATGATTTTATTTTAACCAATAAGACTTCTACATCCGATGTCCAAATGGAAAACAGTGTTTCATTATGTCTGAGTAAAATATAAAACATAATATATTAACTCCTCAGTTTTTGTATAAATACACACATATTGATGTACTTGTTTGTTTTCACCCAGTTTATTTAAAAACTAAATTCTGAATACCTTTTGTATTTGTTTCTGTGTTTATTATTCACATAAAGGTTTATTCTGAGTATGCTTAGTTCGGCTAGAACCTATCATGAATCACAATGACAATGCCGAAATATTCAACTTGGTTCTCGACAAACGATCTGTTGCTATCAGTAATACACTACAAAACTAATCACATGCCAGAAGGAAAGGGTGATACAACAGTGTGATTTTAAATGCTATTGTTAGACAAACAACACACGGTAACTAAAGTAAGAAGGCTGTCTGTTTCTTTCATTTGACCACTCATCAAAAACCCAATTTTTCTGTAATTTCACTCTAGTCCAGATGAGAGTCTTAGATAACACTAGCTTAATCGGGCAAGCAGATTAAATAATGTGTGACTGTGATACCTAGTATTTGACACCGTTCTTCATTTAACCCTGGGAGAACGGAGTTAGTCAGGAAAAAATGTGACCTTCACCGCTTCTTGTCAGTCGCCTTACCTGTCATTTGATGTCTTCGCACAAAATAGGCTCGTATGTTATTTTACAGGCATATACGTACATTGAAGTGTCTTGTTACTGTTCTTGACGTCGATTACGCCATAAATTTTTACCTTACCTAAGTCAATAATGAATTAAGCTAGCAGTTGATCAGATAGTAAAACCATTTGTTCAAGTTACAAAGAAATGTGAAGATAAACACCCGCATTAGGCCTAAGGGAGCTGTTTAGCAGACTTATATGTGTTCAAAAATTGTTGTGCAGAGGACCGTTGCGGATCTTCATGCTGAGATGATTTTATTGATAAGGTTCTTCTCCCCCTAGAGTGTAAAGACAGGATTAGCATTTATAGTTATTACCTATGTTTCTGCGTTACTGTGGTCATATAAATAAACCAAACATGACACTTCTACGAGTTTTCACGATTATAAAATAACCTTCGTTCACATTTCTAAGTTATTGTCATGCAACGTGAACTCTGAGCTAAGCAAAACGTTTTATTCTACTGTATTCGGTAAGCTAAATACTCAACTTATTCTTTATTTTTAAAAGGTAAAATATTTGCATCAAATTATAAAGTACTCTCGAAACATTTAAAAAAATCCTGGCTTCTTAAACATTTCAAAGTTCATTTTATATTTCAGAAAAAAATTGTTGACATGATTAAATCAAGCAAACAGTCTATTGCTATGATATCTATCGCCCAGCATGGCCAGGTAGTTAAGGCACTCGACTCGTAATCTGAGGGGCGCGGGTTCAAAGCCCTGTCAGACCATATAGGTTCGCCCTTTCAACCATCAGGGCATTATAATATCGTGGTCAATCCCATTATTCGTTGGTAAAAGAGTAGCCCAAGAGTTGGCGATGGGTGGTGATGACTAGATGCCTTGTCTCTAGTCCTACACTGCTAAATTAGGGACGCCTAACGCAGATACCTTTCGAAATTCAAAACAAATAAATTATGTCTTTCTTCTCGCGTCATTTATTTTAAACATTACAAAATGTTAATGTTGTGTCTAATTTTATTAAATTGAAAATTATTAATATATCTCACTGATGTGCATACGCACATCTGTAGAAATGCACACACACACACACATATGTATAAATCCATGAAGTTAATTTTCCTTACTGCAAGGAAAATGGACTGTCTGCACTCACTCTGCCACAGGGAATCGAACGCCGAATTTCAGCATTGTAAATCGGTAAGCTTAATAGAGATTTGAATTCAGGAGGGCTCACAAATTTTACAAAAGCAGTAATAATAAGAAAAATGGCTGAAGGAACTGAAAACTTAGAATCCCATACGAGTAAAGTCTCACGATTCAGTCTTAATGAACATTTAGAATGTTTAAGATAGGCCTTGAAAGCTAAAGACCATAAAAATTCTCTTAAAATATGTGTCTAAAAATGATCTCGTCGTCCTTCAAAAGTTTTTAACAATAGTAATAGTAAGAAAATAGTGCGTAATCATGTCCATGAGATTTAGTGTGATTAACAACTAAGAAATAAATGTTAATAATAATATATTTTAATACTACAAAAAATCTTTCTATACTCTAGTTCTTAATCACAATAAATGTGAGAAATTAAACGAAAAATGTATTGCTTATACAGCTGAAGACATTTAGTAAATATTGTGGTAATTAACTGTCGTCATTTATTCACCAATTAAGTCATAGTATACCTAATGCCTGTCCCCCGTTCGTATAGCGGTAAGTATACGGATTTACAACGCGAAAATCAGAGGTTCGATTGCTCTCGATGGACTCAGCAGATAGCCCTATGTGGCTTCGCTATAAGGAAAACACACAAACTTACACCTAATGGTTTTCGAGAGATGTCATTTGAGTCAGTGCTCTTAGTTACAGAGCTAGTTTTATAAAACTTCTGAAAATCTCTTCTTATAACTGTATAGCTGGTCTGAAAATATAGTATTTTTCCTTTTTCAAAAATCCACCACTAGCACAGTGGTATGTCTGCAGACATACAACGGTTGAATACGGGTTTTGATATGCAAGGTGAGCAGAGCAAAGATAGCCTATCGAGTAGCTTTGTGCTTAACTACAATCAAACAAATCGATCGGCCTTTTTGAAAAAAAATAGACTTGTTCAAATAGTAACTAACTGAGATTCCCACCTAACGAAGAGAAGATATATGAGAACCAGATAAAAACGCCGATCCCTTGTATTAGTTTCCTCAGAACCATGAGACTACTTCAGAGATTGGATAACATTGTTTGTTTTGCTCGATTTTGAATTTCGCACAAAGCTACTTGAGGGCTATCTGTGCTAGCGATCCCTAATTTAGCAGTAAAAGACTAGAGGGAAGGCAGCTAGTCATCACCACCCACCGCTAACTCTCGGGCTATTCTTTTACCAACGAATAGTGGGATTGACTGTCACATTATTACGCCTCCACGGCTAGAAGGGCAAGCATATTTGGTGCGACGGGGATGCGAACCCGCGACCCTCAGATTACGAGTCGCACGCCTTAACACGCTTGGCCATGCCGGGCCCCATTGGATAACAATCGGTCCAGAGGTTCGCGAATGAGCGAACACAATACACGGAAAAGAGTTCCGGGATATAAGAGGTTTTTTTTTCTTTCTAATTTTGGGCGAAGTTACACAAGGGCTATCTGTGTTAACCACACTTAGCAGTGTAAGACTAGAGGAAAGTCAACTAGTAATCACCACCTACGGCCAATTCTTGTGTTACTCTTTTATAAATGAATAGTGGGATTGACCGTATTTTATAACGCCCCCACAGCTGAAAGGGCAAGCATGTTTGGTGTTACGACCCTCAAATTACGAATGAAGCACCTAAACCACCTGGCTATGCCGGACCCATAACAAATAAGAAGGGATTAGATCAAAGCCGAACTTTTTTGTCACTCGTTTGGGGTTCTTAAGAGTACATACCTCATTTGGTAATAACTGATCCAGCGATTCTCCATTTATAATCACACATAATAAACTCTTTTTTTTTGTAAAATAATGGTTGACTTAAAGCGATTGTAGAGAAACGGTAACTGTTGTAAAAATGTATCTCGAGAAGACTGGTACGGGTATTAAAATAAAGTGGAGAACAACGTTGTTCTCTACTTTATTTTAATAATAGTTTTAATACCCATACCAGCCGTCTTGAGATACATTTTTACATCAAGTGGGTTTTTCATCATTACGCACTGCAGAGTTAGTTGTGAAAAAATAGAAGAGAAAAAGGCGAACTTGGTATCTTCAGAACATTTAAGTTGAAATGTTTTTCTTTTGGGAGATTGAAAACTAATATTAAATTTACAGAATCATTTTGTTTTAGAATTACTATGCTCCCTTTTCTTGATTTCTTTACAAATCTGATGCATATTTTTAATGTATATAAAAATAAACATAAGTTAGTAATAGAATATCTCTAAAAACGTTTAATTATTTAAACAAATTTATATGATACAATTTAAACAAATGCATAATTCAAAGTAGGGTAACAACTAATTTTGCTTCAGAAATATGTTTTAATGTTTTCGACTCATTATGGATCACAGTTGAACATTAAAAACTGCAAATCTAGAGACACTGACCGAAAGTTTGAAAGGTATTGCTTGTAGCGCAGCTTTTAATCAGGGTTTAGTAACTGTAAGTCACTGAAGTTGTAATATTTAATGTAGCTTCGAAACAGCGTTGTTATTTAAATGTCATGTAAATGTTTTGTGTTTAAATCTTCATTTCTACTATTTATATTTCCATATTTATATTATTGTTTCAAAGCTTAAACCAGTAAAATATGTTGTTATTCATTTAAAATAACATTTAGAAATTTCTAGAATTAGGTAGATCAATCATATGTTTATAAATTTATGTAAATGAAATGTTTGGCGGCCTGGAGTCTAGACGGCAAGTCTCGTGCAAGAACGGACATGCGCGGATTTCTCTGGAATGTTGGGAAGTTACGCGATGGTTCGAGAAAAGAGGCCTACAAATATATAAACAGACGAAAATGTGAGAAAAGAGAGTCAGTCATTCGTTTGAGAAAGTTTAAGTGTTTGCTGTGAGTTTATTCAACTTGGATTTGTGACTAGAGCTAGATCTACAAAAAATGTGATTTTGTTTCGTCAATCTTTGCGATTCATTCGAATTACTGGTTGTGCTGAGAGTCAACACGTACAGGACTGTTTAGGGGAGACCGAAGCGGAAAACGAGAAGTTGAAACATTCATCGAAAACACCGTAAAAAGAACTTCGTCATTCTCCATTCAAACTTCGAAATTTCTTCGTGGGACCAAATTCACACCCTAGACTGAAATTTTGGATTTCTAATCTGGACTTTTGTACTTTCATTCTAGAAAGTACTAGATATTAGATACAGGCCAGTACCATTTTGTGTTGTAATTAATTTTGAAGGTTTGAACTTAATATCTGTCATTGTTGTTATGTAATTTATGTTATATCTGTTACATATATAATAGTTTGTTGTAATAAATTATACAAGCTGTTATCTGTGTTTTCTGTTGCGTTTAGTCTACATAAAACATACAAAAAAAGCGTAACAGCGTCTATTTGCTGCAAGTCTAAGAAGATGTTACATGAAAAATAGCTTTCAGTCAGGATTTTGTTGCTGAAAGTATAGGAAGGTGTCGCATTTGGTACAGCTGTAGTCTACACAGTAAACTATGTAGTCATAGTTTAGTAATTGCAAACCTAAGATTTTACACGTGATATGATGACTGAGTCTAGAAAACGTAATAGGAGGTACGAGTTTTAATCAGGATTCGGTGACTAAGCCTAAAAAGTTATCACATATGGTACAGCTTTTAATCAGGGTTTGGTGGCTGCAAATTTAAGGTGTTACATGTGTTAAAACTTGGTAAAGAAAGTTTCGGAAGATGTCATAAGCCGTACAAGCTTTTTATGCTTCACGGAGTGACATCGTTAAAATTTTATATCTTTTGGTGTTGAATATCAGTAATGTTTTTGTGTTAGATGTAATAATTCCTTTGCGTGTTTTTAGCATCAAGTGGTTATTAAACTTCCGCTATAAATAGTTATAGCTATATAAAATAAACCCTACTGTGTCAAAAGCGTCTGTAACTACTCATCAACTATTCTTACTTAGAGAAGTATATAAGCACACTTCAATATTTAATGGTTTTTGCTGTTTACCAAGGAATCTTATTAATGAAAGTGGTCAGCAAAAAACAAAATTTAAAATACATTTATTTATCTGCTGTTTTATTTTGTTTTACGAAAGCGAAGTAATTAAATATTGTATACATAGAAAGATGCGTGCCACTGGTACCATTACAACAATTAAACACGAACGTGTGATGCACATTCAAACATTGTTGCCACATAACTGATAATATAAGCGTATGCTTTTGAATTAATATCGCGAAGTTATATGGCCAATGAAAGCGATAATGCCAAAGGTCTCTTTCTGTAGCCCCCCAGTGGCTCAGCGGTATGTCTGCGGACTTACACGCTAAAATCCGGGTTTCGATACCAGTGGTGGGCAGAGCACAGATAGCCCAATGTGTGGCTTTGTGCTTAATTCCAAAAAACAAAAAACAAACTCTTTCTGTATGATAGAACACATGGAATTGTAAATTTTGTGAACCATGTATGGCAAGATGTTAAACACTCGCTTTTTATTACTATCATATGTAAACATACATTAGATAGTAATAAAACTCTATAGAATATCGCTAACATTTCAAGCTAATGTGGAATATTGAGGTAGAAACAGTTCTCTGTCAGTGAGTGGTGTGGCTCGGCATGGCCAGGTGGTTAAGGCACTCGACTCGTAATCTGAGGGTCGTGGGTTCAAATCTCAATCACACTAAACATGCTCGCCCTTTCAACCTTAGGGGCATTATAATGTGACGGTCAATCTCACTATTCGTTGATAAAAGTAAAGTCCAAGAGTTGACGGTGGGTGGTAATAAGTAGCTGCTTTTCCTCTAGTCTTACTCTACTAAATTAGGGACAGCTAGTGCAGATGGCCCTCTTGTAGCTCTGTGCGAATTTCAAAACAAACATTTTATATATTATTTCAAAATAACTTATGTGAGAGCATCGTATTAGATTCGCTGGTGTAGAATTGGAATGTGGCTTTAAGCCTTCGAAAAGCGCAAACCTGAAATAAAAAATAGTTTACATTACCAGTATTTTCTATTGAAAACTAGGTTAACGTTCCACAAAGACATAAAGAATTACTCAAATCAAGAAATTACAAATATATTTAATGAAATGGCCGTAGTCAACATCTTGAAGTTTTCTTAGTTACAAATTTACCTTCAGACCTTACTTTATTCTCATTAAATCATTAATAATTATCAGCTTATTTTAAAACGTCCACACCGATTGAATGCCAACGTTTGTTGACCTCGCTAGAACAATATCAGTGTTATCGACTTATGACATTAGCATCTGCCACGACACTTATCTTAATTTATTTCATTGGAAGATTTCATAAAGCCTATACTGTAAAATTTAATGAAGATTTTCCGTTAAAAAAATAGCAGTATTCACTACTCTTTTAGGACAGGTCTTCACTTTGCTACAGATCAAAATTCAAGAACATTATTTCCAAACATTTCTTTATCCACTTATTTGTTATTTTGAATTAAGCACAAAGCTACACAATGGGCTATCTGTGCTCTGCCCACCACGGGTATCGAAACCCGGATTTTAGCGTGTAAGTCCGCAGACATAGTGATAGCCATCCACTTATTGATAAGTCATTATCGGTAATCAATGCAAACTGTATTAGAAGAAAAGATTTTTATAAGCACCATATCTTTAAAACCCAAAATATTGGTCATTAAAAGTTTAGTTAATTTCCCACGAATTAATTATGTGATGTAGAAAAAAAAAAAGAGATGGGTCATCGCTTTACCATATTTTGCTTGTAAATTTAGTAATTCCGGAACAGTTAAAGTTATTAAACATTTTGTTTGATCTGGTATTAAAGATATTTTCTGTTTATACGGAAATGAAAAGACTTTATTTACAGTTAATCCAATAAGTATTTCAATTCTCATATTTTATGTTCAGCAAAAACAACATATTCTTCTTTCCTCGTGGGGATAAAAAATGTCGATTTTATTTTATTTTATTAAAATACAATTCATCTTCGTTCAGGTGCATATTATAAAATTTATTTCTTTTGTATAAGGCTTCACATATCATATTTGAAAGTAAATAACAAACTATACATAGAAACAATATAACAACAATTTATATGCAATTAATGACAGAATTAAAATAAGTCTTTTTAAAGACGAGGTGGTTAGGGCATTCGCCTCCTACTCTGAGGGTCGAGGGTTCGAATTCCCGTTACCCCAAATGAAAAAAAAAACGAAGAAAATTCTAGAAAAAATGCATGAGAATTAAGTTCCCCAAGAAATGATATGGCAAAAAATGCTGAAAAATCTTATGAAAGTTGTTTATATAGCCAAAAGCTCTGAGTAGATATGTGGAAGACATTCTACCCTTAATATTTTACTTTGGTATTTCTTTGAATATTCACTTTTTTTAACGCTATCATCTATCTGTCACATTACTTGTGTTATTTATCTATGTTTTCTTTACTTATATCTACAGTAAACACTTGCATTTATACGTAGCTTCTAATAAAAAAAAACCTTCGTCGCTTCCATAAAGTCAATCTTGAAATTATTAATTTTAAGGTAATTTCATTTTACGGGCATCAAAACCTGGTTTTTAACGTTGTAAATCCACAACTGAGGGAGCATTTTGTTCAAGAGACAATGATATTTACAGAAGTTTTGTCTGATATAATGTTATACAACTCACATTTTGTCTGATGTAATGTAATACAAATCGCATTTGGTCCGTTACAAACAGAGAAACTTAATTCAAAGCATTAAAAACTTCAAGTTGATCTTGGCGATTAGGATAAATTAATAAATCTAATGTCATTTTTAGTCATTACGTATAACAATGTGAAACATCTCATTTACTACAAACGAAAATCCAGAATTTTACAAATTCGGTAAGACTACGTGTTTAGCATGCTAGGCTGTGGGTCAGAAGGTTCTAGTTTGCAATATGCTGTTGAACAAACTATGAATTTCTAACTGTGGACGCATTATAAAAGTGAGTGAACACAGCTATGCTTTAAAAATGCTGTTGATTGGTTGTCATACTTCAGTCTTTCTTTCAGTTTCACTATTAATAACGTATGTTTTAAACGCTCCTTACTTTCGTTTTTGTGTTCTTTCTAACAACAGTATTTTAACCCAAGTGAGGTCAGAATTCATAGAAACATCATACAAACCGTATAACAAAAAGCGGTTTATGGCAACAATGGCTACCCATTTAATTACAAGACAGCTTCATTGTAAAGACATTACATAGAATGACAACAGAATAACTATTGAAATATTTAATCTTCTTACGAGTATTAGCAACCTGAAGGACGAAAATACACAAGCAATGACCTATAGTTATGTCAAATAACTTATGTTTACATATACACTCATCAAAATTGAAGTGCAGCTTAAACATTTGAAAGAAAATAGGATTATCTAAAACATTTATAAGCCTACACCGATTATTTCATCCACAATTGCTACACCAAAACCAAAGAACCCACAGAAAGTTCGAATGTCTTTCGATGTGAGACTACTACCTAAGTAAGTGTTTTAACGATATAGATATGGCACAAAGCCCACATTTACTAATATAATTTACAAAGGGAATGAAGCTATACTTTTCTCAAACTTAAACTTCGACTGCCATCAACTTATACGAACTCTCACCTGTCTTAATATAGAAAGTAACCACAAATTCCACACACTTCAAACATCCAAATTTAATTTCGGAATTTTGTCTGATTTGTATGTTTGTTTTTTGAGTTTCGTGCATGCCTACATGACAGCTATCTGCACTAGTCGTTTTTAATTTAATAGCGTAAGAGACTAGTCAACACTATCCACCGCCGACTCTTGGGCTACTCTTTTACTAACGAATAGTGGAACTGATCGGGACATTATGACTCCTCCACTGTTGATGTTCGGATTTTGTGTGAAGCAGGAATCTTTAAAAATGCTCATGGATAAGTTAGCTATAATATCCATGACACCATGACTGTTGTCAGAAATTAGGAACATAAAAACGTTTTATTTTTCTAAAAGCTACAAAAGACTCTTTCACTTTGAGAAAAAATAAGTGCGAGCTCGAAAAATAAACAAAAGCACTACAATGCTATAACATTAAATAACTCCAAAGTGAAGAATATACCTGAAATATTCAATTTTTGTGCTGGGTTAAAGCTGCATTTTATTACTAACATCATGAACTAACAAGGAAGTATGTCAAAGCATACGTATCACTCGAAATTGTTCCGAGGTATGTTGTACGCCTACTTACAAGTAAGACCTAGAAATAAAACATTACAATTTTCATACAAACAAGCCCTGTTATAACTTTAAAAGATACTGTGTTCAACGTCAGTAAGATTTCAATGTTTATTCTATCAAGCCTCGATCTAACTTCTTTTAAAATGCACTGCTCGTAAACAGTGAACAATGAATAATATCATCTTCACCTCTATGGATCCATGATTTTTGCTAATATTATTCATAATATTTGTTTGTACTTTCAGTTTATATTATACTGCACTACGACCAATTAAACGGATTGTTGCTGAAGATCATGCTTGATTTATCATTAGTAATGCAGTGCTAACAGCACTTTTATTACAATTACGCCAGACCAATTTTATGTATTACAGTTTATCTCGGACGAGTCATCGAATTTTAAATTACATACATTTTAATTTATGAATTAATTGACTCTCGATATATACCAAATTTATAATATTTACGTACAAGATTGATGCACACAAGTTTCTTTCTTGATATAATATATTTTAATATACAAGAAAAAATACAATGTATAATGACGCTTATTACAGATAATGGTTTATATACAAGAGTTTAACAAACGTACAAACAATATTAATTCGACTAGTTGGCCTGGCACTCAATCTTTTATCAACGGTTCAGGGAGAACGAATTTTATGTTGATATTGTTACACATCGCTTAATGGCTATCCTCACGCTGTTAACAAGCTGACTTTTCTTCGACGAAGATATTTAATATCCTTGTAAAAATACTAACATCCGAAGTTAATTCACTGAAGTTAAATAATTTATCATTCTCGAAATCTATAAACGTTCCTGGTTATATATCTGTAGTTTTCCGATCAATAAGTGTTTATCACAATTATAGTTTCCGAGGTTTGTATACTGACTGTTGTGACCTAACAATATTAAACTATCTCTTCAAATTTACTCAATTTTCATACAAACAAGCCCTGTTATAACTTTAAAAGATACTGTGTTCAACGTCAGTAAGATTTCAAAGTTTATTCTATCAAGCCTCGATCTAAATGTTGATACATTTATAAACTTTTAGGGAAGGTTCTCGAAAATTTGGTTGACGGCAATATTTGAAAATACGCTATTGTTTTTATTAGACATATATTGTTGATTCTTACGTTTGAGAATCTTCTACATATTTAGAGAACAGGCGGGACTTTCGCAATACACATATGCATTTCTAAGTCCAGAAACAAACATAGATATTAAAATAAATACGTGATAACAAATCCATTACACCACATAGACAAATGACAACAATCAAAACCGGAAGACATTAATTAAGTAAGATCGAAATCCTCAATATTCGCCTAAAAACAAACTTATTTTTCAGAAAAAACGAGCTAATATCTGCATTTTCACTAATCAACTAGACATTCGTATTGTTTCGTGAAGGTCTGTCTCCAAAGTCTTTGAAGGGAGAAGAAATCTGGCTTCCAGGAACAAATAAATTTTGATAAAAATTTCGGAGATTATCAAGAAATTCTTCTATCGTCAATTTCAAACATCAACAGAATCAGTTCTAACTGTTAACTAATTGCTTCTTAGTAGTTATAAAGTTTTATTTAAGGCATTTTGAAAGGCGAATAATAAAATTCATCTTAATAAACTTTTCTGTTTCTAAAATTAACAAAATATTTTCATCTTTTTCATGGAAATGAAAGAGATATGAAAGCTCATAACTGACACCCATTACACTCACAAATTAAGCAAAATCCTAAGGCTCAGTAAAAATAATATATAAATCACCCAAAAAATGGATTACATAAAAGTTCTCGAAGATTCTAGAAATCTCGATTCATGCTAAAGAAAACCATAGGACAATAATCATATACGTGTCTGGTGAATTACCGTATATCTTTAGACAATACCGTTGATACTTTACCAGCTTATTTACTAATGAGCAAACAGCAAATATTTGACGGGCAACGACAACAAGAGATAGATCCACTGTAGGAAAGAATAAGGGATCTGAATCTCAGACAGGAAAAATTTGAAGATAAGAATCGACATATCTTCTAACACTGAAATGGTTGATACAGCTGTCACTCGCTTGGAATAAAAATGAAAGCTTACCTCACAACACGAAGACAGACCCTATATTATTATAAATATAAAAGGATCGTTAACCATTACAATAGTGGCAAATACTTTATCAGAATCTTAAGAAAAAGAATTAACGTAGATCGACATAGCAATGAAGACATGAACGCACAAACAGAATATACTAAAACAGAGAACTTGCAGAAATGCTACAAGCACAATATTTATTGAGGCTACTTTTAACAAAACAGACACCACTACCCAAGTCTGGCATATCTTGATGGTTAAAGTGAACGACTCTCAATCTGCGGGTCGCAATTTCATATTCTCGTTACGAAACATGCTCGTCCTTCTAGCAGTGGGTGCGTTATACAGTAAAGGTCAATCTCTCTGTTCGTTGGTAAAGAGTAGCCCCAGATTTGGCGGTGGGTGGTGTTGACTAATTGCTTTCTGTATTGTCTATTACTGTTAAATTAAAAACAACTAAAGCAGATCCCTCGTCTAGCTTTACGCGAAATTCAAAACAAACCAAGCCATTATCCTTTGCAAAAATACCAACAAATTCTACCAAGACACTTTCTTCACTAAAGATTTATGTTGATAAAAAGAAGAATATAGCAATGTTATATGCCGACAGAGTGGTTCATATCCTGATGCATGTACAGTTGCGTTCAACATTTTCCTCTCTCAGTATTTTCTATACCAAGCTATAAAGAAACTGTACAGTCTTTCTTTAGTGTAACATTTTTTGCCTCACCGAGTCGTCATAACGATCCTTGATAAGGCCAAGCGAAAAGAAAATACATGTTTAGTGTTCCCGCTCACTTTCTTTTAAGCAGCCGCCTCCCCACTTGTTTCATTTGCGATTATTCCCTTTGTCTGATCACCGTTTTTTGATCATTCAAAGAAACAAAGACTTCTGAATAAAAATACGATGAACGCAGTTGACTCATTTTGCCCCTTTTCTGTACTTATCATAAATTTTGTATCGTTTTGATGAAAAAATGTAACAAAGATAAACATTGGCTCTTTGAAAACAAGCACAATAATGAAAAATGATGTAAACTTTATGTGAAAGAAGTCACTAAAAAGGACCTCCTCCTCCTTTTTTTCAAAAAGTGGACGATAAACTTATTTTTAACTTGGTCTAACTTGTTTTGCGCCACAAAATACCAAACCAAACCTAACTTGTGACGTAGGAGTTACCATTTCATTAAAATGCATGTTTAGATCATTGTTATTAAATATTATATTAAAACTTGGACATTAAATATAACAGTACTATATAAAGAACTCCTGGACATCTGGGATCGTACTGTATAGCATGGTAAATATACCACATAATACAGGGTGGTCGCTAGAAAAGCGGAAAATTTGAGGGTCAGATGAGACCATGAATAAAATGCATGCTTACTCATTTCTATTTTGATTTCTTTACATCATGAATAAAATGCATTTTGAGCATCTATGAGTGTAATATAACATATGCCTTTAAAAAACTTTGTAAAAATAAATAGCTGTTTGACAAATTTTCCGCTTTTCTAGCGACCCCCCTGTATAAAGATTCTCCTGGAGGTAGCATGTAAAACGGTAGGAGAATTATTTAATATAAGCATTCATATGGAGAACAGGGATGGTAGTATACGGAATGTTATGTAGTTCATAACAATCTAAATACTGTTCTGGATATCTTACATAATAACATGCTGATAAGTGATAACAAAAATCTTTTAGTACCGGCCCCTCTTCAGACACTTCGACTCTGCTCGACCTCATCTGTTTGAATATACATTTCAAGTAGCCCGGTCAGACTTTGGCTGCGTATTATTTTTTTCCACCATAAAAAGACATGATTTGTTGGAACTATTGTTATTAGATCATGAAACTTTTCCCAGAAACGTAGAACTGTTTATAAATCGTTTAAAATCTATTTCATTTAGCTTGTTTCTAAACAAGCGAGAAAGATATTTATTATTCAAACGTCTCTAAAATTTAACCTGATCTCAAATGTCGAAGGATTATTTATCATCATATTTTTTCGACTTAGTCTGTTTCTAAAGAGTTATACAAATTATTTCGACAGCTTTTCAAATGAGCTTATCACTGTAATGACAACAAAACAATATTTATTATTATTTGATTTTATATAGTAGTTAAGATGGGGGAAAGAGAAACCGTCAAGTTAGCCAGTTCTGAGGTAGCAGAGTGCCAGTATTTATTATTGTGAAAATTTATTTTCATCCCGTCTTTGAGATGGGTGAAAACTTATACAAATTATTGTAAAATTAAGTATTATAAAAGTAAAATTTCATCATGTTAGTCCCTAAATTTAATATAGCCATTTGGGCAGTGAAGAATTAAAATTTATTATTGCAAATGAAACTTTCACCTTTCTTAGTCCTAAGGTGCATAAGAATATTTTATAATTGATCCAGCTTTCTCTATACACAGCATACAAAACTTTTTAAGTTGAACAATTACAATTAGAATATTAAAGTTTTATTCAACACAAACCCACAACAGCTATTCTCTTTGGATAGGGATAATATTCTAAGGTGGAGCGATGAGTAGGCATGTCCCAACCCAACTTTACCGATTGGTGGCCAACTCATCATGGAGGTTGCACTTTCAGAAAGGTCCGCAGATGATCTAGGAGACCTGTTATTTTAAGTAACTTTTGACCAAAAATCACTGCAGAAACTTATGATGATCTTAATTAATAAATAAACAAGTTTGCGCTATAACAATAAAAACATAAAAAAAACCTTGTTTCAATCTATATGGATACTAATAAAATTCTTGACTTTTTATTTGACTATAAAGACATTTGATTTTAAAATAACTAACTAAGTTACAGGATACATTAAGCTTTAAGATGATTTTAAGCTGTCAGTGAGCCAAAATTTCAACTAGTGTGACTATTTGATCTTATAAACTGAATGACTTTATAGAATACTTATAATATAAACAGATAGCTGGATAGATATTTGTGATTTTTTTTTTTTTTTTACTAATCAGGAAACTGCATATTGTGCTATAATTAAACTCAGTTATAACTAATTATCCAGCACAACTTCTAACCAACTATTTATTTTTTATACAGTGTTTAAACAAAATGAACAGGGACTCATCACCAATTCACACATTTTTTTAGAAGACAGATATACAAGTTATAATTTTCAGTTTACGAGTCCATAAAAGCATAAAACCTTCAGCCAAGACATGCATCAGTTTACAGACATCAAACTTGCACTTTCCTTTCGTTACATATAGAAATATGTACGTAGTTAATGCCTACCTTGTTCAATGTATATACATGTATTTGCTTATGACCAGTTAACAATAACACAACCTGTAACGTATAAAAAAAAAAGAGACCTTAAAATAATATCGCATCTCCCAACACACAGAATCATTTTTTTAAAAGTTTATAACATTACAAGTTTCATAAAATTAGTTTCTCTTTTATCCATACGAATATAAATGAAGATAGAATTTATAAAAAGGCATGTTTTGGTTGTATTTTATCTTGAACTTAGAGAGAATGTGTAGGTTGAGCATTAGTTGTTCGTTTTTATTTTCTAACTACCATTTATTAAAAGAACAATATGAAATTTTCTATTTATATAATATGTTTTTGGAACCTTCGGTTTCAGGACAATCTCGTTCTTTACAGCTCTTCACAGAATAGTAGACACAAGTTCACTTCATGGTCCTGATAAAGATAAGAACTGTTAAAAAGATCGTTACCGAGGAGCTAATTTTGAAGCTAGCAGCGCGTTTACACATGGGTCGCGCGGACTGCGAATCCGAGAGTCCATGATTCGCGTCCATTGACGTAAATTCGCACTTCGCTTGGGATGTTGTAGGAATGATTATGGTGTCCTGAGTATTGGAGTGGATTACGTCGTTAGCTGCTTATAGAATATCGTTTCAGAATTATGATAGCTAGCACAGACAGTTCTTGTGAACTTACCTCATACCCACTATATTTACCTACGGATTCTAACTTAGTCAAATCTCCTCTAACTTGACAGTACTATTAGTAATCTCACAAAATGATTTCTAAGAAAGAATAAAGAAACAATCGTTATTGTTACAAATTAATATAGACACACAAAAAAGTGACACATCTCCGTTCCAGACAAACTTTAAGTAAACACACGCCTCCCGGTATATCTCCGGATCTAGAATGCTACAATCAGCGGGTCGATTCCCCTCGGAGGGCTCAGCAGATAGTCCGCGATGGCTTTGCTATAAGAAAATTGGCATCAATATATACACGCAAACAAATAATTTGACTACAGCCTCGTATAAAATATATGTTTGAAAAACAGTGTTGATCTTATCATTATTCCACTTTACATATACCTCAGTAACTATATTGAAGCATATGCAAAAGACTGAATTAAGTGAAATACTGTTTGTTCAAATAGTCAAGTAATATCCTAGGAAATAATGTTTTGCATAAGAATTTATTAATAATATCAAAATTTGTACGAGAAAAAAAAAAGGTGTATGTACAACCAACTAAGGTTTCCTTAAGCAAAATAGACATATAACTTGTCTAATTAAAATACACGTCAGTAAACTATTTCCTACTGTAGCCATTTATGTTCAGAGTTACTATCATGATTATAAACTAATGTGGTTAAACAAGTGAATTTATCTTCTTCTTGATGTTCAACAATGATTTTGTTGCTCTTATGTTTCTGTTGAAATACTCTAAAAATTGAGAAACATAATCTGAGTCATTCAGTACAACTAAAGTGTCATGCACATTTCCTCGATAATGTTATGATTTAAAAGACTGTACGATTGTCCAAACCTTAATTTTCATGAGAGTAAAGTTAACAGATTTAGTTTAACAAGAAGCTAAGTTGGATTTACATCAGCAATCAGAGAACAAAGATTAGCATTTAATAACAAATATTTCTTTAGTTTTAAAATACATAAAATTATAAAATAGATATTTTGTGCTATTTATTGTAAACTCTCACAAATAAACCTTAACAAAAAACTTTTGATTTTGTATTTCGTTAGAAAACTCAAAACTATCCTTCATACACTTTCATTCGTATCATGATAATTTCTTATATTGATAAGTGGTTTAAAAAGAAGCACAAAGTAACATAAATTATCGAACAAAGGTTTTCTTCATAGGCATGGAAAACTTGTCTTAGAACCACTCACATAAATTAGTAATTACATTAGGTATAGTTACAATGAGACAGATATTGAAATATCTAATTTCGAATTCATATATTGATACAAATATAACATTAAGAACTTTAAGTTAGAAGTTAAGCATGCAATGTAATGTTACACTAGATAATTTACTTTGATATACAGTTTAGTTACTAACTTAGTAGTCGAAGGAGTCACTTTTGTTACGTATTATTATAATTTATTTCGGACGAGTCTCCGATTTATTACGTTACGTATTATTATTTCAAACAACTAGAAATTTGAAATTGACCTCAGTAGTCAATTAAATATTAATGTGTATTAGATTTATATTATCTGCTACAATTTTATTTTTAACACAATTATATTTAAATGTACAAACATAAAAATAATACAATTTATAATAAAGGTTATTATAAATGATAGTTTATATAAAAAAGGTTTACAAACTATACTGAGTCTTATACCTGGACTATAACTGAATATTTTATCGATGGTCCAAGTCCATGACGAGCGAATTAATTCTGAGTTAATATTCAGTGATGTCACTTGTTGAGAACTTTATATGCAAAAAACGGCTCGTTTAGGTTGAAAAAATATTTTAAATAGAAGAGCGAACAACGTTTCGACCTTCTTCGGTCATCGTCAGGTTCACAAATTATCATGATACGAAAAAAAGTGTGAACCTGACGATGAAGAAGGTCGAAACGTTGTTCGCTCTTCCATTTAAAATATTTTCTCAACCCATACGAGCCGTTTTTGCATAGGAGTTAAGCTAAAACTGTCTTTTTCTTGACTGGTCTCACACTAGGTATAAGTTAACTCCTTCAAGCAAAGATATTTAATATCCTCGTAGAAATAATAATATTCGAAGAAATTCACTGAAGTTGAACGGTTTGTAATGTTCGAAATCTATAACGTTCCTGGTCAAATTCTGTAGTTATCCTATTAACAGACGTTAATCACAATTACAGCTTACTAGGATCGCCCTTTCAGCCGTGGGGATGTTATAATGTTTCAGTCAATCCCACTATTTGTTGGTAAAAGAGTAGTTCGGAGGAATCGACAATGGGTGGTGATGACTAGCTGCCTTTTCTCTCTCTCTGGTCTTACACTGTTACAATAGGGACGCTAGCACAAATAGCCTTCGTCTAGCGTCGCGTTAAATTCAAAACACATAAACAAACTAAACCTATGCCTATAGCGTAATGACTGTATCTGTCCAATAAATATAATATTTTCCTCCGTCTCTCGGCTATCTGCTTTTTGTAGGAATCACGCGATTTTCTCGATGCTTCAACAATATTCTAGCGCGTTTTCGTAAAATAATGTTTCTTTTCACGTTCAAGAATTCTCTACAAGTTTCAAGAACAGGCAGGACTTATTCGATACACAGTCAAGAACATATGTCACATGCAAAAAAAGAAATATATACAAAAACCAACGTAGGCACTAAAACGAATGTACAACAGCAAATCTGTTAAACTTTAAAAACTCTAGAAGTAACTGTGATTCTGTTATTGATATTCTGTAGCAAAATCATTGTTCTACTGATGTTACAATCCACCAAATAATGCTGGTTTAGAGAAATAAACCACGCTGGGATCTGAAACTAGAATACGAATTGTAGCATCGGATATGTAAAACCGGTTACTTGCATAATTTAAAAATTAAAAATAGTTTATACTACGGAAATTTTTAAATTATCTGTTGATTTGTTCTCATTAGGAAGGAAAGAATCTTTACTAACCAGTTAGTCTGTTTAGTTTAAGCTTTGCAATTGTTTGTGTAAGAAAAGATAGGAGCTCAGCAAATAGAATCATGAAAAGGACAGAAATAAAAGTTATTGACACACTCCAGAGCCGCATGTGTGCTTTAGAAAATCTGTTAGTGGTAATATTTGTGTGATAAAAGGCTTAAGTTTTCCATAAAGTATAAAGCTGTAATAGAGAACATTCAATCATTTCTAGCCTAATATGTTCTCTGTGGTTTATAGTCTATACTACTCTGTAAAGTGATTTTCCTGTTTTAGTCTTCTCTACACTAAGGATAAATCAACGATCAAGCGAGCACTACTTTATCCTATAAGTTACAATCGTCTCGCGTGAAAGGCGAGTTCTCTATAGATGATATGATTTATCACAACTAACTTCAGGGGAAGATCACTGGGTGTAAGATCTAACAGTAATTAAATTTACAGGGAGTTTTGCTTGGCCGTTATTCTCCGGAAAAACTTGAATAAGAAAGTAAATAAGTAAAGTTTCGAAATAAATACAAACAAGGTATTTGATACAACATAAGGAAATAAAGTAAGATGTATACAGAGGCAAATGTTATTATAGTTTATACACTGTACGGTTAGTATAGCTGATACTATACACCAGAGAGAGTTTTTATGCAAAGTGCTCTCAGACATATTTAACAATAATAAAAAATTTTGAAAAAATAAATAGGGATGACAATACCAAAAATAAAGATACAAAGCAGGGATGAATAAACAAAACAACATAATTAATGATTCAATGTAATTTATTTTTGGTAATTAGACATTGTAAAATTTCATAGCATTATTCAGTTTAAATTATTTTATTGAAACCTGAATTCATGCAAGTGAAATGCAACATGCAACATTTAGTTTTAGATAAAGAGTCTCTTGGAAAGATATGGCTACTTGTATGGTCATGTCTATTCATCACTGTCTTGTTTTTGTACTGTTTGTCAAATTATCCATATATTTATTATTTGTTTTACCTTTATTTGTAATGAAGGACAGTTGCTATGAAAGTAGTAGTTTTAACCTGTGAGTTGTGTTGATGTGCATCATGTGTTGAACTTAGTGAAACGCGAAACTGCTTGTGCATACCCCAAGTTCAAACGCAACAGCTTTGTTTGTAAATCATAGCAACAACAAAAGAACATTTGACTGTTACGCTAGTTGCTAGTTCTCTACTTTAGCGATTTGTTTCGCTGTGCTGAGAGTCTTAATAGCTTATAAAAACCTCGAAAAACTTATTATATTACATTATTATAAGAGAAAATTGATAAGCAATGCATAATATGCGAAAGCTAATTTATTTCAGGCTCATCTTTACATTCTAAACATTATTGTACTTAGTGATAAGGTTAATGAAACAATGGAAATCGCCTCTGAAAATGATCCTTACATGAAGCACAGCAATACAGTGGCAAGAAAAATACAGGATTCAATTTCTTGTTACAAAAAAAAGAGAAAGAAATCAAGACACCTTACCATAATTTCTTTCATTAAGAAATTCCTGCACCTAAACAGGAAAAAGCAGATTATCCCGCTCCACTCTCCTTTCCTCAATACCTCTTCACCCCTTTCACATGAAGCCGGCTTCGATGCCATCACTAGTGAATGATACGCATAAATTGTCTTTAAGATTTAATTTTATAAATGAAACTTATTGGTAATGTATTTCTTTACATTTTTAAAGTCATTTTCGCAATAATAATAAGTAAGATTACGTCAAATAGTTTATTATAAAAACATTTTTGTCTTCGGAACTGATTTTTAATATTATTCATATAAATCAGGAGCGCATTCACAACCAATAATGAGGATTGGTTGTATATGTGTTTGTTTATATAATATAATAAATAATAATAATAAAATAAATAACATAAAATTATATATTCAAACATCTAAGCCCACCCTCTAATTCCGACACTGTTACACAACCCCTATCAAACAGTCAGTTATCTCTCTCTCTTTCTTTGTGAACCTGACGATGACCAAAAGAGGTCGAAATATTGTTCACTCCTCTACGTAAAAATTTTTCTCAAACCAAACGAGTTTTTCACTTCAGAGCTTTAGGTGTGAAAAACCTTATACGATATAGAAAAAAATCAACCATGAACTAAATTTAGTAAAGGTAATTAATTCCTTTCTTTAAGAATTAGCAAAAGATCAGAAGAAATTCCTCAGACGACGAAGAAAACACATTGGAGAAAATTTAGCGATGATGAAACATTTGAATTAATTCTGTTAAAGTGCTTATAATAATAGATCAGTAGGATACGAGATAAAATACCAGAGGAAATCGTGTGAGGATGTAATATAAGAATATGAATACATTTCTTTTTTAGAGGTTATATGTGTTCGCTATAAGTCATTTTAAGCAGCATTTTCAAACCCTCTTCAAGAAGAGTAATAAATTTACAACGTCAGAAATATCCAAACCGCGTACAGTTACCAATGAAAAGAAATATTCGTAGGTTTTAATAAGTTTTGAAGACTTTGAAATCAAAGAATTCAAGAATTCAGAGAAAAGTATTCCATTGAAAATTATTAAATAGCCCATTTTATTTATTGATTATCCAATGATTTAGTTTCTTTATAAATAGTTAGAAATTCGCGCTGAAGAATTTTATGAGCAGTCTCATGTTTAACATAATAAGCTTATTTTACTAAACCTTACCCAAACTTTAGCCTTGCACATTCACAAAGTTACCACTGACCCACTGGGGGACCTAACAGTCCATTGATGTTTTGTGCCTTTAAAGTTGAACACACGAAGAATAAAAAAAAATAAATGTTTAGAATTTGTCTTGTAACAGAATGGCTAGAAAATTTTGTTTCCTGTAATCCTTATCTCAAATTCCATTTTTAACTCGGAGGTACAGTAAATAAATTCCTTCAATCACTCAAAACTGCATTCCTCAGATGCTATTTGTTATTTCGAATTTCGCGCAAAACATAAAATTTCTTTGCAACAAAAGTTGAGCAATCATTTTGAATCTCATTTAAATATTTTCATTTGCGACTTATACTATTAGCCAATTTTAATAGCTATAATAATGTAGAATTCCTGGTAAGCAAGAAGCACGCACCAGATAACATTTTACGACATTATGCAACAATATGCCGAGAAAACATACTTAAAATCGTTAAACCATATCTTTTTATTTAAATCCACCTTGACACCATGCTTACTCTAACTTCACCGTTTCTTTATGTGTTTTTATTATATTCAATAATTATTGAAATGTTAAAATATGACGCGACAAGAATCATAATTTACTGTTTCAGAAATCTTATCAAAACGTTAGTCACTTTAAAGCATGACCGTAATATTTGTTTTATACTCCTTACAAACGAATGCATTATTGTGTTTTAATTAACAGAAGTTTCTGCTGCTGTACGTGTTTGGAAACCTTTGTAAATCAAATGTTATGGCTGTGGCTGTAATTCTTTAAAACAAAAGCCCAAATAATAAAAAACTCATCAATTTATACATACCTTTGGTGTAGTATACAGTCATGTGAAAAAGTTAGGACACCCTATGAAAGCCTGTGTATATTTGGATATATAGATAATTAATCTCAATTTTAACAATACTAAGTTTGACTTAGTAACTTAAAATAATGGTTTGTATATTGCCATACATAGATCAGATTCCTTTAGTGAATCGAAAAAAAAAATGATTCATTGTATTTACTAATAGTTTTATACTCGATTGGAAATTTGCAAAATACTGAATAATGCATGATATACTCTTCAACTTCATTTTTATAGAACAAGTACTGTGAGGAACAGATTTGAAACTAGTTTCTTTATTATTTAAAATCACATTACTTGTTATTTCTATATGAAGATAATCTATTCTACAACATTTGAAAAGACTCAAATCATAAAATTACAAGAATTGTAACTCTACAGGAAAGTATCAAGAAACATAACTTTAAATGATCTTTCCATAACGCAGACTCTACAGGAAAGGTGACTCTACAGCGAGGTTTCCATAGAGAAAATTCTACAAAAAATACAGCATTACAAAACTTTCCATAGGGTTACCAGAAAATAGAACCTACAAGAATTTTTGAAAAGGTAAGTTCTATACAGAGTTAAAGAAAGCAGAATTTGCTGAAAAGGTATTTCTATAAGATGTTTCCAGAAAGTACACTCTACAGAAAGCAGAATCTTTAGAAAAGGTAACTCTATAGAGAACTTCCAGATGGCAAAATATACAGGAAGGGTAATTCTACAAAACGTTTCCACAAAGAGGATCTAATAGACGTTTCCAGAAGGCAGACTACAGAAGTGATAACTCTAGAAAGAGATAATTTTTCCAGAAATGTAACTCTGCGAGAAGTCTCCACAAAGCAGACTTCACAGTAAAGTTTGAAGAATACAGACTCAACAAGGAATTTTGAAAGAGATAACAAATAATAGATGATTTCCAAGGAAAGAGAATACACATTGAAGTTCACGTAAAGTACACTACACAATAAAGTTCTAAAACGGCAGACTTTACAACAGTCTCTTTAAGAAAATCTAGATATTCCAGAAAAAAAAAAGTTGTAAATTTATACTTTATATGAAATTTTCAAAATAAAACAATCCAATATCTCGTGATGACGTAAATATGTATTCTCAAGACGGCTGGTATGGGTATTGAACCTTTAATTTTAAAAAAGTACAGAAAAGCTTTACTACCTTCTTAGGTCATCTTTTGGTTAGCATTGGTTGTTCTTTATTTTAATAAAAGTTTTAATACACATACCAGATACAATTCAATAACTCAAAAAATCTTAATATATTATTATTTATTTAAAGCTAGTGTACATAATTATACCAAATACTTTTAATCTACGGTTATTAATTTCTAACAAGTCTTAATTATGAGAATTATTATCTGTTATACAAAGCAGTTTTCACTTTAAGATAACTTTTAACATAAGAATATATTCATGCCAAAATACACGTTTGCTTACCATGTTTCTTTCTTATCGTAACAGAAAAAAAAAAAACATTTAAATTAGGAACCAAAATCCTTTAAGCATTAAACTTAGACCTAATTTAATGATAGAATATTAATAAATATTTGACAAATAAACTTTAATTATTATTTTCTTACTCCACGACACAATGTAATTATTTAGCCAATTCTGGATTAAACTTAAAAGCGGTGTGTTTGAACTTTAATCGGTTAATCAGAAATACTTTATATATTAATTAAGTTCGTAATTTATTATAAGCACTTTGTTGTTGTTGTTTTAATTTTCTGTTTGAAATAAATATTTATAACCTGGCATTTGTAATACTAATAACATACGTGTATAGACATTAATTATTAAACAACAGTAGTAAAGCACAACTGATTTTTATTACAGCCCCTTTTCTTTATTTATAAAACTATAAAACAAGACAGAGACGTCAAACAATATGTCACAATAGAAGTGAATATCAGAATTTGGTGCGTTACGCCCAAATTTGAAATTACCTACACTATTTAATATTAAATGGAGATAAAACAATATATGTACCATTTGCTGCATTTCCTTGTAAGGAGAGAATAAGCTGGCAACTGTTATTTCAATTCTTTAAACTTGAAGCTGGAAGAAGAGTTTCGGTTTATTCACGAACCAGGATATTTAACTTGATCAGATGATTATTAATAAAATTTCTTGTGTGCTGCTTTGGTTAAGTGTAGTCGTCCATCTTTGCGAGGGAAAAGATGTCCATATTTTTTACTGTCACATACACATTTCTGACTTTGTTAGTTCTAATCCACTGCCCAAAGGCGCAACTCTCTTCTTCTCAATCCGTGTCACAAACAGAGGCTGTCACTTCCAGGAACAGTACACTGGCAGTTAAATACACTTTACTGCGGGGGGCCAATCGTGTCTCCCGCCGTTTTCCCATGGGGGAAAAAAAACATGCCACGCCGCAGATCTCCTTTAGAGAGTATCTTCAAAATCTCGCTAAAGTACAAATTTACCTTAACTTTCAGCAGAGCGAAATGTTCTTATAATAAAAAATGTTACAACTGTTATACAAATGTTATAAACTGTAATAAATATAAACACATTTAAGAAATTATTTTACAACTTAGTCATTCGGAATCTAATAACAACCATTATTTTACATTTAAAGAATAAAAATAACTCTTAACTGCAAAACGTGATATAAATTTAGTTATTATGCTTCTAACATATTAAATCACGTTTTTAATGTGACATCTATAAAGGTGATGCTAATGCATATTCATATTTCATCGATAAGAACAGACAATACATAATCATGGTGTGTATTTTATGCCTAGTTTTGAAAGATATCAATTCCAGTTTGATGGACTTTAATATTAAAAAAATGAAAAAGATACAAAGAAACGTTAAAATTATGAAATTCTGAAACTACAAAACTATACCGATTTATTTATCACTTCTGTGATGAAATTAAAGTTGTTTTGTTTTTCATTTGGATTTGATTAACTGTAGTGTAACAGCTAACGTATAGGTCATGTTCTGAGACTAAAACATAGCTAACTCTAAAACATGTTTACTTTAATAAAAAAATCACCTCAAATATATTTATACTTTTAACAAATGGAGTAAATAAATCAATCTTGTTAACCTTAGTTCAGTGTTTTTCGAATTGTTGCATTCACCCCCTGTGAAGCACCAAGCGGTTGAGGGGGTGGAGGGCCTTTTGCCAGGAGAACTCAACAATGACAATGAAAACAGCGGAAAAAACGAAAAACAAACTGTAACACTTTAAACTTTTCTGCTAATACTTAAAAAAAACGATTAAAGAGAAGCAAAATCTACTGTGTTTGTTATTATTATCAAATGGGAAATTATTCAGATGATTGTTTGTTTGATGTTTTTAGAATCAAGCATCAAGCTTGAACCCGGCATCGCCAGATGTTTAAGGCACTTCCGAGAGTCGAAGGTTCGAATCCCTATCACATCAAACATACTCGCCCTTTCAGCTGTGGAGGCGTTATAATGTGACGGTCAATATTACTATTCGTTGATAAAAAATAGCCCAAAAGTTTGCGGTGGGTGGTGATGACTAGCTACCTTTCCTCTAGTTCAACACTACTAAATTATGGGCGGCTAGCGCAGATAGCCCTTGTGTAGCGTTGCGCGATATTCAAAACAAACACAATGGGCTAGCTGTGCTCTGCTTACATCGGGCATCGAATCCCAGTTTTGAGCTGCGTGACTCCGCAGATATGCTGCTGTGCCACTGGAGAGCATATCAGATGAAGGGCGAATGCTCTAAGAAAAATAATACCGGGTTGAGAGTCATCACTACACAAAGCTTAGAAACTACTGCTTTATTTAAATAGAAACATACATCCCTGCTTACTCTATAGGTTAAAATTTAAACTGAAATATTATTTTAAACTGCCTCAGTTAAGCCGTTGAACACTAATTTATTAAAGCGAATTCTATAAGGCGAATAATTAACTTTCATTAAATGGAGGAATCAAGGTTACAGGTAGGAACGACGCCAACGCCTAAAATTTACGCCTTGGATGTATGTAGGGAGGTTAACAATTTTAAAGTTGCCGTGTACTATCCATCCGTATTCTTAAAGTCTATTAAATGTTGGTCTTATAATGGCTTACGAATGTCTCAAACTATACAAATATTAGTAATCGTTTCACCTCAGTCTTTAACGACCGCCAAGTGTGAAACGTCTCCCCGCTCTATCACCACCGATTGGCTCGGCATGGTCAAAGAGCATTTCACCAACACAAGCTTCCTCTTTACGTGCTCATGGGGTGACATCTTGCCGTCAGGATGGAAAATGACACCTGCCTTTGATTAATTAGCAGGGAAAAGCTTTTTGTCTTTTTCGATCCAGTGACTATGTCATGACCTGTGCATTATAAAATTTTATATCAGCATTTATTTAAGTAATTTTCGTAAAGAATATTCTAAATGCTAAACCTACATACTAGTTCAAAGGAAAACTAATTTATCGTGTACTAGGTAGTGCTTCATAACAGAGATCGTTCCTTTATTTTTCTTTCTTTATTATTATTTAATATTGTTCCGCCGGCCTAAAGCAAAATTAACTGGATATATTGTAATCAAATCTGAACAATATTACTAAACATATCATTGCACAATGTGTATTGTGGTTTTTAAGTGTTTTTAATTACATATCATAAAACATCAGTTGTTGAAAGACAATCGCTTAAATGTAGTTTGTGGTTTATGTGGAGCCTGATAATCTATTGTATATGCATACGCATTTAGCTAGGTGTGGACTGTGTAATTTAATGTTTACACTGTGGGCAGGACACATGTTCTTCAGCGATTATTGAGTTATTACCGCAATATTACCTGCCATTTATGTATGTATAGTGTTCCCGTCCTTCGGATATGATGCTTTTGACATGATCACATTTTTTTTTATTACTGCATAATTGATTTGGGCTATGTTGTATAAACTTATAAAACGTTATACAAACGTCTAGGCTGTCTCACACAACATAAATATTTAAACCATAATATAAAATATAGCACCAAGTTATGTTTCGAGAATTAGATTCGCAAACTTGTCGTATGGAGATACTTGAATACCCTGATTGGTAGATGAAAGATCCTAAAATCAATTTATAATTTTCAATATGAGCGATACTGTAAGCGCACGTGGGATAAACGGCCAGACCAATGATTCCACTTATTGTCACTAATCTTGAACTACTGATCAAAGACAGATCAGCAAACAAGCAACACTCATCTCTACAGAGACTGCCTGATTCTTTGACCCGAGTAACAAGATTAGCTCTTATAATGCGTCAATATACAGTTGAGAGTACAAGTCGTATTTAGAGGCATTATATCTTGAACCTACGATCCGCAATCGGGTAGGCTAGCCATTCACCGACAACTAATATGTAAAAATGTAAAGACCGAAATACAGATACTAAATCCAGAAGTAAAAAAATTCAAAAACCGAAAATAATCACACGTAGAAGATGAGTGACCAAAATGCCACGTGTAGCAGTTGTGCTTCTAGAAATTCACTAGATAGATAGAAAGATATTTTGGCGCTTACACGGCTTAAATAAGAAAATATATAATTACAAGTAGCTGTAAACAGTTTGATTTTAATCTCGTGTCCCAAAGCATTAAGTTTTTTTTTTCTCTAAAAACAAACACATGTTGTTTTGTTAACACGTTTTATATGTGTGGGAACGGTAAGGAATGTGGTGTTCGATCAATAGTATCAAATATCATTGGATTGGAATTCACTCATTTCAGAAACGGTCAATTATTGAAATGGTTATAATCGCTGCTCCGAATCACTAAAACTTAGGATAATTTTTATTTTTTTAAAAGAAAAGTCTTCTACTAAATTCCTAAGTGACTAAATGGTGTATTTCTCAAATAATTATATTTCTAAAAACATTAACTTTTATCTGTTGTCACTTTTAATATGAAATATATAGATGAGAATCGAGATGACAGCTCTCTGCTACTCACGATACACAAATTCTAACACTTAGAGAGTGTCATTATTATATCGATGTAAAACCAACAGGTTTAATTAAACGTTTTCCTTTGTCAATTTGCGATCCTCTTCCTTGCTTACACATAATTACACATTAATTTATCGTCGATTTACTAAAAACAAGTCTAGGAGTCTTAGTGACTATAATTTTTTTACATGTAGAACAGCTTAAAATTGCGTTAGTCCTAGTGAAAGAATAATATCGATAGACTTTTTTTTTTGTATGAGTATTTTCTAAATTGGAAAGATCTATTTACTTCGCCCCCAGTGGCTCAGCGGTATATCTGCGGACTTACACGCTAAAATCCGGGTTTCGATACCCGTGGTGGGCAGACCACAGATAGCTCTGCTTTGTGCTTAATTCAAAACAAAAACAACAAATCTATTTACTTTCTGGATAGGTTTAGTGTATACGTGATTCTTTAGGTCAACTAAATTTGTCACAGCTCATATGCTTATCTTATAACAAGCTTAAATATTTTCATTAAATATAATCTGAAAATTTCAGCTACCAACTCCATTTTTGATATTCGATATTAAAGAACGCACAATTAAGTTACTTACGGAACAGCAAGAAGAACCGAAAAAGAATTTACCTGACATTTGACTAGCAGATGAATGATAATGAAAGTAACAGTTACAAAAGAGAAGAATAAAGATACTAAGCTTAAGATTACAAAAAACATCTCTTTGCAAAAAAGGTTTACTGAGTGAATTCTGCAGGACGTTCCATATTACCGACCACTAAGCATACTGTACAAGTTTGATGATGATACTCAACTCTAGCTCCACTTAAAGTCGCAACAAGTAAAATTAATACATTAAATGTGGACTTTATAGATCACGCTGTAGTTAACTGTTTTATTCAGAACTCCTATACAAACAGGATAACGCTTTCACCAGTCACATAAAGCAACCACGAGCTTTATTCCGTTTTGGCACACAACTATACGGTTGTAGGCTATCTGCACTGATTCTGCCACGAGGATCGAACTGTTATTTATAGAATTATAAGCATTCATACTCATCGCTTGAATACCGTGAGAAATGTGAACGGTATTTTATTTTTTCAAATCTGAATTGAGTATAAACTATTTTTGTATTCATGGCTCATTGTCTCTTAGAATAAAATATTGACTTGCATGTGTTCGGTTGCCTTGCGAAAACTGCGTAAACAAATTCACCAACCATCACACAAATACAATATCCATTTAGTTGTTACACGAACACGTTCATAATCTATTTTTTACACAACTATATTCATCTTACGGTTGTTACTTAAACACTTTCATCATGTACTTGTCACATTAACACATTCATCATCCAGTTTTTACACAAATACATCCATCATCTAATTGTCCTTTTATTACTTTAATCATCTAAACTGTACATCATACAGTTGTTATGCAAACATATTCATCATCTAGTTTTTTATGTAAATACGTTCATCATACAGTTGTTATCTAAAAATATTCTCCGTCTACTTATCATGTAAACACATTCATCGTATAGTTGTCAGAAACTAAACAGTGAATCACAAAGGGCTTTTGCTACAATAGCTATTTTATATTTTATCAGTTGCTGTTTATTTTTGCTGAATGTTAATTGTTAATTATCCTGTTATTGCAAAAGAAGTCTATTTAAACGCTGTTTATGGCACCTTTAGTTCTATTTAAAAGTCTATTATGGTAGTTCAAGTTCTATTTAAAAGCCTATGTTGATAATTCTAGTTCTGTTTAAAAGTCTGTTATTGTAACTCTAGTTCTATTTAAAAGCTGATTATGATAGGTTTTATTTAAAAATCTGGTATAATAGTTCTAGTTTTGGCCCGGCATGGCTTAAGGCGTTTGACTCCTAATCCAATGGTGGCGGGTTCGAATCCTCGTCGCACCAAACATGCTCGCCCTTTCATCTGTGAAGGCATTAAAATGTGACGCTCAATCCCACTATTGGTAAAAGAGTAGCCAAAGAGTCTGCGGTGGGTGGTGATTACTAGCTGCCTTCCCTCTAGTCTTACATTACTAAAAAACATGTTATTGTAGTTCTATTTCATAGCCTATCATAGTAACACAAGTTCTATTTAAAAGTCTATTATGGTAGTTAATTTATATATGTATCTAAGTCGTTTGTACAATCTTGGGCAAATTTCAAGTATTAATTGAAAATTTTAATATTTTTTACAGGTTGTAATTTGTAGAAACTGCGGTGAAATTGTATATCATAGGAATATTATGAAAAACTTTAATACCCTTGATATACACTTTTCACCAAATTTTGTAAAAATCAGTATTTATAAACAAAGTCTTTTATTTCCAAATGTTCCGATTTCAAATACACTAAATAAAAATTATTTTCTATTTTTAAACTGTATTTTCAACGCAAACTGTCGAATAGACAGATAGATATTATATCAAAACTATAGACGCTGTTGTTAATTTTGCTATTACTTTTAAACGTTATTGTATTCTTTGCGAGTACAAAGACAGAGAGATGTTAAACTCAACATTGCACAAGGTTTTTCAAAATTAATTTGAAAAATCAAGACTTAATATTTGATCTGTGAACACAAGAAAACGATCAAGCATCTGACAGAAAAGGCTAAGATTTACATCAACCTCGGTGAAATATACGTCTTTAGGTTCTTGTGTGAAAGAAAGAACCTACCCTCGTTGGTTTCTACCCTGTAATTTTGGCGGAGTAGGTCCTATTAAGAATAAAACTTTTAGGCTGTATACGATCCTTTGTTTGAGAAGTAGGTCCTACAAAGTGTTTTCTTGGTTAGTTGGGGTTAAATAGAAAAAACCTGACTTTAGATCTTTCTCTTGCTTGTTTTTAATTAAAATAAATGCATCTCCTGCCCATTGAAACGATGAGATGACGAATCACATCCTGTGGAATGGCTGTCCACTCAGCTGCTGCAAACTGAGGTAGAGTCTTCGGTTGAGGTTGTCGCCGTCGGTCCAACTCGTCCCAAAGATGTTCAATGGGGTTTAAATCTGGTGATCTGGAGGGTCACGGAAGAACGTTGATGTTGTGGTGTCTCAAGAAGACAGTGGTGAGTCTGGCTGTATGAGGACGGGCGTTGTCATGTTGAAAAACGTCATTGACGTTCACCATGATTGGTTGCACATGGGGCCTAAGAATCACGTCGACGGTTGTGTACGGTCTGATCGGAAATCCTACGCAGCCCTGGTATGGTTGAGGCTGTATACATCGCAGTGGTGGTCCTATCCTGAAGGTGACGTAACCGGATGTAGCGATCTTGTGTGGGCGGGGTCACACAAGGTCTGCCAGATCGTGGAGGTCACAAGTTGATCCATGTTGTTGGTGACGATTCCATAGCTTGTGATGGTGCTTGAGTGGACATTCACAGCTCTGGCAACATCTGATCGAGATTAACCTGCTTCCAAGTGACCAATGGCGTTGTCGCGTTGTGCTTCAGTCAGTCTTGGCGTAACTGTATTGCATGTCGGTGGCTATGGAAACAGAGAACCCGTCACTTTTATAGGGATTTTGCACATGTTGCACTTGCAGAACATGCAGATCTCTCAAACAAATTTATTGGACACGAATGCGTTTTGGCAAAAAATCCGATTTTTTCCTCCGTTTTCAAAGTGCACAACTTTTATTGTCATTTTGGTCTGACAATCAGTGCCTTAACATGCGTAACAGCACATACTCTGAGCTTGTAACGTTATTACATATATTTCTCTTTAAAATAAAAAAAAAATACCCCTTTTGCGTTTCTTTTTTTGAAGAGTATATTTCAATAAGATTTAGAGAAGTTCAGCCTGACATCTAGGAAAGTTGTTTGGCGCAAATATCGTTTGTTTTATAATAAATATTGAATATACGTTATGCATTCAAAAATTGAAAGTAACGGACAGACTAAATTTAACACGCCTTATTTGTTCAATCTTTTTAACTGTGAAATTTATGGCCCATAGTATGTGTTGATGAAAAATAGCATTCTTTAATGTAGCAGTTAAAAATTCAGTTAAAGAAAAGTTAATTCTCTAAAAGTAAACTTAAGGCAGGTTATGCACGATAATCCGAGCCAATACAGAATTCCCCGATATAAGAAATGTTACATTATCGTTGACCGGAAGCCTTCGCCTTTTCGCTCACGATAATCTGCTCAAGACCAAGTTTGACAAATTAGTATGAGTGTGTGAAAACTGTGATCACACACGCAGGAGTCTTTTGTCATGTGCCATCTCGGTTTGAGATTCAATAACTCTTCCTCTGGGCACTAGAGATATTAGCATCTGTCTCAAGCAGACCAGTTTTAACCTTTACTTTGACCTGACACACAATACTTTGTAACGTGGTTGTCCCATCACGCTGTAAGTAACAGGGACTTTGTTATAGGGCAGTTGAATATCGTTACAGACAGCATTTTACCATAACTTCGTTAGCTATAGCAAAATTAGAATTAAACATGAAAAAATATTTAATGGAAGTTACTGCTGATATCTCACACATCAAGGACAAATTGCTACATGCAAAACATGACACGCTTAGCAGGAACTTTTTTTAGAGCAAAATAATTTCGATTTTGCTTCCTTAATGGTTAAAATCATCCATCAAGAAAACCTGGTCAACATCTTTATAAAAATCATATCTTTTAGATCAAACAGGCAAAAGCACGTGACTCTTTTATCATATTTTAATGATCATTTCAAGGATTTGATATTAATCCTGACGAAATTATCATCTACAACACATCGCGTAATCAAAGAATAAATAAAGAAAGCTTATTTGTTTAAGCCACAGAAAGGTTTAGCGATATCCACTAATTCATTTGTCTTTTTTTTTGTTTTCAATAGCTTATATAATGGGAATTATGCTGTTTTATCTTAAGTAATCGGAACAGATAAACAGTTTCTTTCAATAGCGCTTCTGAACTTTTCCTTTTGTATTCTCGTACGATAGAAGCATTAAAATCCTAGTACATTCTAATTTTACAATAAAATGTACAAATTTCTTTTTATGTTTTCAACTTTTAAATATATATTTTTTGGGGGTAAAGGCATATAAGTGTGCGTAGACACTGGAAATTATTTGAATTTATATGTTTATTTCTTTTATTTTCTAGTTTTCCTGTTATTGCTTTATTTATATTTATACATAAGGAGAATAAAACAATTCAGTGGGAAGAACACATACAGCCTTGGCTTGATAGCAAACAAACGGTGAAGGGTAATGTGACTGGTACAATATCAGGGGAAGAGTTGAGCGATATATTTCTTTTAAGAAAAATAAAAGCATTTCAAATTGTTATACTAAATGAAATTTACATTTTCCGTTGTTATTTACGCTTTTGAAAACTCCAAATTGTTTGTTTATGATTAAACACAAGGCTACACAAAGGATTACTTCTGCTCCCTTCGAGTATCGAAACCCGGTTTCTAGCGATGTACGTCCACAGACAAGCTGCTTTGTCGTTGTTGGACATTCAATGCTTCAAACTCATTTTAGATGGCTGATCATTTAACCTTTTATCTAGAGTGTGAGCCAAAAGCCCTGATTTTTTTTCTATTATAATATATACTGAGTGAGCCAAAGACTTGATTTTCCCTTTTGTTAAGAAGGTATGGAATAGAAAAAATCGTCTGAATAGAGTATTCAGATGAAGGTCAATCCAATACTTACTGTGAAACTACTAGTCAGAAATAAAATTATTAAAACAAAACTTTTAGCGAACAATGAAATTACTCTTCTTTATAGGTTTTACCTTAAACTTACCTAAAATATTTCAATGTAGTGTTTGTATGTTTCTTATAGCAAAGCCACAACGGGCTATTGCCTATGTCCACCGAAGGGAATCGAACCGCTCATTTTAGCATTATAAATTCGTAGACTTACTACTGTACCAGCGGCATACTGCGCTTTTCTACCGCATGAGTTACAAAATCGGTTTAGTAAAATGTGTGCATACAAACGGTCTTCAATTGACCTTTCTATCATGATACTGTGTTAAGTAACAAACTTTTCTAACATTCTTAAATGCTCCAAGTTAACAATCGTTGATGTTCAACATTCACAACAACAGGAATAATCAGGACTTCTAGCTCAACCTGTATTTATGTTGTTTTTCCTGTGCATAGAGAGCAGCATCCACAAATTAAACCTATAAGAGAAATAATGACATTTTTGTTTGTAGCCTTTGTGTAAGCCTTTGTTGAAGTCAACTTTTACCTGACTGGCAGAAAGCGTGGCGAGTAAGACCCTATAAGAGAGTGTGAAGTGTTCCTGTCGCGAAATTTCATAAAACAGACGACCTCTTCTTGTGCTTGTAAGTCACACAGAGAACGCTAAGCATGCGGAGAACGTGCCATTCCAAATGAATGGAAAGTAACTCAGTTTCATGAACTTTCTGGATAAAAAAAGGCACGATTTTTATGACGTTCTTTATTTAGGCTTAAAAAAACTGTTGCTGCATCTATGCCGTTTGTCAATAATGTTTTTTTTAACGTTTCTTTGTGAAAAAAAAAGAAATAAAGTACTTTTCGTGAATTATCTTGCATAGTTTTCTACAGTTGGATACATCGTGAATTAATAATTCGAACCAGACGTTCTCAAACTATTTTTGCTGCCTCTCCTTCCACAAACACACACATACAAATTGATAATAAATTACTAAATATGCTTTAAAATATCTCTCATCAAATTGTTTTTATGATCTCAGATTACCTTTTTGGTCAGGAACCTCAGTTTGAGAAACGCTAATTTAAATAACGTGGCGTCACAAAACTAATTATATTTAACAGAAAATAAAGTTCCACTCATATTTAAAAAGTATTTTCGTTTTTAGACACCTTACTTATATAGACTGTAAGTGTTTATTTTGTTCTTTCTGTATTGCAATTATCTCTTTAAAAATATCTGAAAATGTGGGATGAAAAACAAAAATATGATGTGCATTTTAGGAATATAAATATTCTCTGTTTCCCGCACCTTAGGCTTGATAGACGTTAATTCGCTTTTAAATAACAATCTGATGGCTGACGTACAGTGCATAAAAATGTCCCTTGCTAGTACAGCGATAAGTCTAGGACTTTACAACGCTCAAATCACGGGTTCGATTACCCGTGGTGGCTTTGCTATAATAAAACACACGTGCATAAAAGTGTTAAAATAAGAGATATACTAAATAATTCTCATCTATTACATATTATCGATAAATGGCACTGTTGTTGCTCCTCGAAACACCAATGAAGTGATGAAAAAATTTGGAACTATTACGAATAATTCTTGCATTTGGATGTTTCTGAAGAACAAAACTGATCATAAAGTGGACAGTGGTAGCTATCTACTATATTGAAGAGGAATCAAGTTCCTGATATTTAACCATTTCGTCCTGAGTTTTGTTTCGTCAACTTTGTAACAATAAAATTGATATTTTTTTTATTTCTACCGAAACTTTTCGGGATCAAAATTTAAAGTATTTAAGATTACTACGCTGTAAATATATAAAACATAGAACTAGAGTTCCATGTCATAAAACATGTACCAAAAAGGCAAAAGGTTTAAAGTTGAAGTTTAGTAGTCAAAGTGCAGTTGTTAATCTTAATTTCCTGAGGTCAAGAGAGTAAGATCAATATGATAAAAAAAATTCGAGGTAAAAAATAACAGTCATTACTGAGGTCAAAGTTTTGTGGTTAGGGCACAGTGTCAGTGAGTAAATTACTGTTTATGAATATTTTTATTTCAATCACGATCGGTTATCTTCGTAGGTTTATTATACCTTTTCGCATGAAAATTTCCCCACTGGTACAGCGGAACGTCTGCGGAATTACAACACTAGAAGCAGGGTTTTGAGACCCGTGGTGGGCAGAGCACAGATAGCCTATCGTATAGCTTTGTGCTTGATTCCAATCAAACGCATAAAAATACAGGATCGATACAGAATAATTATATATGCTTGCGATTTTACAATGAATAAAAATCACGTGAGAATGATAAGCATACTTTTCAAGTTTGGTAATAGGATTGTTTTACGAAAACAGAATTTCTAATAGCATAGATGAAAATGTTGGTACCTTTATTATAATTATATAATTATTCATCCTATTGTACAGGATAAAACATTAACATCATGTATATGGTGGAGTGTTATGTATATGTGTAAATATTTTGTAAACGACAACATGTCGTATTGTGTTTGAATTTTCATTTGTATTATTCATTTTTCCATATTGATATTATTGTTTCGAAGTTTAAACTAAAATATGTTATTTATTTAGGGTAACATTTTAGAACTTTCTCGAATTAAGTAGACCAATCACATGTTTGTAAATGAGTGCTGGTGACTTCCTGTCTAAAGTGTAGTCTCGTGCAAGAACGGATATGCGTGGATAGCTCTGGAGTTGTATGGAAATTGCGAGATTATTCGAGAAATAGGCCTATCAGTATAAAAAAGACGGTGACGTGAGAGGGATCAGTCATCAGTTTTATTCGAGAGAGAGAGATTCAGTCATTAGTTTTATTCGAAGACAAAGAGTGAGATTCAAACACCAGTTTCATTTCAAAAGAAGAGAGTTAGTTATTTGAGAAAGATGATATGCGTGGATAGCTCTGGAGTTGTATGGAAATTGCGAGATTATTCGAGAAATAGGCCTATCAGTATAAAAAAGACGGTGACGTGAGAGGGATCAGTCATCAGTTTTATTCGAGAGAGAGAGATTCAGTCATTAGTTTTATTCGAAGACAAAGAGTGAGATTCAAACACCAGTTTCATTTCAAAAGAAGAGAGTTAATTATTTGAGAAAGATTAAGTGTTTACTGTGAATATTCAACTTGGATTTGTGATTGAAATTAGATCTACGGAAGCCGTGATTTTATTTCGTCAATCTCTGCGATACATCTTAATTACTGCTTGAGCTGAGAGACGGCGATTTCATTGAACTGTGAACTGTTTCGGAATTACTTCGTGGGACCAAATTCACACCCTAGACTGGTATTTGAGACTTTAATTTTAGATCATTACATTAGATACAGGCCAGTACCGTTTTGTGTTGTGATTTAATTTTGAAGTTTGAAAATATTATTTTGTTTTGTAATTAATTTCGAATGTTATAACTTAATATCGGTCACTGTTATCATATAATTTATGTTATATCTGTTATATTTGTTAATAGTTTAGTGTAATAAATTATACAAGCTGTTATCTGCGTTTTTCTGTTGCGTTTAATCTACGAAGAACTTAAAACATCAAAAATACGTAACAGAAAATTGGGGGCTCGTCCGGGATATCGAACAAACAATTTAATTTTATTATAAAATAAGATTTATATTCTATACAGATAGACAGCTTGTATATTTAAAATGGCATTCGAACTTGAAGATTTTATTATCGAATTTAATCAGAATCCCTCTTTCGAATTAATCAGTGAATTAAAAAAATCTGAATTACTTGATGTTGGTAAACATTTTAATTTAGAAGTGAAGCAATCAATGAAGAAAGCAGATATTAAACAAATTATTGTTGAACATTTGGTCAGCCAAAAGGTATTACCTCAAACAGTTGCACAACAATTGCCTGTCGCTCATTTTGATCCAGATTTCGAATTAAAAAAATGGAAATGGAAATGAAATTTCGTTTAGAAATTGAAAGCAAACGACTTGAAGCAGAACAAGAAAATAAGCGTATTGAGGCAGAACAAGAAAATAAGCGTATTGAGGCAGAACAAGAAAATAAACGTATTGAAGCAGAACAAGAAAATAAGCGTATTGAGGCAGAACAAGAAAATAAGCGTATTGAGGCAGAACAAGAAAATAAGCGTATTGAGGCAGAACAAGAAAATAAGCGTATTGAGGCAGAACAAGAAAACAAACGCCTTGATGCCGAAATACAAATGGAACGCATTAAAGCTGATAAAGAAATCAATATGAGAAAGGCACAGACAGAAGAAAAGGTTGTCCAAATGCAGTTGGATAATTTTGATGCTTCCAAACAGATTCGTTTAGTTCCTCCATTCAATGAAAAAGCTGTAGATACATATTTTCAGCAATTTGAAAAATTGGCCCTTAGGCTAAAATGGCCTACCGAATATTGGACAGTATTACTTCAGAGTGTTCTCAAGGGTAAAGCTCAGGAAGTATTTTCCAAGCTCACAGCCGAGCAAAGTTATGATTACGAGCACGTCAAAAAATGCATTTTGAATGCATATGAATTGGTACCAGAGGCATACAGACAAAAATTTCGTGGTTACAAAAAGTTTGACAGCCAAACTTATGTCGAATTTGCTCGTGAAAAAGAAACTCTGTTCGACAGGTGGTGTGATTCCAGAGAAATTAAAGATGATTATACGAAACTCAGAGAACTCATGTTAGTCGAAGAGTTTAAAAGATGTATTCCCGTAGAGCTAAAAACTTATATTGATGAACAAAAAGCTTCCAAAATTCATGATGCTGCTGTCTTGGCAGACGAGTATGCTTTAACTCACAAAGATTTCTCATACAAAAGCAAAACATCTCACAGAACAAAGAAACCCAATGACTCATTTAAATATTATGCAAATGTCGACAGAGACAAAAAAGAGCAAACTTCTAATTCTCAAACGAAGATTCCATCTCATTCTATAAGCTCATCATCTACTAAAAACGTGTCATTCTCATCCAAAACATGTGCTTATTGTAAGAAACCTGGCCATCTGATTTCTGAGTGCTATAAGCTCAAAAACAAGCCATCACCCAATAGTTTCATTTCGCCCTTGTTTGATACATCATTGGTTCCCAATGATTTTGACCCTGTTCAGTCCACTGTGGATTCTAAGCCCAATATTATTGATGTACCTGGAGATATTGTTGAGGACAAATTTAAGCCTTTCATGACTGAAGGTTTTGTTTCTTTTGTTGGCGATTCACGTCTACAACCAATTAAAATCCTGCGGGATACTGGAGCTTTTCAGAGTTTGATTTTGGAAAGTGTACTTCCGTTTTCTGAAAAGTCATCCGTTGGGGCCAATGTGCTCATTTCTGGTGTAGAAGGTGGCGTCGTTTCTATACCTCTTCATAGATTAGATTTACATTCGGACTTAGTCTCAGGCCCAGTGACTGTGGGTATTAAAGCCTCATTGCCTGTTGAAGGTGTTTCTATGCTTTTGGGGAATGATTTGGCTGGTAGTAAGGTGGTACCAGAGGTTCGTGTTATTGAAGCACCTGTTGTTAGTCCCAGTACAGAGCAACTCGTTGAAGAGTTTCCTGATGTTTTTCCCGCCTGTGCTGTTACTCGTTCTCAGACACGTTCTCAGGAGTCCAAAGAGGATTTCTCTTTGTCTGATACGTTCATGTCTCACATCGATGAGATTTCTGATTCAACCTTAAGTTCTACTGATGACTCTAAGACATTTTTCGACTCTCTTCATCGAAACAAACTTATTGAGGAACAGGACAATGATCCTGAAACTCGTTCTCTTCTACAACTGGCTGTTAATGAAAATGAAATAGGAACTGTCCCTATTTGTTACTACCAGAAGTCAGGTGTGCTAATGAGAAAATACAGGCCTCCTGACGTTGCTGCTGATGAAGAGTGGAATGTTATTCACCAAATCGTCATTCCAAAATGCTATCGGAATGACATTCTTAGTCTTGCTCATGACCATGTATTGTCGGGACACTTAGGTGTAAGAAAGACCCTAGATCGTATCCGACGACATTTCTATTGGCCTAGGATGCGCCAAGATGTTGTTGACTTTTGTAAGACATGCCATTCTTGCCAAATCACTGGAAAACCAAATCAAGGGATTCCCAAAGCACCACTGCAGCTTATTCCTGCCTTTGAAGAACCATTCTCAAGGGTCATTATCGACTGTGTTGGCCCAATGCCAAAAAGCAAAGTAGGAAATGAATACCTCTCGACGATCATGTGTGCTTCTACACGTTTTCCTGAGGCAATCCCTTTGAGAAAAATCACTTCTCCCAACATCGTCAAGGCTCTTGTCAAATCCTTTACCATGTTCGGAATTCCAAAAGTTGTGCAATCAGATCAAGACACAAATTTTATGTCCAAGCTATTTGAACAAGCCATACATGAATTAAGGGTCCATCAAATTTCATCCAGTGCCTACCATCCTGAGTCACAAGGTGTTCTTGATCGTTTCCACCAAATTACTGCCACAAACACTCAAAGAACTGGGTTGAGGGTGTTCCCTTGTTACTGCTTGAAGTTCGCGAGGTTAATTCAGAATCTACTGGATTTAACCCTTTTAAGTTGGTTTAAAAAGACAAATAAGCAAAACAAAAAAAAGTTTTCACAAGTTCAAACTTTTTTTTTTTACTTTTAAGGGGGAGAGTGCTATGTATATGTGTAAATATTTTGTAAACGACAACATGTCGTATTGTGTTTGAATTTTCATTTGTATTATTCATTTTTCCATATTGATATTATTGTTTCGAAGTTTAAACTAAAATATGTTATTTATTTAGGGTAACGTTTTAGAACTTTCTCGAATTAAGTAGACCAATCACATGTTTGTAAATGAGTGCTGGTGACTTCCTGTCTAAAGTGTAGTCTCGTGCAAGAACGGATATGCGTGGATAGCTCTGGAGTTGTATGGAAATTGCGAGATTATTCGAGAAATAGGCCTATCAGTATAAAAAAGACGGTGACGTGAGAGGGATCAGTCATCAGTTTTATTCGAGAGAGAGAGATTCAGTCATTAGTTTTATTCGAAGACAAAGAGTGAGATTCAAACACCAGTTTCATTTCAAAAGAAGAGAGTTAATTATTTGAGAAAGATTAAGTGTTTACTGTGAATATTCAACTTGGATTTGTGATTGAAATTAGATCTACGGAAGCCGTGATTTTATTTCGTCAATCTCTGCGATACATCTTAATTACTGCTTGAGCTGAGAGACGGCGATTTCATTGAACTGTGAACTGTTTCGGAATTACTTCGTGGGACCAAATTCACACCCTAGACTGGAATTTGAGACTTTAATTTTAGATCATTACATTAGATACAGGCCAGTACCGTTTTGTGTTGTGATTTAATTTTGAAGTTTGAAAATATTATTTTGTTTTGTAATTAATTTCGAATGTTATAACTTAATATCGGTCACTGTTATCATATAATTTATGTTATATCTGTTATATTTGTTAATAGTTTAGTGTAATAAATTATACAAGCTGTTATCTGCGTTTTTCTGTTGCGTTTAATCTACGAAGAACTTAAAACATCAAAAATACGTAACATGGAGTTATTATTATTTTCAAAAAAGTTTACTTGTCATTGGAGTTTGTATTTGTTTGCTTTAGAATTTTTGCGTAACCCTACACTAACGGTTAGCTATGCCAACATAGCTTTAATTTTGAATTGATAGACTAGAGAGCACTCAGTTGGTCAGTCAACTGCATCTATCGTCAATTTTTGGATCACATCTTCCTTGAACTAAAGTGGGATTTGGCTGTCACTTTTATACGATATCTTCGGCCACAAAACTTGGAATACGCGCTTTTGAGACAAATATCTGCAAACCACAAATCATCTAAGTAGATTATATAGGGTTATCCAAAACGGAGATAAAACAATAAAATTCAAACTTTCCAAAACTACTATTCTAGAAAGATCACAGTGAAAGTAGTGTTACAGATTTAGTAGTATATCTTTATTTTAATATCGATGTTTGTTTTAGTTAAATACACATTTTAAAATGTATGTAACTTATGTTGTTAAATGTATGTTACCGCCTGTTCTTATGTGTAAGTAAAATATCATTGACAACTGAACGTTCCCCGCTGGGTCAGCGGTAAGTCTTCATTCAGATTTGCAGCATTATAATCAGGGGTTAGATTCTCCTCAGTGGATACAGCAGGTAGCCCGATGTGGCTCGGCTATACGAAAAACACACATATTTTCGAGAACCTCGTCTGAAGTTTATAAATCGACGCGCCAATAGACAGTTTTTATATTGTTGGATTGCTGCAGTCAGTATACTATAAACATCGGAAGCTATATTAATGTTTAACGCCTATTAACCGGAAACTGCAGATATTTGACCAGGAACGTTTATAGATCTCAAACATTACAAACCGTTCAACTTTCGTGAATTAACATCGGACATTAGTATTACTAAGAAAACATTAAATATTTTTGTCTTTGAAAACTCACGTGTCAAGAAGCTAGACAACTTCCCGTCATGAGAAGGGTACCTATGTATTAACACAAAATTAATTCGCTCATCATTCTTTGTAATAACTATTTGTAATAACAATTATTACAAATTGTGTTATTGTTAGCATACTAAAATATATTTATATTAAGAAAGAAGAGTGAGTGTTGGCAAATATAAAATTGATGCATATCGACATTCAATTAACTCCTAAATTCGAGTTCAAATTTAAGGCTATTTCAAATTGTAATACGTAATAATAGGAATGTAAAAAATCTTTGTTCTTCACGAATTGTCCTCCCTCGAGTCCAGCATTGGTAAAGCTCAAGCTTAACTTTATTAGACCAATGTCAATGTGCGTATTTATATATTGATTGTATTTTATTAATCTATGTATAAAAATCGTATAAATTATTAGCATATTTTGACAGGCATTTTTATAAGTTTGTATGTCAAAAATGTACTAATGACAGGTGAGCTAAGATAATTAAACGTGCATCTGTGTTTTAAAAGCGATTATATCAGCATGAACATGAACTAAACAAACAGGTTTGGCAGTAGGTAGCATTTAAAGTCGATGTGAGATCAAATGAACCATTAGAAATATGTTTTCATTACCAAATGTGAAGAGACACTGTAATCGTATAATGTTTTTTTTTCTTTTACGTGTTAAACTTAACCTAAAATTGTTAATTGTAAATACACCGTACAGACAGACTGATTGATAACGTCAAAAGTGCTGCAAACGTGCAGAATTATATACTAATATAACAGCTTAAAAACAACAATGTAAACTATACGATAACGTTGAAGGACTTGCTAGATTTAGTCTTAGAAGTTTATTTATTTTTAAAGAATATAACACTCTCTTAACTACGGCTTTTCAGTTATAATTGCCTTCCTGTTTTTTTCCTGATGAAATTGGTAGAACTGATCAGGAATGGCGTGAGATAATTTTCTAACGACTCTTATAGCTGCTCGACTGTACCTTATTAAAATGTGCCATTCCCTGTCGTAAAATACTTGCTGAAATGAGCTAAATGTTCACGAAAAATTCTGACTTAGTGATCTTATTTCACGATTAAAAGCATTAAAAGGCAGCATAACAATGTGTTATTATATTACAGAGTTTAAGACATTTTTATGCTATGTATATATCGACAGAGCCGTCGACTCTAATATACTCATCAGCCAATTAGAGAACAGTATTAGTGCATGTGAACGTTGCAATAACTTGATAATCAAACAAAATGTAATCATACAGATAAAGTACGACAGATTGCAACAGACACACACAGATATATATTTATGTATTACAATTACATACCTTTTTACCGTATGTTTATAATGCTGTAACATATAGCCTATTGTTTAAAAATTAAATTTTAATTCGATATGTATTTCTATTATAAGGCTCTGTAGCTAGTCACAATTGACACTGCTTTTATTTTATTTAGATTTTATTTGCTGATCCAGTACGCAAGGACTTTAGATCAAACTCTCATTACCTACAAATCTTCATAATGTTGTTTTTATACAGAGTAAATGCAGTCAATGTCTTTTGGAATAGAACTTCAGCGACAATAAAAGGGCAGTAAAACTCGAACTTACCCGGTGTCTGTGATTGCTACTGACACTCAAAATATTAAAATTCTTCAGGTCACTTTTAGTTGGAAAAAAATTACAAAATAGACACACCGGAAGAGAAAACACCAATTGATAATAATCATATTGCAAATAATAACAAAAGCAAACACTTTCTAAGGTTAAATAAAAAATATAGAAATTAAGAAACTTCACTTGATAGAAATATGATGTGTAACGTATTTAGTATTGTATATTTATTGTAATATCGATGTTTATTTTAGTTAGATATATATTTTGAAATGCGTGTAACTTGTACTGCTAAATGTATATTGTGAAATTCTCTCCTATTACCTAAAGTTGTAGAAGATTCTTGAGCGTAAGAATCAACAATCTACTATGTCTGGTATTTAAATACCAGTGATTACCAGTATTATTGCTCTTTGAAATCGTAATACGTAACATAATAAATTAGAGGCTCGTTTGTCATAAACGTTTTTCTGAGCACATTGGTTGAGTACAATTGCTAAAGTATTGAATAAGGTGTAAGGAGTGAGATAATTTTTTTTTATATTGTCATCAAAAGACAACTTTATGATCTGGTTTGGCTACATGGCTGTTTTCGAAAGGTCTTGTTATAGATCAACTTTTCCTTTTCGTTTAGGAGATTCACGCAAAGCTACAAAAGGACTGTCTGCACAAATCATCGTTAATTATAGATGAAAGCCATTTAGTCAATATCACCCACCGCCAACTTGTGGTTGCACTAATGATGCAACTACGGCATCAAAGAGCGAGGGGTTATTTCAACATTGGAACAGAAGTTTTGAATCCTCAGGTTTTGGCACATTAACTATTTGGTCCCGCCCAGCTCCGTTAGTACAACAGTTAAACTTTTCTATTAAGACTGTTGCTTCTGTGATAATACAATAGCGAATCAGGAAATACAGTAGAACCAGGAATATTTATATCCTAATTGCACAGCTCTGCTCATTATAGAATTTTGACCCCAGTAACGTTTGTTGCCTTTAAATTATGATGTCTGAAAAATTATTTTGGAGAATAATATTTAAAATATAATAATTTAGAGGTTTAATAAATCTCAAATCACTGAAATAAACAATAAGCTGTAAAAATGATGCTATGGTAAGTTGTTATAGTGTTTCATGGTCTATGTTTTACGTTTTATGGATTTAAGATGAGGCCACTGTACGCTGTTATAATGTCTCATTATATATTTTAAATTGTATAGGTTTGAAGCGATATCACTGGAAGTTGTTATAAATTTTCATTATCTATGTTTTATATTTTGCGGATTTAAAATAAGGCCACTGTGACCTGCTTACAATATTTAACTATCTAAAATATAAATGCCACGTTTTATAGAATTGGAAGAGCACAATATATCTTTCACCATTAAAAATAATCGCATTGTCTATGATCACATTACTGAAATACACTTTTTCAAATATTTTAACTAACTATGTCTACGGAAATTTACAATGCTAAAATTAGGGGTTCAATTCCCTTCGATGAGCTCAGCAGATAGCCCGCTGTGGCTTTGCTCTTAGAAAACACACACACACTAACTGCGCTATAAAATTAACCATATCATAACGAATTTTAATGCCAGTGTGAATATAACGACTGGTGTATGTATTTTAGTATTAACATTATGGATTTATTTTTGAAATATTCCATGTTAATCATGGTTGTTACTACATATTTCATCAGTTTTTACCTAAAGCTTTGTACATATATTACCATTTTTAACTCATCAATTTCAGCATGGCTTGTACCTCACACCACTTGTCAGTTACACCTGTCCAACAATATGGTGCCATGACTCATTTGTAGTACAAACGGTCTGCGTAGCAAGCACTTTCCGATTGTACAAAACGTTTAGTTTCAGCATAGAGGAATACCTCTCTCCAAGTGGTTTAAGTATTTGGTCTGTTAGATCACTGGAATATTTTCTTAATTTTGAATCCAGAGAAAACTTTATTTCTGTTGCTAAACAACATCATTAAGCACGCCCTTTCATAAAACTATATTTTAGATTTTTGAAACGGTTATATGTTTACGTGTCACGATGAGTGGAATAATTGATTTAAGCAGATAATATTTCAATTTTGTAGTCTCAGGTGAGCTGTTTTAGACAGCTACTGCTTTACTCCATCATGACGACGATACATGCATAAAATATTTATTTAATTCTAAAGAATACGTTGTTACGCGGTTAGCAACTGTTTATTAACCGAATATACCATCATTTTTGTGTTATAAACTGTTTGTTAATCGGAATATATCATCTTTTTTGCGTTAGTAACTGTTTACTTATTTAAGTGTTATGTCATCACCAGCTGAATGTTATTCAAAAATTTTCTAGACGTTTCCGAAATGATGAATTAGAACCGTTTAAACTGTGCAGCATTCTGTAATTATGACGATATGTGTTTGCTACTATTCAACCCATGTTTCATCAAGATGCATCCTAAGCTAACTTCATGACTTGCTTTTATGAGCAGTGTTTAAAGTTCTGAGAATCGAAAATTGTATTGTTCTAAGTGCGTTAATTAGTTTGTAACTCCTTTTTGTGGTTAGAAGGTATTTACTAAATACATTTTAAGTTTGTAAAACGGTACCTCTTTTATGTACTTATATTCGTGTGTTCCTTTTAAACTATTAATATTTCTTTCCTGTAGGAGAAGATGCACTTTATATAACGATTCTATTTTTACTTTTTTATATCTAAACTAATTACTGACTTACAACACATTTTGTTGCAGATCTAGTAACAAACTTTATGTGACATTTTTGTAAAGGATAGAAGGAACAGGAAGGAAATCGCTTTCCTTATACACTCATTAGAAATTTAAAGGACCAATCAATACAGTAAGATAAAAAAAAACATATATAAATACGTGTTTAGTCAGGCCTGCAGGAATCAATAGTGCCAGAGTAATATGTAAATTAAAAGACTGGTGTGTCATGGAAGCCTTAACGGAAAAGAAAAAATTAATGACCTCTAGCATATTTTGTTTCTGCTAATCTGGAGACGTGTTTAATACAGAATTTTATACACAAAAACAAACCTAATTCCTTCACCTTACTGGTATAAGTAGATAGACAAGTGTTTCAATAATGATACAATACAGGACTGCCATTAGGAACAAAAACACTTTTAATTAGTGATATTAAATCATTTGTGAGCAAAGAAACAACATAAAAATTATAGAACTGTATTAACTACACATTCAAAAAAAGAAACTAAGACACATCAGAAGGAAAATAAAACAGTTGAAGTAAATACAACCTAATTAAAATCAATTCCTACCAAATACCCCTAAAAGTTAAGTTAATAAAGAGGAAAACATATTGCACAGCTATAAAGATAGATAGACAGATAGGTTATTTATAACTCAGATAAGATGCTTATTGTTCTGAGACGTGAAATTCTTACGGTGGACCACACGGCTATATCCTCTAACTTTTACATCTTTGTAACTCAGTATATGATTTTTCTTGCACATTAGTAACTAGAAAATGCATTAAGAATGACTGTATACGTAAAAGCATCTTCAGAATATGGAAACAATCAACTCCCGATAGACAACTGTTCTCCTTCATCGGCGATAAATGAAACACAACTCCGTTCCCAGAAAGCAAGCTATTCTTATGCGGCTCACATTTAATTACTGCCAAAAGATCAAGATTAGATGGAACCACCTCATTTCTCCTATCTTATCTATAGCTCGTATATATATCGTAGACGAATGTTAGATCATACTTGAAATAATAGACGTTATACAGTTTAATGTGAAAACAGAAGACGAGTTCTTTTGTTGTAAATGATAATTATACTAAAATATACAGGGTTGAAGCAAGTGCTAGACATAGCAATGAAGAGTTTTTAATAAAAAATATTTTTATAACTTTCTTTATGGTCAGTATATACGTTTTTCCTCGTGTCATATGTCTTACATTTGTTTCTTTCATCTAGTATTCTTTATACAAATTATACTTTAATAGATTTTGGCAGTTGTTCCCTGTAAAAACGGTTGTCTTGATGAAACAAAATATTATTTTTAATTTTTTCCCTTTACATCGCTCACACGGGTTTTCTCTCGTTTTCGTCCTTCGCTAGTACAGCGGTAAGTCTACGCATTTACAACGCTAAAATCAGGGGTTCGATTCCCCTAGTTGGACTTAGCACATACGCTCTCGTTTTCTGTGGAGATGATGGAAAACTGTTAACAGTGATACCAAACACAGACTGTCTTAAATTTCATGTTATACGTTCCTGTAACACGTACTCACATTACAAATATTTATTAGACATAATAAGTTTTCTAGACCCTATAAATTCAGATGCTAACATACGTTCGCTCTTCTATTTAAAATATTTTCTAAACCCAAACGAGTCGTTTTTGCATATAAAATACGTTCATAATGCAAATACTAAAATCAAAAAACTGACTACGTTGAATTTATTAATTCAGGTGACGCACATTAAAAATATATTAGAAACAATAAACCATTTTCGTTTTATAGATTTAAGTTAAGAGGTATATATTAAAGCATTGGTCTAAATTCTAGTGTTATTCAATCTGGAAAGAGAAACTCAGATTAATCTTTCAAAGTGCAAGCGTAAAAGAACAAGTAGTTAGACAAACCTTTCGCAATTCGCAGCCTAATTCAATATTTACTAAATGAAGCCAACGGTTTAAAATATTGTAAAGGGTGCACCATGCCCTATTTATATCATTAGTTTTTAAGTTCAGTTTTCATGCGCACCTTTAGTAGTGTATATAATACAAGCACTATTCCATCTCGATTCTATGCATTTAGTTAACACCCATAAACAGTAAAATGGCTATCATGAGGGCTGCATGCAGCATAATGGTAAGGATGTTGTGATTTGTTGAAGGTTCTTGGTTTTGCTCATTTGCTGCAAAATGCGCTACACACTAAGATTTCCGGTTCAGTTAGAGAATGGGGGTCAAATCAAACTATTCGGTTTGATAAGTGTAGCCCAAGAATTTGCGGAGAGAGTCGTAAACTAACAGATTTTTTATCCAGATTTCTTCAGATATATATATATTAAAAGCAGAAAGATACTTTACGTCATTTAAGTGAAATATTAATCTATACATATATATTTATTTAAAGCAGAAGTGCTGAATGTATGTCTATTTGTCATACATACAATGATTGACCGATCTCAAACAAGCCTAGCATCTACTCTTAGAGAAGATAGTGTTATTACCTTTCTCTGTCCCCAACTCTATCCTGTTTACCTATATTAAACTTTGCAGACATTCTTGGGACGTCTAGAAAAATGACACGGGGAAAAGCATAACGCTCAGATCTGACCACCGAGGAAAACTGACTGTTTGTTTGTCCGTTTTTCGTGCCTTCACTTATTGGTCGATCTCAGTCAAACTTTCCATGCATCATTAGAACCTCCAAGGAGGGAGATAGGGGTTAGCGTTTGGATCTGGCCCCCATATGCCACTGCCTTGTCTACTCTATATTAAAAAAGTACGTATGTATATGAGAAGTACGATGTTAAGCCCACAAATTCATGTAGCACAGATTAAGTATATGTTAGAAGATATAAACAACCTTTATTTGTCCAACACATTCAGGCAACACGGATCAATATGTAAATACAGTTCTTCCTCATGATTTTTCTTTACTTATTTGGCTTCATATGTAATTATTCAATTTTATTTAAAATGATTCAATGTATATTAATGACTGCTGACAATGTCGCACCTTCCATTGTATTGTTCAAGCTTTATGATGTTAAGTATAATAGCCGTAACTTGTGACATTAAATTAAAACTATAATTTAGTCTAGCAAGCTGGTTATTGTAATTAATTTTAATATTTTTATGGCTTAAAATGTATAACACACACATTTTCAAAACTATAAACCGATTCTTCTGGTCTTATCAGATTTATTTGTTCAGAGTAAATTTAATAGAAGTGTGGAAGGTGTTAGCATGTATTTAAAAGGATAGTAATGAATCTTTGTCTGCTAAATTCCAAATCCAGACCGAAAAGGTGCCTACCCAGCATCCAGTTTCCAAAATTCCATTTTAATTCTATTCAAAATTTCAAAAGTTAACAGCCTCGATCCCTTTTTACGGAAACACCTGCTCACTTCTCAAGACTGCCGGTCAGGCTTCTCGAGAGGCGAGCAAAACATCTGATCAACTCAACTTAAAATTCCAAGTGCGAGGTTGAAGAGGAACAATAGTTCCTGAGCATCCTAGCTGGGGAGAAAAGTCCCCTGGTTTGTCTGTTTTCAAACTAAACACCTGCCACGAAAGTGAAGTAAAATTCGCCAACTATTCAAATAAAAAAAATGTCATCGATGTAGCGTTTCCTAAACGATGGTTTTTCTGTGTATTTTCTTAATTTTGTCAAAAGATCCTTAACTAAATCAAAAGCTTTTTCTTCTTTCCTGCAACCTTTGCTATTTAATAAAAAAACACAGAAGTAATTTATTAAATAAAAATTTGTTACAGACATACATTTTCGCCATCTGGTGTTGGCATTGTGTAATTCTAGCTTTCTGTCATTAAATCACCATGTGTCGGTAACGCCGAAATTTTCCAGACCATCAAAGCTGAGAAACGTAAAAAAAAATTTTTTTATCGGGATTCTTTATTTACAAAAAACAACACCTATCTTTTGATGAAAGCGTTTGACCTTCGTATAGAAAAGATCTGACAAACGTTGCTTTGTTATACACATTGAAATGGCCAACAAACATTGAAACAAGATCCTTTGCTGTGCAGTAACAGGCCCTCATATAACTCATTCTCTTCAGAAAAATTCTGTTTTGAAATGCATATATTAATAGCACTGGCGAAAGCTCAAAGTAGATCACATACCAGAGTACACAAGCCGTGCTACTCTTTAAAGATATTTAGTTGTTTACTTTCAAGCATATAGTGTTGAAATCCAATATACAAATTAATGTCCACTCTTCTCAGTTACAAAAGTAGGTGCAATTGGAGTGTAAATACGTAATCCAAAACATTCTTCTCGACCAATAATTTCAGAAGTCCTAACAAAATGGCTCAAGATCACATTATGATTTGTTTATATTCTAAAGGTCTGCTATTCAAATTAATGTAGACATAATAAGACTCATATGTCTTGTCTAATGCTGAACGCGCATCATACCTTCATAACGCTCGCACTCCACACATTTAATGATACAAAAACATGAAATAATGTAGATAGGAAACAAGTATTCTTCTAATATAAAATAGGAAATAAAATTCTGCGTTCTTTGTGCAAACAGCTTAAATAAGCACGTGCTCATCGTATACATATTACAGTATACATGAAACGTTTAAATTAGACAGTACACACGAATCTTGTAATCTTTGTGCACAAAATAAAATGTATAATAAACACGTAAACTGTTTTCATGAAAATTTTAGAGCTCACTATATATATATATATATATGGTAAATTGTTCTAGAAACATGATTTGTTTTGTTTGGATGATCAAGTGCACATTAACATTATAATTTGATCGTTTTTATACTTTTGATTAGAAATTAAAGGAAGGGAAAAAATTGATTCATAGTACATGAAAAATCACGTGTAAATATTGTAATTATAGTAGCAAGGACAAAGTTATATTCTGATAAAACATCGTACGGCATGTTTTTTATTAGCACGAATACTTTCTTTATTTTTGATAAAATTAACACAAAAATAAGTTATTATGATCGTTTTCATCCATAATTGATTTTTCCTTAACAACCTATCGTTCGGATTCTTGAAAGTTATCAAGTTATCTCTGTATAATCTGAACGAAATTTATTGTTATAAGTTACATCTTTTACAGCAAAGAAGAACATTTTAAGTTATATTCTTGAAAATAATCGTACTTGTTCTACAAATATTCCTTACCGTGAAAGCTGTAACATGCTATAAAATAGTGCTTACAATCAGGAAGTAAACTTCAAACGAAACTACAGAGGCCCGGCATGGCCAGGTGGTTAAGACACTCGACTCGCAATCCGAGGGTCACGGATTCGAATCCCCGTCACATCAAACATGCTCGTCCTTTCAGCCGTGAGGGCGCTATAAAGTGACTGCCAATTTCACTATTTGTTGGTAAAAGAGTAGCCCAAGAGTTGGCGGTAGGTTGTGATGACCAAGTGCCTTCCCTCTAATCTTACACTGCTAAATTAGGGACAGCTAGTGCAGATAAGTCTCGTGTAGCTTTGCGTAAAATTAAAAAACAAATAAACAAAAAAGGAGCTACTGAACAAAATCGGTTGAAACATTTTGTGGTATAAAGAATAGTCTGATAAGAGCAGTTCTACTATCATTTGGTGGGGATCTCACTGAAAATGTATACAGTGAGTTCTTAAGTACACAAGTTTAATAGTTCCTAACTACTTATGTTCATCCGAACGTTTTCTCTATAACAGATAATGTGAATAATGGCGAAAAAGCCAATAATATCTTCCCATAATACTTTGTTCAGTAATTGTAGGATTTTTTTTCACTTTTCTGGTAGTTATTGTTTTAAAAGTATCCACATGACTGAATATTTAATTGTATAGCCTACTAGGGTTCTTAATTTTATTAGTTATTTTTCCTTACATAGACTCTCCTATGAAATCTGTATTAACGTGGAAAACTTAGAAATATTTTATTATGGTTACTAAAGCCATTTGCAGAAGACTAGATCTTGATCTTGACAATTTTACGTCCAAATACCTTTGCAATTTGAGATTATTTTGTGTACTTCCTGTAAGCGATACTTTAAATATCAAATGATAACCAACTTACAAAGGATACAAGTGTTTTATATTCAGAACAGTAAATATCAAACACTCAAATCAACTTACGTAGCTTATAGCTTAAAACACGATAGTACTTAAGAAGTGAGGGATATAATTTTCTAACCAAAAACTTACTGTTTTCTTCCGATTTTACTTCACTTTAGATAATTATTAAATTCAAAATAATTGTTTACTAGGTAACTAAAAGTGTGTGTTTATTTTCTTATAACAAAGCCACATCAGGATACTTTTTCTGGCTACCGAAAGGAATCGAACCACTAATTTTAGTGTTAAAGTAAATCCAAATGACTCAGGGCTTTTCCAGCGGGGCACAGTCAGTAAAAAGAGTATATCTGACACAAATTACACACTTAATTTTTGCTTAATTTCGTTTTATAAAGCAAATTCCATTATCGAAAGCTTATAAATATAAGTCTGTTACAATTTTATGATAAAAAATGTTCTCTTTGTGTGATATACGTGCTCACAGCTTGGATCATTTATATGTATAAACAAGTACGAAACCAATTTCATTGTAGCAATGCTTTCTCTAATAAATTTCTAATGTTAAAATTATTCAACTGAAAAACAAAAGTTCTATATTTATGCTAACTTTCGTAAGAAATATTTGTAGTCTATGATATTTTTTACATTAGTCTTAGTATCACACAACTTGAGAGAGGCACGAACAAAGCAGAAATGACGCATCGCAGCTGCGTTTGGTATTAGAATGGGCTTGAAACAAGAGCGAAGTCATGATTTAACACATAAGAGTATTACCCATTTTAAAATTTATTTGAAGGGCTAAGTATCGTTTCCATGACAACTATTTTCGTTGTTGATATCCCACACCAGTTGGAATTGCACACGTCGTTAGTAGAAACAAAAGATTCAGACCCCAGTTTACTCTCAACACTGTAGCTTCCGTCGGACTCCATTAGTTCATGGGTTACGCTGCACTGACTTGCTAGTCAGGTTACGCTGACACAGGAAATGAATACAGCCCTTTCGCTGTTTGAAGTCGGGTGTTTAAATATCAGATCTTTCGAAGTGAGAAAAAAACAACAAAAAACACCACAACAAAAGCGGTGTGTTTATGACGGAAGGACAAAAACTTGCTTTCTGCAAAGTGTTTCCGAAGTGTCGAGTTCCCTTGTCTTGTCAAGTTCTTAGTCTCATTAAAGAACAAGCTCGTTACACAGAAACGTTCCAGAGTCAAGATTAATCATTACTGAATATTCTTTTCTTATTGTTTCCTTCTGACTGCTTGTAGAGGAGTAAATTATACCACTCTTCCATTATCATTTAGCTTTTAATTGTAATCTTTATCCATTTCAGTTACAAAATATTCCACGTAGTTTGTGAAATTACACAAAGTATCTCTTCGACCACACTAGAGTATGTGGTCATGAAAACTTTCGTCAAGGAGTGTTTTAAATAAAAATGTATATAAAAGGTATACCAATAAGTTTAAATTTACCAAATTTTATCAAAATATACTGTGGATGTCATTAATTATATGGGGGAGCACTAAAAACATACAATATAAAAGAACTGGTTGAACGTCACATTATCATCAGCTTAAAGTAAATTGTTTTTATAAATATTTGTTAACCCTTTTACCTTGGCTTTATTCACCTTTCTGGTGTACACAGAAGGATATAAAGTAAGAAGATGACTTATCCAAGTTTATCAGTTTCTTGTACATATCATCAAGAAGTCTTACAAATTTTTAAACCGTTGCGCCTTTATAATAACATGATATTTAAACGAACTAGCAGTAAACAGATGCTTTTAAACTCTTTTTCACTATTTCTTTACACAAGTATAGCGATGACTCGTAATGGCTTCATTTGAAAGTGCTTCATAGATATGAAAAAATATGGCTTACTAACTATTGTTGTTATTAACATTCTCAAAACTTTACCCGCCACAAGGAGATGTATAAACTAAAACAACAGAATATTCTAAGAAACACTGGGATGATCCTTTTATTACAACCACCAATAAGGTTAAAGGTTCTCTTGGAACTTGTTGGTTACACTCCAAACATTCTGATAATTTCATATTTCGTGTAAATTCGGATATAACAAGGAAAATAACAAAGACACTGATTATGAAAACGTTGCTAAAAAACACCACTAGAAGTTAGATTACTTACTTTCCTATATATTTTTGTTGCTGTTGAAGCATTGAGACTAAAAACAGGTTTGTTTGTTTATAGGTAAACGTAAAGCTATACAATGATCTAGCTATGCTCTGCCCACCATGGATATCAATACCCGGTTTTTAGCGTTATAAGTCCGCACATATACCGCTATACTACTAGGAAGCACCAAATTGATAACCATATTGTGCTCAAACCAACTGCCCCAAATACAATACCACACGAGCTTTTGGGTTACGAATGATTTTATAAGACTTAGGTTGTTTTATTAAACACATTAAAGACATAACTTACTACATCATTCGTGGTTTAAAGGTAAGTCTGAGGGTTTATAACATTAAAAATCAAGTTTTGATACTTGTGGTGGGCACAGCATGGAAAGCTTATGACGACCTACGTGGTTAACAACAATAAAGAGTAAACATATTACGAAAATAAAAGTAACAAAGTGCATAAACCATTTGTAGTTACAGTATATGTTGAAATACAGTGGTTTACAAATATTCGAAAGTGTCAAACTTGCAGTTTTCTGTTGTTTCAGAGTTTAGTTTAAAGCTACAAACACAAGGGTTGTCCGCGCAAAGCAGTCAGAAATTTTAAACTGACAGACTGGATCCTTAGGCAGCTAATCAACAGCACCCACTGACAACTTTCAGTCTTCTTTTATATAACAGAACGACTGTTGCTCTTATAACACACCAACGACCCACAAAATAAGAAGTGTGCTTTTGCGTTAACAGTTCGCGAACTGTGAATGCTCAGATTTAAGGTCCGTGTTTTCTAACGTTTGAGCTATTATCAGAATACATGTACTGTATCCAAATTACGACGTTAGTTATTGTTTGTGGGTTTCTTTTCGAGACAAAAACAGTACAAATGTTCCATTCTTTATTTCTTAAACACTCCATTAAGTTTGTTAAAATTAACATTCAAACCCTTTAATTTTTATGTGTTTTTCCGTGCACTACAGAACAACTGTTGATATAGATCAAAGCATGTTAAAACTTACGTGTACAGCTTAAATAAAAAACATAAAACACGTTATGACAGGATTTGAGATTTTTTAATGTTGTTCATACTCAGAGTGTAAACAATTAGTACAAATACATTAGGCATAGCCCCCCGGCTAGTACAGCGATATGTCTCCGGGTTTACAACACCAAAATCAGGGGTTTGATTCCCCTCGGTGGGCTAAGCAGATGACCCTTTGTGGCTTTGCTATACGAAAAACACAAACACATATGATGCATTTAAAAAATATATTGTATGATTGTATCAAACAAATAAATAATAAAATAGACAATGCGTACAATTATCTTTGTCCCGTATCCTCGAGAACGAGCACTTGATGCTTAGTTAGAACATCCCATGAATATTTATTTCAGTTTCATATGATAAATTTATTTAATATTATCTTTTAACACCTATAAGAAAGCTGCATACAGAATTACTGCGTGTTCCTAAACCCTTAATAAACGTATTTTCAAATTTTCTCACACATGTATTGTGTATGGTTTCACGTACAACGATGGTCTAGAAAATGACAAGTTTTCTTTTGCTTTAGTTACATACTGAGTTGTAACACACTATCTCGTGGGTAAGATATCTGTAAAGTTAAAAAATATGAAAATTTGACAATAATATACTCAACTGGTGGATCGGGTGATATTTTAAAGGTAGAATTTACATTTTTTCTCGTTAGGGGGGACCAACATTGACATGAATAGCACACACATCCTCGGAAAGAATCAAATTGTTGCTCCATGTATATGATTATGCGTTCTCATTCTCGAGCAGTTACTCACAGACATTTTGAAAGTTTTGTTTTTCCATTAAGAGATCTCAAACCCTCAGTAAAGGCGTTACATATACTCATTCTTGTCTTTTTATCGTGCTGGTATTTAATAAAGATTTTTGTTCATATTTTTATGTACCGTGTCGACTTTCCTCCTTTGCTATACTCAGTCAAAAACCAGCTTACTTAGATTTACTCCTACAAAACATTTTATGTCAAAACTTCTGTCAAATCAGGGTTTGTTTTTCTGTTTTACGTCTTTTTCCTGATAAGTATGCTCTCTTGTGTTCTTCTAAATCCTTTTATTACTAAATCTAAGAATTCGCATTTGATGAAATGGCATTTATCCCAGTTTGAAGGATTTATGATCAGGAAGAAAAGCAAGATCGTTCACTCTCTAAGACAGATGTCAGGTCTCGAGCAAGTGCTTTCCTGAACATCAGACTTTAAACAATGTTGTAAAATGATGTTATTCCTTTCTCTTTGTGAATGCAAACTGGAGAAGAAGAATTACCTCAGTATTTTTTCCCTGAGAATCGGCATTAGTATGAAAGTGGCATGGATAAATGAGAGTCATAGCAGTGACGTGTGATTCGGTGAGTCTCATGTTAAATGAGGTGGTCTCTTCTGGACTCTCAAGCATTTACTGACCAAAATATCTCAATTCTAGCTCTGGTGGATATCACCCAAGACTAGCCGAGATAGACTAAAGGTTCTGCTAGTTTACATTTTCTGCTCAAGGTTTTCTACTGGGAGGCGAAACAGTGAGCCTCTCCATGATGAAAGGTTAACTGTGAAACCTAGAATCATGTAAAATCCACAAAGGACCTGTTGTCGTGAAATTCATCCATGAACAGGGAACTAATGCTCAACTGAGTGTAGGAGAACAAAGGCATGCTCACCACTCCATACAGTTAGTGTTTAGGAAGTCACAGCCTGACACTGGCAGAGAGTCTGTGGGAGAAAGGTCTATGCAGTAACCACAGCTAAGTGAGTGAAGCTAAGGAGATATCTCCTCCATTGTTTAATAATGAACTGAAAAAGGATATTCACTATTCCCTGAAACATTTGATCGAGTAACTCTGGAACTGGAATACAGTTGCAGCTAAGTTGTACAATGTTTGAATCTAGTGTAGAACGACGCTATCCATCGGTTCAAATACAATGGATGAAAGAGGGTTTTCGCTATGATTTTTATTATTTACATGTGAAGGCTGACCCTGCACTTATTTTGAAATATTGCAAGGATATCTTTATAGATAAATTCACTAGAGGAAGTATCTAGTGAGGCAGTAAGGTATTAGTTGGTGTAAAAAAAAACCGTCTCACCATAACGTAGACCATGTCTGTGAAAAGGGGTTTTGATTTTATAAATAAGTCACTTTAGAATGAATTGATCATTCCTCGTAGAGTAGAAAGGTAGGTGAGGCTATTAGATTTTCCTACTTTCATGGGAAGGCATGCCCTGCAATTGTCTGGTATGCACTTCCAGGGTAGAAGCCATCTAGTTTCCTCAGAAACCAAACAAACTAGGTAATCAAGATGTGTTGGTCATCATCAATTATTTCTCTAAGTATGCTTAAGCTTACATGTTAGTTAATACTCAGGACTGTCAACTAGTGACCCATTGTTGAAAAACTGGATAATAAAATTCACATACGTGAAGAGATTTACAAGGATTATACAACTAATTTCAACGCTTGCAGTAATATCCGATTTGTAACTTGAAATAGATGTAAATAGCATACCTTTACAGATTGTTTAACAGATTTACTGTTGTGTATTTATTTTAGTTCCTACGTTTGTTTCGGTAGTTTTTATGCATGTGACATACATTGTTGCTCTATAAATTTGTAGAAGATTCTTGAGAATAAGAATCAATATTTGGTTTACGAAAACACTGTTGAAATTTTGAGAGACTAGCATGATTCATATAAAAGCAGCTAGCCAAGAGACAGTAGCAGAAGATTATTGATCAGCTACAGTTAGCGTGCAATAGGCCTCAGAAGCTACAACTGTGATTAACTTCGATTAATCGGAAAAATCATATAATTTTGACAACGCTAATTCTTGGACATAAATGACTAAATTTCGTTACGTGATTACCGATTAATGTTTCGTTTCAGTATGGTCTTTTGACCAGCTAGTATTAAGTCTAATTTCATAGTATTCACATTTTCCCTATTAAGTACTAAAAAGTTTTTTATTTTTATTTTCCCTTTTCTTATTTTCATCTTTCGAAGCTCTGCTCAAATAACTGGTTGAGTCTAAACACGCAAAACGCATATTTTTTCTTTAATGTTTATTGGCCTTAAAATTCTGGCCAGCAGTGTATATAAAGTTACATATTTATTTCAATGAATTATTGACAGTTCTATCACGTAAATATACAAAGTTACATATTAAGTTTAAAATGTCCAACACTTGATTAGTTACGAAATTTTTAATGCTTTCTTTGTTATTACTTTTGCATAAAGCTACTAGACGGTCATCTGCGCTAGCCGGTTCTAATTTAGCGTGGTAGGCTAGGCGCAAAGCAACCCGTCTGTTAACACCACCCACAACCAATTATTTCACTCATGAATAGTGGGATTGAGCGTGCGCATTAACTAACAGGTCATATCATGCCACATAAATGTGTTTCAAACAGCAACCAAGTTCAAGTACCAAGTTTATGTAAGTATTTTTTGCAATTAATTTGAACAGAAAATAGCTATTTGTTCGCCCCCCCCCAAAGGTATATAATTAAACGTATAAAGAAAATCAATTCTAACTCTTATGATCTTACAGATCAAATTTAATGGTATCTTTGTAAACAATTATTTTAACATTTTAGTTCAAATTCAAAATGTTCAAACGCTGTTCGTTAAGAAAAACTTCGTAAAACTGTCTACACAATTGTAAAGTAGTACTTACAAAAATAATTTCCGTGCAAGAATTTGTTGGTTCAATAATTTACTCTGTTACTGTTCACATTTATATTAACTATTTGTTAATAAACTGCATTAGCGTAGCATTAAGTTCGTCATTAAGTTGTTAATGGCCAAAATATATAACAATAGATTTGCATGAACGTGCTGTATTAAAAATTATTTTTAGTAATGAAAAGTCTGTACAGAAAATTTTAATTATTTTGTTATATTTGACACTGAGTTGTGATAGGAAATCATCTCAAAAATCTTTAGTGTACTGTGAAGATTAATTAATTTTTACCTTATAGGATTACTGTGTACGGCCAAATTTGATTTCCAGAATATGTGATTGTACTAAAAGCACAGTACAAAATGTCACGCACCAATTTCTTAACATTTAAGTCGAATTATTCACATAAAAATCAAGTCAACGAAATGTACTTAACTGCATAAATGTTCTACTCTTTATTAAAAACATTTTTAAGCCTGAATCTTTAGAACTTTCTATAAGACTATAAGCATGAGCTTTAATGCAGCTGTTCTACAAAATAATTTATTCATACATACCACATACGCTGAAACAGGCATTAAACTTTATCAAGCTAGTTCATTTCCTCACAATTAAACATATTTCAATATGCAGAGTGCGTTTGTTTAGCGTTGTAAACCCGGAGACATACCGTTGTACCAGCGGGGGGCATGCAGAGTGCTAAAAGAAATATTCGAAATATTGTCAAAAATACCAACATCTAAATTTTCTTTTTAAATTTCAAGAAATCAAATTTAGAAAGATGCCCTATCTTCCGTTTCAGACTTCTGTTATTTTGACGAACTGCCTCTGTATTATCAGCCACTTCTCTTGAATAAGACATTTAACACAAGCTAACTACCGACCACATTTTGTAATATTCACAGATAAATGTTAAATATCAAAATAGTGGGAATAACAGAAATATTTGTATGCGAGAGAACAAAATGAAATGGACAATAAAGAAAGGCTTAATATTTGTGTAAAATAAGACTAAAATCTTTATCAGAAAAAAAGTGCTAAAGCTTTAACTGACTATTCGCCGACTTCTACGTTTCAATACAGCTTTTGGATCTGCTAGAACTAAAACATTAGAGCTTTACAGCTGATTAATACAAAACATATTGTATCTCTACCATACTGTAAAGTCAAATTAGTCCTTGTCAATCAACAATCTCACATTACATATGTTATACATAAATTCCCGTATAAAATATGCAAAAAGAGAAAAACTCCTAAATCACACCAGCTTGTACAAACTTCTTTTCCACTTATCCGATAGTAATTTCTGGTATCAAATGTTATTTTTCATTAAAAAGGCAACAAGAATGTGCTTGAATCTTTTTAAAATTATAGAGAACAAAAGTCACAGAATGAAAATAATAAACATAACTCTTTTATTTCTTTTAGTGTACAAGTTTCTCATGTGTTGTCAGTTTCGTTTCAAAATAGATATACTGAAACACAAGCAACAGAAACTATTTCTTTCAGTTACATATAGGAGTTATGAGACATTGGACAGGAATTTTTAAACTTCAAGACTTATCCAAACAGCACACTGCCACGTGCCTATTAAAAGTGTTTAAGATTTTTATCTCGTATTTCTTCTTTTCCTGTATATTAGGTACCACTACAAAGACAATTTTCCCTCTTCTTAATCAAAGCGTTTCCCATTATCACAAGAAAACATAAAACTTTTTTAAGACACTGCAATCAGCCAAGAAACACTGAAGTACACAACATCTTAAAAGATGTCAATCACACATTATATATGAGCGAGGTAAGTGTATACTGGACCTCCTGGGAATAGAGACTGCACTTTCTAGCACCTGCCCAACACACCTCAATTTTCTTAACAGTGAGATTTCAAACAGGCATTGCACGAGTACTTAGTTCACGAGTACTTAAAACAAGTATACATGACAGTAAATTTAATGAACACAAAACTTTCGAAACTTATAATTAGAAAATAAAATTCAATGCTAATTAATTACCAACAGTGAACGAGAATATAGAAAAAAAGAAATATGTGTTAAATCCAAAATGTTCTGACAGTTATGAATGCACATCACAAAAAAGTCAGACAGGTTAACCTGAAGATGATCTAAGAAGGTCGAAACGTTGTTCTCTGTTTTATCAGTAAAAGTGTTAATACCCATGCTAGTCGTCCTGAGATATATTTTTACTTCAAGTGGGTTTCTCGTCATCACGAAAAGAACGGAACCAGTTGAATTTAAGTTTAATTTCAAACTAATTTAATATTTTCACCTTTAATTATATGTGGGTTAAACTGTAAAGTCAGAGACCCCAAGGTTTAAGCACAGCCATCCCTAATTTTTAACCAGTGATCAGAAAAAGAGTAACTTGTCACCAGTACCTGTCACAAATATTGCAACTGTTATCCAAATAACTGAAAGTGTAGTGCGTTCTTCTTTTCCGGATCAGGATTTGGGTCTGCTAGATCTGGAAAGGTCATATTAGAAGTCTTCCTTCCTCCTGGCATCTGGTTATTGTGGTTTCACTAATTGTTTCATCGTGAAACTACTGTTGTTATCAGATACACCTCAGATCACTTTCTATCTACATCCATATTATCAGATACACCTTAGATTCCTTTATATGTCATGAGAATAGCATTTAATACGGTGTTATCACCTTTTATTTTTGTGCGACACTCTTACACATCACAATAGTTTCAATGATAGCACTCACAATTAATCTTTAGGTTAAACCACTAGGAGTTTATAAGACATAAATATCATTTTAACACAATCAGGTTAATTCGATTTCATTTTTACTAATTGCTCCTTGACTGAATAACGTTTAAAATTGTTTGCATTTCACCAACAAAGAAATACGAGCACAAAAATTCCAACGATCTTGATTACCTTAATAATTACGTATTTTATACTTTAACTGTAAGACGTATATTATTATCTCTTATCCACATCAAACATTTTAATACACAAAAATTCATTCATCAATACTGTACGTCCTTATAGTTCTATCGAAAGTCTATCTTCCTGTTATTACACGACTGGGGTGACTTACCAACATTGTCACCTTTACTCAAACCACTGTGCCATCACAAGATGTAGACAGAGATACAGATAGGGCAGGTTTCGCTAAGCACTCAACTTTCTTATCCAGAAGGTATGCAATAATCCCTCTCTCCCACGTTGTTTCTTATAGCGAAGTAGTTTAAAAAAATATCCTCTCTTGAACAAGTAGAAGATGGAAAGTTATCGGATAGTAAGCTAAAGAAGAGAAGAAATGAAAATGTTGTATAATCTTCTCTCTAAGTTAAAGTGAAGGGCGGGAGGAAGGGGACATATGTTGTAGTTATGTCCCTGCTTCTGGGATTATGATACGGTGTTCAGCCTCACTTTCACGAACCACCTTTTCAATTGTCTTTATTATCAACATGTTGCTGAAAAAAAAACCGCCGATTTTAGAATTGAATAACTTACGATCCATGTCATTACAGAGTAGAAAAGCCACTGATGATTTTGAATTTTTATAACAACATTAATTAACATATCTGTCGAATCATATATTAAGTAAAATTTGGAGAAGCGGATTAAAATGAGTTCTTATCATAAATATTTTAATCTTGAGTGATCTTGATTAAGTCGCGTTTTTTATTTTATTTAGAAGAAAAATATTGTCCTTGTAAAATGGTACAAAATACAATATTATTTACACATTTACAGCAGCTATTAAAGAACAATATACACAATATACTAAACTAAAGGTATATATATATATATATTTTACAACACTAGGATCAAAAGATACCCGTATTCGGTAACGCAGACAAACAAGATATTGGTATTTGGCAGACATTTATGACAAAATATACTTACCAATAACCTAAATACTTATTTAATGCTATGTAATAAAAACATGTATTTGGTTGTAGATAAAACACATTTGTCGTATAGTTTTAATTCACATTGTGTGTTTGTTGATCCCACAGTTTTGGAGTTAATAGAACCTAAGACGGCAGGCTGACTCGGCAGCGCGAGGGGAGTTGTTCTTATCTGTATAATGTATCTATCGTGTCAAGAGAGGATAAAACGTACCCAGGCATAATGTTGGTTTTCAAATAATTAAACCCGAATCTGACATTGTGTTTTAGATTTCTTTATGTTCTTTAGGTTCGAGGGGTTCCATGTTTGAAACTGTATTTATATCCTCTTTCATAATGATGGGCTTTGATATGTTCTCTGAGCCCTTTGTGAATCAAGAGAGACCTTTAAACTCCTAAGGCGGTGTTCTATACTAAGTGGTAGAAAATAATTTAATAATAAAGTAATAAAAATTGTTTCTTTTCAGTAGTTGAGTAGCGAAGTTTCTGTCCCTCGTGCATAATATCTTTATATTATCGTTAATTTTTATGATGTTCAAACAAGTAATTAATAACATATATTACACATCTTACAGTCACTAAATATGTTCCTCAAGTTGTATTAAAACTTTTCAAATAAAAGCAGTTAAAAAAGTAACAGAAGTCGCTCTAACTGGTTGCAATAGGTATATTTTCTTGAAAAATTCGTTTTTTGCTCATTTTACTAAAATTCCACAATTTTCTAGTCCCTTTACTTTCAGTTGTAAATTACAAGAAGTGTAGTTTCACATAAAAATTTGTGACTACCAAACGTTGAAATTATCTAATGACGGATTTCTAAAGTACTGTGGGCTGCGTGTGCATAAAATATCTATGAAATTACTCTTTTAATCTTAATATTATCAAAATTCCCACCTTCAGCATTTATACATATTTCATATCAAGTTACAACTGATCTGCGAGAATTTTATATGCAAAAACGGCTCGTTTGGGTTCAGAAAATATTTTAAATAGAAGAGCGAACAACGTTTCGACCTTTGTTCGCTCTTCTATTTAAAATATTTTCTGAACCTAAACGAGCCGTTTTTGCATATAAAATTCTTAACAAGTGGGTTTCTCGACATCACTCATCTGCGAGAAGAAACAGTCGTTTCTCGAGACATGTAAACGCTATGCTAACAAACATCGACTGAACCACGAGCTTTAAACCAGATCATTTTCAAAAGTTTTTCGTCTGTTCGGTCCTAACATCACACAGAAGACCCAAACTTCTAGACACACGACACACCGAAATTGTTTCTTCTTCAGGGCCTTGTTTCTGGATGTAGTGGAGTCTCATCCCAACAAGCTTCGTATTGACGACGAACTTCCGACATGTTTTCGAACTTGTGCACTATCTGCAGAACACAAAGTTACTGTTCTAAATACTCCCTTACATCTTCCTCTTGTTGGTAAGAATCTCCTTGTCAATCAACTAACTCAGCAATACTTGTAATGAAAATGTACTATTTATAACAGTAAATGTGTATATTTTTTAATTTAAATTCGATGAAACTGCAACACATGGTAAACCAATTTTAATGAAGTTTGCACTGTATATTTATTACAAAGCAACAACAGTTCATCTTGGAAAGCATACGCATTAACAATAAACCAATAATATTATACAAATTTGTAGGTAGTGAAAATATTTATAGTACTATTTCTGAGGCCATGAAATGACAATGTTTAGTCGGTTGGTTTAGTGTTTTATGGCGCAAAGCAAATAGGCTATCTGCACCAAAAATCCGGTAAAATGTTAAAATTAAAGTTAAATTATCAAAATTCACAAAAGGAAATTAAGGTAAAACAAAACAGTTTAATTTTTAATTAAAATTTTTACATCTAGTCTACAGCGGTAAGAGAAAACTACAGTAATACAGATTGTAAAGGACTTTCTGTAGCATAACTGATATTATCATAACTCATCAGAAAGACAAACAAATTAAAAAACAACCGTTAGTCACTCGAAGTTGGCCCTTCAAAGTGCTGGTTTTGAGTTATTTGACGTTATGGCCATTTTCAGAAAGTAAAGTAAAAAAACTTTTCAAAACTTGTAGCAAAATTTTATTTATAACTCGCTAGGATAACTAACGGGTAGTTCAAACAGCAGCATTAGTCACCTGAAGTTGGTCTTTCCACTCCTGGTTTTGAGTTATTTGATGTTACGGCTATTTTCTAATTTCAAATTGAAATGAATCTACTTTGATTCTTAAAAGGGAATCTCATTAAAAAAGGTCTAACATATAAATTAAAAAAACTTAAATAGCATTAAAAAGATTAATGACCTTGAAAAAACTAAAATCGTTTCTAAGGTCGACAGTGTCACCTTCGCCAATAACACTGTCTAACCTTACGGATAAACATTGGGACAGAACATGATTAAAATGGTGCCGTGTTTGAGAGTTTTAACTACGGCAAGACAGTAAAATGTGGTTTATTGTGAGCAGAGTGTTACACATAACGCATTGGTCAAAGTTTTTAACTCATCATTTTCTTTTATCTGAGACTGATGCACCAATGTGTTATCTGTCTAGTTAGAATAACTTCCACTTTCCAATCCTTACGGAAGCAAGATGATCAAAGTCCAATATAGGATTTTATTTGGAAAAGCTTGTTTTCACGTTGCTTAGTTCAAGTCCACTGCCAACTGGCACGAAGCCGAGCCTTCAATACAGGACCACACTCCATATAAAGAACAGGCACAGCAGTGATAGTGCTAGAGCAGATTTAGCTGCGGTGTCGGCGATCTCATTCCCGCAAATACCAACATGGCCTGGTATCCAGAAAAACTGGATAGAAGTAGAAGTTAAAGAGAAATGGGCCAGTCGGGTTTGAATATCAGCGAGAACAAGGTGTGAATTAACGTGAAGCAATTCCATGGCCAGTAGAGAACTAAGTAAGTCAGTATACATAGCACAATTTGAGTACTGCTTTGCGTATATGTTATCCTGGGCAAGGAAAATGGCATACAGTTCTTTAGCATAAAACATCAATCAACTCCTCAAGTGGTGGAAGAGAGGACATGGAGGATACCGTATATACTCGTTTTACCGCCCGATCTTGATTAAAGGCCCGTTTGAATAGCCGCCCGTGTGAACAGAACATAAAAATAAATAAGGGCCCGTGCTTGAATACCTGCCCGGGCCCTAATCATAACTTTTAGGAAACTTTGTTTTTCAGTATGAAGATGTCAATTTATGATAATGAATCACACACGATATTAAAGCATATCTTCTTAGCTTTCATTTGACACATCGCTCGTTAAAATCCAATTTGGGGAAGCTGAGAACGACAGCCCGAAATTTTCCCATTATTTTCGCCTATCATCGCTGTAACAGTTTAATTGTTGACTCATTTGGCTACACCCGCTTGCACTTGGCCACACATCCGGTGACGAAACCCTCGTATCACCAGACAATTGCACGCTATCGAATTTTATGCGCTGGTCGATAACACTCACGCCTTAGGCGTCCAATTGCATAGCAGATAGCATTGTTCATAGCCAATGACAGCAGACTTGGTGTTGATGAGAATGATGGGTACAGATAGACATATATAGACATATTTATTAATAATTCGTCATGGAAAAATTTGCGATCAAAGGCCATATACTTCCCAATTGAAAAAGATTAATGTCGTGAAATATTTGTCTTCAACGATAATTTTTGTGCATACCTAATTTTACTTTGAAAATAACAAGCGCCCGTGCTTGAATAAGAGCCCGTTTGAATAAGGGCCTGGTATTGAGTTTGGTTGAAAAAAATAAGGGCCCGGGCTATAAAACAAGTAAATACGGTATTTGGTGCTCTTGTACATTTGACCCGTAGCTGCTTGATGTGTAATACAAAGGTCAGCTTACGGTCAAAGATAAACTTCAAGAACTTTATCTCAAGGACCACAGGCACCACAACTTCACCAATACAAAGTTCAGAATCAGAATGAATACCCCATCGGTGGCAAAAGTGCATGCAAACGGTTTAAGTTAAAGCCGTTTCTTGTGATCCACTTCAGTAAACAATTGAGGGCAGTCACTAGCTGCCGCTCAATATACCTCATGCTTGACAACTGGTATGAGATGTGAAAATCGTCGACATAAAACCCGTTAGCAACAATAAAAGGGAGTTGTTCAGCGATGGCATTAATATTTCTGCTGAACTTGGAATTGCTTGTCCATCAAAAATTGTTTAATAAAAATGAGCAAATGGACACGTAACCCATGTATATGGAAGTCTCGCTAAATGCCATACCTCCATGTTGTATCATAAGCCTTCTTAATGTCAAAGAATATTTATACAAGATGTTGTTGTTTGAAAAAGGCTTTTCTTATTGACGTTTCTAGTCGAATCAGGTGGTCCATAACGGAATGCTGTCGTCAGAACCCACACTGGGTGGGCAAGAAAAGATTGTTTGAATTAAGAAACCAAACAAGACGATTATTAAACATCATCTCTAAGGTCTTACAGAGACAGCTCGTCAAAGCAATTGGATGACAGTTTGAAGGTATCTTAGGATCTTTACCAGGCTTAGAGAAAGGTAGAATAATAGCCTGGCACCAGACATCAGGATAAACATTCTCATGCTAGATCAGGCTTAAAACAATTAGGAAAATTGCAAAAAACGCAGGAGATAGATGGTACAGCATTTCATAGTGTACTCGTCAGGTCCAACCAATGAAGGGCCATTCTGGGTTCCACCAGTGTAAAGGGATGATTATAGTCATAGGGACAATCAGCTCGAAAGGAAAGAGGTGATCGCTTTGCCAGAGTCTTGATGGCTAAGAAAGTGGAGGAAGAAGCATAGGTGCTACGTACCTGACTAAATCCTTCACCTAGAGTATCAGCTCCAGGTATCAGCTACTTCCTGGCCATTAGAGAGCAGGGTCGAGAAGGGAATAGAATTATATTGCCCACTGACCCTTCAAATTTTGTTCCATATGACTTTAAAACTGGTGGTAGGAGATATGCTGGTTGTGACCTTAATCCAAGAGTCATTCTGGTTCTGACATCTTACCCACTGAGCATGTGCATGGGCCTGCTAGAAAGTAATGCAGTGCAAGAGTGTGGGATACCTACGGAAAGTATCCCAGGCCCATTTTCGAGCCTTCAGTGCCATGTGGTAGGCAGGATTCACCAGGAAAAGGATATCACAGAAAACATGTCAAGGTTTTAGGAATACATTGAGCAGCTGCTTGTATAATGCGGTCAGTTACTGCTGCCACACAGCCGTCTATTAATAGCTTACAGACTATGGCAGGATCATGTTCTGCAATAGCAGTGAAGGAGGGCCAGTTTGCTTAATCCAGCTTCCACTGGGGCACACAGGTTGATTGGCATCAACCACAGCCAATCTCTCTCAAAATTATAGGAAAATGATCACTGCCTCATGGATTATTGTAAACCTTCCATGAAAAGTTAAGGGGAGCAAATTGAGTGATCAGTAGCAGTAAAGAACTGATTAGGTGCATGAAAATAAGTATAAGAACTAGTATTAAAAAGAGAAAAGTTGTGATCAGACAGCATATGTTCTATGAAGCAAAAATTCCCATCAGAGTATGATGTCCATTAAAGTCCACAGGATTAAAATGGGACAGAGCAACTGTTCAATGAGAACATCAAGGTCTGATTGATCACATGTCAAACAATGATGGTATGACCCAAGGAAACACGGATGGCTACGGCCTCCAAGAGTGTGTTGAGTGACAAAGACAGGGCGGGCACATGCTGATCAACCAGCAGTGTCACCCCTCCATGCACTTATCCATCAAACAGCCTATCATTTCTGCACAAAGAAAACCGCTGTAAGGTGACTGTATTAGCTGTTTCCGAAAATGTTTTCTGTAAGGAAAGACATACAGGATGGTAGGAAGCTGTGTGCTGTGTGCTTTATTATAGCAAACCACATCGGGCTATTTGCTAAACCCACTGAGGGGAATCAAACCCCTGATTTTAGTGTTGTAAATCCCTAGACTTACTGCTGTACTAGCAGGTTGGTAGGAAGCAAGCAATGCTTTGATGCCATCCAGATCAGAACGTAAACCTCGACAGTTCAATTGTATCAAGGTGGCCATTTTTATTTATGTGTGGGCGAATTTGGTGGAGAGCTCTTTTGTTTACGACGTTTTTTTATTGTCTTTATTCGAGAGAGGTCTATCGACCTCTATTGATCCTGCCCTGGGTTAACTGGGCAGGTCTTTGCTTTTGGAAGAGGATTCCAGCGACTGAGGAATGAAAGAATGATCGTTTTGAATCTTGGGGTGGGAGAAGAAGAAGACGTACCCGAAGAAACGCCCGTAGCTGGAACAAAAGGAAGTGGATTTTTGGGTTTGCTGGAATGTATGTTAGGGACAGAGATGGCTGTTGAAACTAATTCATCAATTTTTTTAACCGTGGAAGTCAAAAGATTTTTCACTTGTTTTGAGAACGAATCTTTTGGAGGCACAGAGAGATCTGCCTGCACTCCCACTGTAGTAGTGAAATGAAGTGAAGCAGCATACATCCGAGATAAAGTGGTGGATAGCAACTTTCGAGCCTCAGGGTAAGTAATGTTTTGAATCATTTTCAAATGCTGCACCTCTTTTTCTTCCAATCATTTAGAGTAAGAAAGAAATTGGGATGGGTGAGAGCCATTGCATTTGATGCAATGAGGGTACATCTCACACTCATAGGCATCATGGTCCTTGCTTCTGCAAGAAGCACAAATCAAGGAACCACGACATAATATCATCGACTGACTGAACCGCTGACATTGGAAACATCTTAGAGGGTTTGGAATGTATGGGCATACACTGCAATTAAGATAACCTGCCTTGATGTTGCCAGGTGGAGGCAGTGATGTAAATGTCAGAATGAGGACATTTTTTGGCATCATAATTCCATTTTAGCAAGTGGAGATACCACTCACTACAGAAACTCCCTGGATGGAGAAACCAGCGAGAATGGTTCAGCAGATAACCTGATGTGGCTTTGCTATAAAAAAACACACACATAAACACAAAATAAAGAGTCATGTTATTATCAGGCATTCATTCACAGATGAATGCTACAGAATAGCAGATTACCATATGCAGTTTTTGACATAGCCAATTGATTTAAGAAATAAATCACTTTACAGCCTACAACTGCTCTGCATTTCTTTCTAAACATGAATGACTATATACACTTGTGAGACTACTTTTATAATAACAGCAGGGAATCTCTTTTTCCTATTATTAAATTTCTAACATATATAATTTTGAAAATGCAAGTTCCTATACTTTTATCATCTGTGCATTCTCAGTGTTGACAACCACATGAACAACACAGTTGTTCTAAGTGGTTTAATTCTGATCTATTAAACTTTTATACCAATATGCTTATCACTTCACTGATACCAAGTTTCTTCAAGTAACAACATCAAAACACAATTATGAAACTCTGCTCTTGTAAGCTAGCAGATTTATGAAATGAGGTCATTTAATGCTCAAAACCTGCCCTGAATATACTGGACAGTATGCTACATTCCATAGCAACAAGACCTGAAATTTGATCAGAACACTTTAGTTGAAACTGTTTTTCAATTGTAACTTATTAGTTTTCTTCTCTTAATAAACATTTGGTATACCTAATTTTATCTATTTTCTATCCCAACAATTAGTTGAAATTTGAAACTGCTTAAAATAGCAATTTAGTTCTAAATACATAACCAGTGAAGTTTAAACTTTCTTGATTTAGTTCATCTGAAAGTTTTCCACAATGTAATAATTATATTCATTGTAGACTATAAAACCAGTATAATTTAATTCCTCTCTATCTTTCTCTACATATGTATGTATGTTTATTTTTTTATATAAAGTTCATGACATTCCTAGTTCTGTATGATAAATATTTTTAAAAGAATTTATGGGGCTGCTTTTTTTCTTTACCCTGTTTTCAATCAAACTATAAGGTTATGTTATATTGTGAAATGAACAGAAAATAGTTTTAAGTTTTTCAATGAAAACATCCATCAACAGCACTTTGAGTTGGATGTTTTATCCAATATCTAACATAACAAGCATTTTTTTCAGCAATACAGTGAAACTTAAAAAGATACTGCAAGTGTATTTGAAAACATTATTCTACTGCCAGGTTACTGAGAAAAGTTCCTGCACAGGATTTGTAAAATTGAATAAATTTGTACTATTTAATGAGATGAAATTTGAAGACTTTTAAAATATAAATGTTAGTTATTTGAAATCAAATATATTTAACACATTTTTCTTGTTTCTTTCCATTATTAATTGCTTTGAATAAAACACAATGTACTCAGTTTTTAACTATGTAGTTTTACATCCATTTAAAAATATTTAAATTTTTAAAACATATGGGAAAAATTTAGTGTCAGTTCAATCATAATTTTTCTCAATTAATAATAAACTTCAGAATATGATGCAAAATTATCATCAAAATCTTACAAGTTCAAAAATGTTATATTTATATATAGTACTGGGCAATGCATATAACAGGTAAATTATATTGTTTTCTCACACTCATGGATCCTCAAAAATATTAAATTCATGTATACTTCATGTATACACTTTGTCTCAGTTTTTACAGAAATTTGTCAATTTGTTATAAAAATTCTGACACATGAAGAACATTATTCATAATTTCCATTTTTAAAAGCACTAAATTCTATTAAATATGTTAATATTGGACTCTTTCAATTACATAAATTATTATCTCACACTACAGTAATGTCATGCCCCATGACAAAACCAGTTATTCTCACTTCTCATCAGAATATACTAATGAAAAAAATGATTCCACGAGTTCCAAGGAAGGTTGAAATATTAACTACAAGCAGTGACCTTAAAAGATCTTAATAGGGAAAGCACTTCAACAGTGACATAACAGGTAACCTTTGCATTACATAATGATGTGAAAATGACTATGTTGTTGATTTGTGCTACTTAAAGTATTTAAATTTTATTTTATTTACTGTACCTTAATTGCTACCAGCAGAAGTGGAATTCTACCACCATGAACCAACAACAACCCACGTCTACAGTCTCTTTCACTTGGTTGTAGGATGAAACAAATTTTCATTTCTGATAGAAGCATTGATGCAGTGTTTGATACAGTTAATGTATGGAGATTGAGCTCCTAATCAAGATTGAAACAGCAGTTCATTAAGTTGAACAACTACCTGGTATTCCATGCCTCTGTGTTCTTTTGTAATTGTTACAAAAGATAACTATCTAACACTGAGTGTGTTTGTCACCATTTTATTTCTAGTAACCCAACTCGAATGCTAAGAGGCCAGTGTAGGAAGTTGACAAATGATGGGTACTCACACTCTAAACATACATGAGAGCAATCTTAGTTTCTAAAATTGTGAATGCTGTGCACTCTTATTGATTCTTTTTGTTGCAAAAAAATAAACTTTGATTTGTCAATGTAAGCTATTCCATCCAAAAAAGTAAGACAAAAACATAACCTCTTACATCTGAATATTTTGACTGTAGGTGATAAACAAATTACATATAGTAATATGCATATGAAAACAGGACTGTGACTATTATTTACTGTGTCGCTGAAACTACTGTATTTTTACCTGAACTGTTCCAGTATGGTTTCTATGCACCAGGAACACCTAAAAAAATTGAAATAATAAAATATGACATTTTTGTATTAATTATTATTGAAATTTTGAGTATGGGTATTTGTAGTTCATACACATCTTTATATTTAAGTCATGCTACAAGATGTATCTAAAATGAATATTCATAACTCTCTCTCTAAAACAATCAATTCTAGTAAGTCCAACACATCTCACACAAATATTTTGTTTACAATTAATAAATTGTTCAAAAGTGCATAAATTTAGTTGTTCACCAAAAGTCTATCTAATGTATATTTACCAAACTGACACCATTCTATACATTGTTAGTCTGTGGTTGGTTACTTATTGATCAAAGTTTAGACAAAAGGGAAAGCTAGAGAAACACTGGCTGTTTAAGGAAAAAATTTGGTCTTGCACAGCATACTTTAATTTATAATGCAGTCGTCTATTACCAGCAAAATTATGAAAATTTAAAGGATTTCTTTTCATAAAATTTGGTTATTTAACTGCAGAAATTACTTTCACTATCCAATAAGCATGAATAAAGCTAATTTGTAAGCACTTGACTGATTTTACATATGCCTGAAATTTTTCTTGTGTACTTTATTGTAATTTATGTCAATTCTAATACAGTTTATATATATGTTCTAAGACTGTTTACTGAGCCATCTTACTGCTCAAAAACACCAGCTTTAAGATTTGTGAAACATCACTATTTCAATGGATCTAATACCAAACAAACATCTAACAAAAATAAGTCAATTGGACATCTTTTGTGAAACTTTTAATGTGTTCCACTTCTGGCAAATATTCAAGTTAAATAAATAACTGTATTAAAGGGCAATGATATTCAAAATCTAGTTTACGAGATGTCACAAGTACAGTGACAGTCATAGTACATTTGCACCTTTTAACCTATTTTCTCAAGATATATAAGAAAGAAACCTTCAAGACACATGGTATATAAAAACAACCGAAGAAAACTAAAACCAACAGTAACAAAAAGAAAATGTCATTAAGAAACTATGTGCTGAATAACATCAACAAGGAGAAGGCATAGTTAATAGAAAATATGAAGGAGTCTAACACTCACAATGAGGAGGTGAACTTGTCACTTGTATGACTATTGTCATTCACCATATATTGTTAGACTGGATATATATGGCAAGATAATGGACAGATTATCCATCTCACTGTAAAATATAGTGATTTCTATTGAATTCTTTTCTCAAATACACTGTTGTTTCACTAATACCTTTCTTCACATTTTGGACAGAAAAACATACTAATAAATAACAAAGTATACTGTAAAACATTTCCCACCCCAAGGATTTTTACAAGAAATCCATCAAGGTATGAAAAGTAATTATCAACAATACAAATAAGCATGACAAAACTATAACGATTTATTTATCATTGGGTTTTCTATATTTAGGGGTCTATACAAAAAAAAGGATGCTGCTGTACATATATAGTACAATTATTTCTGATTAATATTTCATTGTTACACTGAAAATGCACATTCGAATCGAAGACAAAAGTGTTACTGTATTAAAAATTTCTCTCAGAATTCAGAGTTAGTATTTAAAGAAGATACAATAAATGGCCCAAGTGCATCATTAAGAAGCATGGTAGCTTCTAGTACCTGACATGTTGCATAGTGATATAAAATGTAGCAGATACGTTAAATAGTACTATTATTGTTTCTTGTATTCCTTATCAGATAAAATGCATCAAATGCACAATAGAACTTTCTTTAACCAACATCAATAAAGAATCATAATTAGTTGGTATTAAAGTATAGCAGTAAAATAATATATTTGTTCCGTGTCTAGAGACAGGCATTTTTAATCAACAAGGGGTAATGTTCGAAGAATCTATTTTTTCCTGGAGTTCCTTACAATTTGTGATGAGTATTGTTTGGAATGGTAGAAAAATCACCATACATTGTCAAAATATATTAATACATATATAATGAAATCAGCATCAAATGTATTTGCGGTTACCCGCCTCCTAGGAAATCAATACATAAAAACAGAGAAGTGAAGGGGATTAGGGTGCGTAAAGTGAAAATACCTTTACTAAGTACACATCTCTAACAAAAAGGTCAATGAGGTACTGTTGTTGAAGGAAGAAAATGTTAGTTAATACCAAATATCCCCTTGGTCAATTAAAATCATCATAACAAGAGTAAAACATCTGTGAAATTTAGTATGTAGGTGTGTTTGTTTTGGGCATAGCCACTAAAGAGCTAAACGCCAGTAAACACACAGCAGTTTTAATCTAACGTTCTGTGTGGAGCTATGTATTTTCGTCACTAAAACATTAACAGTACCTCATTAAAATTATCGATATTACTTTTTTTTCAAAAGACAAATGTAAAATGGGAGTTTCGACTCAATATAAAATAACTACAAGTTTTAATTTTCAAACTTCATCGACTAGTGTCTAATGCACTAACCTTTATAAGTAAGGTAATTTACTACTATCACTATATTTGAGATATCACAGCTTTTTGGGTCGAGGTTTAGAGGTTATAATTTTGGTTCAGGAATTATGCAGGGGTAGTACAGTTCTGTTACATCGGTGCAATATTTATTTCTTGTATAAATTTATATTCTGTTGTTGAGTATATATATTATATGACTCAAATTTAAAAAGGTGGATGGGATTTATGAGCTATAATCTAAATTTTGGTTATCTAGACTTTGTAATTGGTATTGTAAGGTCATACTACGCAATAAATTTTAGGTTATATGTAGTGTAGAGACAAAACCTCAACTTAGCTTTTATTATTTTCTATTGAAATATTTTAAATATTACCAATCCCCCGATAGGTATATGTGCTATTTTAAAAAATGAAGCCTTACCCGTCATAATTATTGTTCTTCGGGTACTTGCAAAACTGATTTTTACTTGTCAATTGTTAATTAACGTAACAAATAGGTTTGTTCCTGACGTTCTTTGGGTGTTATCTTACATGTAAATTCGGAGGAAATTTACAAGTTACAATGATTTGAATTTTTATAATTGATTATAATAGAACAGTAAAAAAGATTTATACCATCACCAATATATAAATAAAAAATCCTTCCCTTTTCAAAAATAAACATTTATTTGTATGGCAGAAAATAAGGGGTGGATGAGTGTAATGTTGTACATCACATCAGCTAAATAACTGAACAGACATTTTACAATAAGGTTAATCAATAAATAAAACAAATTTCGGGATAAGAAACAATGCTAACCTAAGAGGTTCACGAGTAAAGGTTGACTAAACTCCCGTGTGAAAAACACGCCTATTTTTTATCGTAGGTGTTAAAAACAGCTCAAGAGTAAAAGCACATCCTGCACAGGTATGAAATTGGCGCCACGCTTTCTGGTGTTTACTGGCAAATACTTCTATTAGTGTACTTTTTAAATTAATAAGCTTCTCAGCACGGGTTGCACACATACTTAATTTTCAAAATATTGTTAGTAGAATTCAGCACTAAATTATAGTGATTGTTGTTGTTGTTGTTTTGAATTAAGCACAAAGCTACACAATGGGCTATATGTGCTCTGCCCACCACGGGTATCGAAACCCGGATTTTAGCGTGTAAGTCCGCAGACATACCGCTGAGCCACTGGGGGGCAAATTATAGTGAAGGTAAATTTTATTACAAAGTCTCAAAGGCCTTAAATTGTTTGTTTGTTTGTTTCTTAATTTTGCACAAAGCTGGGTTGTTTTGAATTAAGCACAAAGCTACACAATAGGCTATCTATGCTCTGCCCACCACAGGTATCGAAACCCGGATTTTAGCGTGTAAGTCCGCAAACATACCGCTGAGCTATTGGGGGGCGGCACAAAGCTACTCAATGGCTATCTGTACTAGCCGTCCTCCCTAATTTAGCACTGTAAGACAAGAGGGAAAACAGCTAGACATCAACACCCACCGTCAACGAATAGTGGGATTGACTGTAACTTTATAACGCCCCCACAGCTGAAAGGGTGAGCATGTTTAGCGCGACGGGGACCCTCAGATTACCAGTCGCACGCTTTAACACGCTTGGCCATGCCAGGCCCTCAAAGGCCTTAACAGCAATACACAAGAGACTCAAGAATCATTCATAATATAAAGTACTGTTACGATCAAAGTACTATTTCCTAAACTTGCCACAATGAATGCATAAAAACCTACTCACACTTTTGTTATTAATATCGTGTTTATTTCCGATTAATTTTGCATGATTCTTATACTTGCCTAATCAAAGTACAAAACAGAATCACATTTTTCAGGATACACTGTATTAGTTTTCGTCATTACAGTTTTCTACAATGCTAGTCAAAGTACAATCTAATTCGCCTAAGAGAGAACAAAAGTAAAAAAAAACGAAACATCATCAACAACCAATATATGTACATTTATCGCCATCTAGTAACAAATTTGATTAATATCATGTTTATTATTAATTAACATTATTTCGTAACATTAACATGTCGAAAAGACTTAGACACGAATTAATAGGGGTGCTATGTGGGCTGCAGTCACGGGTCACCAAATTTTCTATGTTATATTCATTTTAATTTTAAGTTTTTATGTTTATTATTACATTTACTAATTTCATTTATTATTATTTCAATTTTTTTATTGTGAGGTGAAATGTCTAAGCGATCTTATGAAAGTGGAAGTAGCAAACGAAAGAACACCACTGCAAAAACTCTACAGAGGGTCGTTGTTGTTTTGAATTAAGCACAAAGCTACACAATGGGCTATCTGTGCTCTGCCCACCACGGGTATCGAAACCCGGATTTTAGCGTGTAAGTCCGCAGATATACCGCTGAGCCACTGGGGGGGCTACAGAGGGTCATCGCAGACACAAAGTCTGTTAAACAGTATTTTGCAGCTACTGCCACTACGTCTGGCTCTGAACATTCTGCTTCGCCTGTCACTGAAGGTGCTTATCCATTCATGAAACCTCTACTTTGTTTACTATCCATGAAGCTGTTCCAGCGTCTGTCCCTGTAAATGTCCCTTCAATCTACCTTGGAAACAGAAGGGGCCTCAACGTCGCAGCAATCCGAAACCGCTGATTATGTGTTGGATGTTGGACTATGGTTACAGCTTGTACAAATAAAGATACAAGCCTAACTAACTGAATCTGAGACGGGAGAAGGAAAATGTCCACTTTTGTTACGCTACCAGCATAAGGATGTCAATTTCTCAACATCAAAGTGTGGTTACAAAGATTAGCGTCGTTATTTTGGACAAAATATGTTTCTTCGCGTGTATCAATTGACAAAGGAAAAAACAGAACGTTCATGGCTTTGTTATTCACCCGCAAATAATAAAGCTTTTTGCTTCTACTGCCGCTTATTCTCAGCTGGAAATACTGATTTCGTCAGTGTATTTGATAATAGTAAGCATGCCGGTCTAATGATGGAACGACATAAAAAACACGTATGCATTGGAACTCTGCAATTGCATTTGCTGCTGTTTTCCATCGTTCTGACGACGCAAACGATTTGTTCAGTGTAGAGCTTCATGCATTCAATATGCTTATGCAGCATCAACTTGGAGAAGTTTTCCCCAATGTCTTAAATACATACAGAATGTACTTGTCATTGATGGTTGTTATGTAAATGTTATGTAAACGACAACCATGTCGTGTTGTGTTTGGATTTCCATATCTATTATTTATATTTCCATATTTATATCATTGTTTCGAAGTTCAAATCAGTAAAATATGTTGTTATTCATTTAAAATAACATTTAGAAATTTCTAGAATTAGGTAGATCAATCATATGTTTATAAATAGAACGTATGTCTCGTGAAAAAACAGACACGCGCAGATTACTCTGGAATTCTGGGAAGTTACGCGATTGTTCGAGAACACAATAGGCCTACTAATATATAAACAGTCGGCGATGTGAGGAGAGTTAGTGAGTGAGTCATTCGTTTTTATTCGATTAAATAGATGTATCTTCGTTTGAGAAATTTTCAACGTTTGCTGTGTGTTTATTCAACTTGGATTTGTGACTGGAGCTAGATCTACAGAAGCTGTGATTTTATTTTGTCAATCTTTACGATTCATTCGAATAAGGGTTATACTGAAGGTCAACACGTATAGAACTGTTTAGGGAAGACCGAGACAAGTTAGAAAATGACAAATTTAAGACATTCATAAAAAACATCATAAAAAGAACTTCGTCAAATTTATTGAACTGTGAATTGTTTTGGGACTTCTCCATTCAAACTTCGGAATTTCTTCGTGGGACCAAATTCACCACCTAGATTGGAATTTTTGATTTCTGTTCTGGACTTTTGGACTTTCATTCTAGATCATTATATTGGACACAGGCCTGTACCATTTTGTATTATAATTAATTTTGAAGGTTGAAACTGGATATCTGTCATTGTTATTATATAATTTATGTTATATCTGTTACATATATAATAGTGTATTGTAATAAATTATATAAGCTGTTATCTGTGTCTTTCTGTTGCGTTCAGTCTACATACATAAAGAAAACGTAACAATGGTAACCAATTGTACCGGCGAACGAAGTTAAAACGACTTAAATATTGCACACGTTCAACAATGAAGCAAAAGCGCTTATAGTCACTGGCAATTCTCTACTGTGAACATGCTCTGGCCAAAGAAGTCGATTTTCGAAATATTATTAATGAAATTGCATAAAAAAAGGCTCGTCGGTTCAATAGAATGCCAGCTCATAATCAGTAGGCAAATGTGTATAAAATTATTAATTTAGGAAAATATAATAAGCAAAATAAAGTGAAATATTTGTAAAGTAATATGTTAAATAAAAATGTTTATTCTCCTAGATTCGGTCCTGAGAAGATTGTTCCTTTACGAACAGGTTTACAATACATCCCGGTTTGAGAGGTCTGTCCCAGTGTCTCGTTTGGTTTACTACTTTGTCCTGGTTGACCCTGAATTGTCTCAGAACGTCCCAGATTTTCATGAAAAGGCATAAACTCTAAAAAGGATAAACGGAAAATATTAAAATCTGCATAGAGTCCTGACTTGGTCTGACTTAAAATGATTTTTAAATTTCCATTTTATTAGTTGCTGGACATAGGGAGCCATATGCTGTAGCATACACATTTTAAAAGGTATTGCATCAGACGAAATTTACAGGCAGTTGATACAGTACCTGTACAAGTATAATGATTCATAAGTGGGTTGCTGTCGGGGGTACGCGCGTAACGGTAGCTGCACAAACATCGAACGGCAGCATGTGCAAAGCTGTCTTTCAGCAAATGTTTGTGCTTTGTGATTGCTTTATTTATTATATTAATCATACCGTACAAGCTGAATTATTTTCATTCTTTTATTTTACAAATTAATCCTAATCATAATGTCCAAAGCTGGTAAAAGAAAGTGCACATTCAACAGTAAATTGCAAAAATAATATCCACCCTTGAAAAAAAAAATTGTGGCAAGGAGGACAGAGTCAAAAGTTTGCAGTGTTCATCCGAGTTCTTTGTTTCACATGGTGGTTGCTCAGATATAAAAGACCATTTAAAAAGTGCTGAACATGCAGCTAGTCTTTCAGTTCAAGTTCAGTCTCAAAATTTAAGAGACTGTTTTTCAAACAAATTGTACCTGAAGAAAGTGACTTGTTAATAGCTACCAAAGAAGCAACCTTTGCTTATCAACAGTGCTGTCCATAACAAATTTTAAAACAGCTGATTGCTCTTCCATACTAATAGTAAGGTTATTTGAACCGAAGTTGAGTTCTGTCAGAACGAAGAATGAGGTATTATTTTGAATGCAGTTGTTTCTTTAGCACCAAAGGAATCGAATAGATATATAATAGAGGTCCATTTCGTTTCACTTACAGCAGATACTTCAAATATCGCACCATGACAGGTATAATTTTGGTGCGATATTTTTTGGCAGAGGAAGGAGTGAAAGTAAAACGTATAGATTTTCAGTTGGTTCCTAGAGTGACATCAGAAATGTTGAAGAATTGCTTGGTGTCCACTTTAAGAAAACATGACTTATCAAACAAATTGTTGCTTATTGTGGTGACAACTGCAATACAAATTTTGGAGGTGTTACTAGAAAGGGAAAAGCAATGTATATAGTCAATTGAAGAAGGAACTTGACAGAATTATTGTGGTTATTGGTTTTGGTGCTCATATTGTAAAACTGCAGCTGATGTCCTCCCTACTGAAATAGGAAAGCTTAGTGGTCAAAATTTACCAGTATTTCTATATTTACATTGTGCATGTTACACACCTAAAAAAATTGTGAGTTTGTAAAAATTGAGTACAAGAAGGTTCTCCAATATAGAAATACACGATTTCTTTGTGACCAGCTGTTAAAAGAATTCTCCAGATTTATGAAGGACTGAAGTCATATTTTTGTTCACAACACTGCCCATTGTTGATAAAAATATTTTTGAGAGTAAATTTGGATAAATGTATCTATTGTTTGTTCATGGATAACTAGGCTTGTTCAACAAAGATAATTCAGAGCGTTGGTGTTCTGAAAAGTTGTTGTTGAACTTGGCGCTGCTGAAGTTTAATGATTTTGTTGAGGTATTCATGATTGATATCTGCTGTCGCAACACTAAACGTGAACGACTGTCTCACCTATGCTGGATATGACTCTCTAATGGGGGAGTATTTTCAACGCAGCTGGTTTTACGGGTGCTTCACCAATGGTGTGTGGTTTGCCCTGCTTTGCGATCAAGTACGCAACTTTGTACAACACTGTGATGATCAGTTTGTCGATGGGTATAGGGCAGATGCAAGGTCAATTGTGAAAGTGCAAAACTGAAAACTTGTCTCTTTTGCACAGAAATAAATAATAACATAAAGATTAAAAACTTAGAATATGAAAACAGGCATCGTCAATATTAAATATCATCATCCATAGACAAAATGCAAAGTGCCACCACAAGGAAAGAAACGAGTCCATTGTAAACCAAGAAAACTATATATCTTCCTTGGTACCGCAAGGAAATGGAAAATACAGGAAACCCTCTAGTATGAGATTGAGAATGGCGAGAGGCCAGTGACAAAAGATTTGAGACTTGGAATACCTGCAAAAATTTAACATCTGAGAAAAGATGCTTCTTTGAGAATTCTAAGGGCCAAAGAAGGAAATCAAACTTTCTCAAGCAAATCATTACTCTCCAAAAATCTCAGCAGTAAGCCAACTAAAATACCAACAAGAAAGCAGAAGTTAACAGTTTTACCAAAGTCAATAACTGACTAAGATTATTTAAAAATTGAATAGGAGACCTGTGATAGACCTCAGGCAACAGTTGCAAAAAAATGCAAAACCCTTATAAGGGACAGATAAATTTAAGAAAACTGAACTTAGCTAAAACAAACAATGGCATCATGTCTAGAATCTCAAAGATTGAAAAGGGGATCTAACCTTTGAGAAATGAAATATGGTTTCTTAACCAATGTAAAGCTAAGACATCGTAATGTGATAAAAACGGAAGAAAAGGCATTGCTGGCAACAACAACTCACAATAGATCAACAATCATTTAGCATGCCTAACAATGTCTAGCAAAGGTGGAAAGACCAGATAATTAACCAAATGACTCACAACAAAGAAGGAGAGGAGTTATAAGCTACAAGAGAAAAGCTCTAGACATTATAAACTTAATATACTAGTCACAAAAATTGTGCAGAAAACATGATAAAAATTCTTGGTTTGTAATTAGCTGTCTCAGTATGGATGGAGTTGACAAAATAATACAAATTCTCATCAGTCTGCCTGACACTGAGCTTGCAAAAGAAACACATCAGGCCTCAGGTAAGACTGAACCTCTCTATGTATGATCAATTGAATGTAAAGAGGCCAACTTCATACACAGAGATGTTGTTAGACTCCAGAGATGGCACTAGGCAACTCCTTGTTATAAGAGATTGGAAACTGTAAATTCATATCTGAAAATGTCTCAAAAATATTTTTCTTTTTGCAAAATAATGAAAATAGACAACAAATTCAAGATTAAAGAAGACAGATTTAAAAACAAAAAAGAAATTGTCTTAAATGTAAGTATAACTAAAGCCATTCACCACTTAAAAGAAACCTGCACGAAGAACGTAAAATTGTTGTCAAGAAAAGTAAACTTAAAGTAATAATGGAGAGCTTACAAAAGAATCTGGGATAAGGCAGAAGTGGAAAGAAGCACAAGATTTAACTTGCTTTAAGCAATATAGTGGGGTATGAAAGCTGGATAGAGCAAGATAAGATTCATACCAATACTTTGATGGGCAAAGAAGAGAAACTTTCATCAATATAGAACTATAGTATGAAAGAAAATACACGTGTTTGAAAATTCCAGTAATACACATTTAGCATGTTAAAGTCTTTGTTTAACAAGTACAATTTTATGGTTTATACATGGGGGGAAATTCTAGAACATAGGTTAGTTTATGCTATATTTTATACCATTTTGTTTAGTACTTTTACTGTGAAAGCATAAAAGACTATAAAGGTGCTTCTGACACCTTTACATTCAAGAAAAATGAGAATAACCATGTGACACTTCCTGGAAATAATAAGTTGTATCAATTTATCTACCAATTTATGGAGTTTCCATAAAAAAACACTTGTGTGTGGTTCGTGAGTTGTTTTTTGGAAACTGGAACTGTTTTTATGTGACTGCCAGGAATAATGGAGTCTATGGAAGAAGAATAAATCACTCATCTGTCAAATCTGCACTTCATGCATTTGTTTTTCAGTCAGTCACAGGAAAAAACTGCCACAGGCTGTTGGCACATCGATTTAATTTTTTTTTAATTGAACACTTACCTTTGACAATATTGGTATAACTAATTCTATTCCCTAATTTTGTTTGCTACGTTGCATTAAATTTGACAGTTTATTTCCCTTCTCCATTTAATTTCTATTACAGATTCTTGGTTTCACAAACAATATGCTATTATCTAACACATCCAAGAAAAGTAACAGACGTTACTTGCCATGTGATAACTGTTTACAAGTGTTTGAGTTGAAAACTGACTGGATAATGGCATTTTCATTGACATAAAGCACATTAAGAAGTGCAACAATGAAACTGCTTGTGCTCAGCAAAATAAATTATGATAACATGTTCTTTTTCTCATAAGTGATACAGAAGAGCACAGTATGTATTTAGAAATAATAAAAACCTTTTTCCTTGTTTTGCATACCTCCAGCATATGGATTTAAAAAAAATGCCAAGTCTGACAGTATTGTGGAAGTCTGGGAGGTAAACATCTAAACTTGTGGTGTTATGCCTGGTGAATGCCAAGAGAGGGAGGATTATGCAAGTGTCAATTCCTTCATTAGATGTGGTTTGGGCATATGTAGCATATGCACCTTGGCTTCTTCAAATATGTTACTTGACCTGTTGGTTGGAACAAACTCTGAAGGATACACTCAAAGTATTACACTTAACTACAGTAGCTGACCTGTGATTACTGTTTACCTATACCATAACAGCAATTCCCTAAGCCCAGAGGAGTCAATGGAAGGCAATGAGTGGAATGTAAGCAATTTTCTTTTTTCTAACTTTTGAGCAAGTAATCAAAAGAGGTGAAATGATTAACAGATGCAATGAATGTTCCTGTATTTTGTGCAATGATATGAATTAGGATTCAATTGTATAGCATCTTGATTTTATATGAAAGAAATATATACAGTGCCCTTCAATTTTCATAGTGTCTTTCATATTGGGAATCTTTTTCCTCCCCCTACATTCAAATTGGACTTACCCAGCAAGGAATTTTCCACTGTGTCTTTTTTAACTTTAGTTCGACCTTTATTGGTGTCATAGTGCTATGATTATCTGATTATTGTGCAAAGTTTACAGAGATAGAACTGTCTTGCATTACTGTATTAATATTTTTATGAGTAATGGCAAATGTAAATGAGAATAAATCACACACCATTAACTCTTTCAATACAGGCTTGATCACTTTGACCAACTAAATGACCTCTTTATGGATTTTATAATGCTAACTTTTAATAACTTTAACCACTTTTCTGAAAACAAAATCATTATAGTGTGCATTTTATATTATTTTTTACTGGAAACAAGAATAAAAATTCAGTTGATTAAAATTAATGTTACTGTTACTACTCCAAATTCTATAACCAACCTTACTTTTAAAATTTTAAGTTAAAGTGTGAATGTTGTATACGTTTGTTAACAACACATGCAATGCTTGTAAAATGCAGTTCACATTTATATTAACACATCACGTCATTGGTTATAGGAAATTTCTAGTACAAGTGTGTACCAAGATCGATTAATATTTAAAATGTGGCAAGGTATTTAGAGCGTAATATAAAGGCCCAAAGATCGAATCCTAGTTACATCAAACATGCTTGCTCTTTCAGCCGTGGGGGTGTTATAAGTGATGATCAATCCCACTATTGGTTGGTAAAAAGTGGCCCAAGAGTTGGCGGTGGGAGGTGATGACTAGCTGCCTTCTTTCTAGTCTTACGCTACTAAATTATAAACGGCTAGCACAGATAGCTCTCGAGTAGCTTTGTGCGAAGTTCAAAAAACAAACAAACATACCCAATTCCCTCTAATCATACACTACTAAATTGGGAACGAGTAGCGCAGATATCTTTCGAGTATCTCTGCGTGAAATTCAAAACAAACCAAACTCTGCTAAAATCGACCACTGCTTAGAATGTGTTGGTTATAAAATTTCCTGGTTGTTAAAAGGTGGTGAGTTTGTTTTGTGCAGCATTGAATGATTACAAGAGTCTGGTGAACAGCACGTGCAATGACGTAAGGACATGTTAAAGAGAACCGTGGTTTAAAGAATTCTTGGGAATTGCGCGGCAAATAAGTTTTAAACCAGATTTGTTTCTACTTCTAATTAAACAGTTGTAGTCGTGAGTGCGTTATAATGTGACGTTCAATCCCATTATTCGTTGGTAAAAAAGTGGCCCAACAGTTGGCGGCGGGTGGTGATGCCTTCTCTCTAGTCTTAAACTGCTACATTAAGGAGTGATAGCACGAATATTCAAACACAAACAAACGTGTAATTTGTATAACTAAATCGGTGGTGTTTATATTCCATAAAGTTGAGACAACACACAATTTTTAATTCTTTTTAACGTATCAATGGAGAAACATGGTTAATAATGTAAAGTGTGTATTATGTATCTTTTTTGTATCCAAATCAATATCACGTGCAATATATACATTGTATATTTTCATTCTCTCGTTGTTTGGCTTTTTTTTAGTTTCGCGCAAAATTACAAGAGTAATCTTTGCGCAGTCGTCCCGAATTCGGCGGCAAAAAATTAGAGGGAAGACAACCAATTAACACCACTCGCTGCTAAATCTTACTCTATAATTTAACCAAAAAAATAGTGGATTTGATCGTCATATTACGATTCTCCCATGGCTGAAAGTGAGTGTTATTGGTGACGAGAATTGAAGCCCACATTCATTAGATTCCAAATAAAGAGTCTTAACCACCAGGCCATAACAGCCACATCCACATCGCTTCTATTGTACTTAAGATTTGAACAATCATCTCCATGAGCTGACCTTTTGAGATTTACGCAGTGGATTGACTGATAATTGCGGAATAATTATTCCAGTCTTGTACCAATCTCATTGAGTTTAATTTTATTTATTCAATTTGAGTACTCTCTCTGATCCGACTCTACAATAGGTTCACCTTTTGTTCTCTTCTACAGTAATTCGCAAGCTCAATTTGCGTCTGGGAAACAGGTCATTTGTTTCTATTTTTCGAACACCTTCGCGTATTTCTGAGATTTAAGTGAATTAACTGTGATCGTTACTTAATGGTCAATTGAAAATATCTTCCTCTCGATAGTGTACAATCTTTACTGTAACTCAGGAGTTGCACTAAATCATCAAATATATGTACATATGTATTGCCTCACAATAAATGTTTATCACGACAAGTGATAAACGCTGAGAAATATTTAGTAGACTTAATGAGAGCAACTTGATTTGTACTTAAAACACACGTAGCAGACTACATGAAATACGATGCGTTTTGCTTGATGAAATATCTATATTAGAAATACTCATAATAAAGAACATTCAATCTGATTATTTACGCTTAGCGAGCGTATCAATACCAAATTTTAAGCGTTGCAATCCCTACAATCGATGGTTGAGTCTTTGAAGGCTGATCCAATGAATTAGAATATAAGCTTATATTATTCTTTGATTGTGAATTTTAAAGTATGTGAGAAAGTTAAAACTCATTTCGTTTTATTACTGTTCCTCGGATGTTTTGTGTAGAAGAAATAATGAACGATATAAATACATTTTCATCGAACATTGCAAGCAAAAACAAATCGTAAAATAACGTACGTTTCTCAGTGATTATTTTAAACAAAAATAACCATTCTTTTCTCTATATTCTTCATTGAATAAAATTTATCTCTTCTTGGGATATCTACAAACTAGGCGAAAGAAAAGACGAAAAACAAACAAGTGTTTTTGTGAATAATTTTGCTTTGAGCTAATTGAAAACGTGAGGGTTTTTCGTGATTATATATACACAAACTTAACGAGTTGTAGAAAGAACAAACTGAAACTGGAATTAATGTTATTTAAATCTTAACATGTCTTGTTCTTTTTTCTCGTCGTTCGATGTTTTTTTATTTAAGGTAAAAGCACAACAGTCAGGCACCCTGAAACTAAAACATCAAAAATGAAACAACTTTGTATGTGTGTGTCATGATGACTGAGACGTCGCTGAAGCATCGCATACATAATAATAGAATGTGTGTGTGTGCAACCGTCAAAGTATGAAAAAGAAAGAACCTACCAATCTGAAATGTAAAATTCATCCTCAGGTTCCGCCCAGTGGCACAAACGTATGTCTGTGAACTATCATTACGAGGAACCGAAGTTTCGATACCCTATGTGTAAATTTGTTTAACTACAAAAAACCTATACTAAGTGGACCATGAGGGTGTGCATCCAGGTAATATTAATTACCTTGGTGTGTGCGCAGTTAAATGTTGATAACACTGCATTCTGCGCAATAAACAAATCGATTACGAGTCGACATCTGAAGGCATAAAAATTTATTTATCACTCATTTCTACACAAAGTTCTTAACAAAAAAGCCACTCAATGCACCTATTCTGTAAATCTACAATAACCCTGACACCTAAACCTGAATCTACAAACCCTGAAAACGACTTATTTTTATTTACCATTGTTATATATCTAAATATGCTTACATCATCAAACGAAACCTCAACATTCTCATTGATGACCTTATAACTTCCAAAATATTTACAGAACCCCTTTTTGTCGATTGTATACATTTTAAAAATTTAAAAGATCGTTTCACTCCACGGATATTGGAATCTAACCGGCCTGGCATGGCCGAGCGCGTTAAGGCGTGCGCTCGTAATCCGAGGGTCGCGCTAAACATGCTCGCCCTGCCAGCCGTGGGGGCGTATAATGTGACGGTCAATCCCACTATTCGTTGGTAAAAAAGTAGCCCAAGAGTTGGCGGTGGATGGTGATGACTAGCTGCCTTCCCTCTAGTCTTACACTGCTAAATTAGGGACGGCTAGCACAGATAGCCCTCGAGTAGCTTTGTGCGAAATTCTAAAACAAACAAACAAAGAAAGGAATCTAACCCTAGTGTCAACCAGGGTATAGCCTATTATTATAAAAAATAAATGCATTACCTGCTGACATGTTAACATCATAACACCCATGTTCGGTCACAATCAAAAATTTCAAATACGAAAATAATTTACTTGTATTTCAGCAACCCCAAATATGCTGTGTATGCAGTAAAAAGTGCTATATGCCAAATGTTGGGCAAACAGATCGCCGCTTCTGGGAGCGTTAATGTAAACATGTCTCGCACATCAACTATCGTGGTACTCTTGTTTGAATGATACTGGAAAACATTTCTACTTCACAATGTGCAACATTCAACTTCGCAAACTTTTTATTCTATTTGCATGTAGATTTGCAGTTTCGCCTCCGTTTCCTGTTGGGGAGAACTCTATTTTTCACCATTTTCAGTGAGCATATCTGATGCATTGGCGCCATCTATATAAATTAATTGTACTGTCTCTTGTATGTCCATGTAAATACATAATATTGTAAAGATCCATAAAAGCGGTTTCCTTATAATCTATTCGATTAATTGATCTAAATAACTGAGAGTCGTATAGTATATTCTACAACTTTGTTTTTATTCTATTCGATACGAAAGATGTCCGTTTAATTAATCCAAATAATTGACAATAATAGAATAAATTTGACATCATATTTCATCACTTAAACAGTCATCCAAAGTTCACTTTCTTTGTTTCGAAAGAGCAGTCAATAGTATCATTTGTGTAGAATTTACTCAAGACCTTTTGATACAATACGTATCCAACAACAGGTAAGTTAAATTTGTTTGTCTTAGTATAAAGCTACAAAATCTATTTTCATAGCCAAGCGTGTTAGCCTACCTTAAATTTTAGCTTTCTAAGCCCTTAAACTCACCTCTGACTTGCCCCAGGGCAAGTGACCAATATGTACAAAGTTGCAAAGACCTGCAAGACATATAAGGTAAAATAAGTATAGTTCTTGCATTAATACTTCTTTAAATACAAGAATTTTAAAATAATTCTGATCCCAGACATCGAAATCTGCGAGGCCTGGCATGGACAGGTGGTTAAGGCGCTCGACTCGAATTTGAGGGTCGTGGGTTCGAATCCCCTTCACACGAAACATGCTCGCCCTTTCAGTAGTGTGGGCGTTATAAATCGACAGTCAATCCCAGTATTTGTTGGTAAAAGAGTAGCACAAGAGTTGGCGGTGGGTGGTGATGACCAGCTGCCTCATTTCTAGTGTTACAATGCTCAATTAGGGATGGCCAGCGCAGATAGCCTACGTGTAGCTTTGCGCAGACTTTTATGAAACAAAATTAAACAAATGAAATCTGTGAGTTCGTTCGTGTTAGGCCTAACTAAACTACGAACTAAAATATGGGGAGGGGCTAATTTTTTGTCAGCTGTGCATTGTATTTCTACTCACTCTATTGTGTAACTTGATTTTTATTTTTGTTTCGCTACCCCCTAAGCAGTGAACTAGTAATTTCTTTAATCAGTGATTAGCAAAACACTTCATATCAAATCCGATAAGACTATTCACCTTCAGTTGCATTTTCCCATAAAGTAATTGCCTGAAAAGGCTTACAAACATAAAATTAAGCCCAACTAAAACCACTAATAAAGCAGTTTTAGTAAAACTAAAAATATATAAGCAGCATACACTGCACATGAGAGGAACAATGGAATGAGCAAAGTTTTCTAAAAGTAATTTCCAAAAACACTTCCTAGATTCCGGTTAAGTTTCTTTATTGAGTTTCGCATAATGACGTACTAAGGTTTACCAATTTTAAAATATATTTCTTAACAGATGCGATTTTCAAACAATAATTACATTTTCCTAATCACGTTCCATGAACGTAATATCAAGCAAGCTACTCTGCTCTATTCATGTTTCCCAACAAAGTTTCTGATACGTTAAACCTAGCCTTATTATGCTTTAAAATATTGTATTATAAATGATATCTTGACAAAGTATTTTACACGCTAAAATCCGGGTTTCGATACCCGTGGTGGGCAGAGCACAGATAGCCCATTGTGTAGCTTTGTGCTTAATTCAAAACAACAACAACGACAAAGTATTTATAATTAAATCTGGTACCACTCGAGTTTAGTGGTTTTTTAGTTATATATAGTTTTCTTTCTCTTTTTTTTTAATTTGACAAGTTTACTTGGTGACGAGAAGATCACTAAATTAATTAAAACTTGGATTGATTAGGCATCTAGCTTGTTTACGAAAATCTCTTTCGAGCTTGTGTGTGTAAAATTTATATCAAAACTTCCACTCAATTTTATACGCTCTAAAAATGTCCACAAAGTAACAGCGATTTGTCTGCGGAAATATAACCCTAGAAACAGGTTTCGATACCCATGATGAGAAAAGCACAGATGATCCGTTCTGTAGATTTGTGCTTAAATCAAAAGAAAACTCGTGATCAGAGAATCGCGGGTTCGAATCGCCGTCGCACAAAACATGGTTGCCCTTTCAGCCGTGGGAACGTTATAATATGACGGTTAATCCCACTATTCGTTGGTAAAAGAATAGCCAAGAGTTACTGGTGGGTGGTGATGACTAGCTGCCTACTCTCGAGTTTTACACTGCTAAATTATGGACGGCTAGCGAAGATATCTCTGGTGTAGCTTTGCGCGCAAAATTTAAAAAACACACACCACAATAAGAAAATCTCTGTGATAAAATGACAGCATCACATGAGAACACAGACGAGGAACACAGATAAAAATTATTACAAATTCAAAAAGGAAAAAAAAATTGAAGTCAGTACAAATTAAGCCTGAATGAATTCTTTGTTTCGAAGTGTATATTGGAAACCTACACCTGAGAATTATTAAAACTTACGTAGTTCGTTTCAGCTGCTGTATTTAGAATGCATTTGCTGTCAAAATATCTCTTCAGCTACATTCCGTTAACCTTTTATAGTTGTCTACAAAAATAGATTGCTGTTCGTGACAGTTGAATACAGATTCTCGCCACCTATGTGTATTTGTTTTACTACTGTGAGAAGCATATCTGTATTAGATATATTCGTTACGTTACTTAACATCAAAGTTTTGAATAAAAAATACAACATAGATTTAAGTACTTTAATACTTTCTAAAAACTGAAGAACGTGATACTTCTAGAAAATTTGTATTGTTTATGAATTTCGTACAAAGCTACTCGAAGGCAATCCTTGCTAGCCGTCCCTAATTTAGCAGTGTAATACTATAGGGAAGGCAGCTAGTCATCACCACACCCACCTCCAACTCTTGAGCTACTCTTTTACCAACGAATAGTGGGATTGACCGTCACATTATAACGCCCTCTCGGCTGGGAGGGCGAGTAGGATGCCTTAACGCACTTGGCCATGCCGGTCTCCGTATAAAAAGAGTTCTGTCCTTTTCAGATGTCTTTGTTCGATCACATGTAAGGCAATAAAGAAATCATAATTTCGTGTGCATGTTTTGAATTTTCTAGCTTCTCTTTAGCTTGTTCCAATTCGGTCAGCGACAAATGTAGTGCTTGAAACGTGATGTTCCGAGATTCGATCTCCTCACAGTGAAAAGGGTGCACATAGTCCATTGTGTATCTCTACACAAAAACGGTACTGTTCTCGTTAATGTTTACATATACGTTATTTTAATGAGCTACACACATGATTATAATAATTTATGTGTTCTTTCTCATTTCATTGTGATATATACATATGATAATAATAATTTATATGTTTTTCCTCATTTCCTTATCACATACAAACATGATTATAGTAATTTATGTGTTCCTTCTCATTTCATTATCATATACACACATGGTTACAATAATTTATGTGTTCTTCCTCATTTCATTATCACATACACACAGGATTATAATTATTTATGTGTTCTTTAGTTTATTATTACGTGTACATGTGATTACAGTAATTATAGTCAAATTCAATTTTCAGAGTATTAATGGTGAAGACTAAGTTTAACATATGTTGTGGTGTTTCCAAAGAAAGATCTTATGATTGTGAAATATCATGGTTAGAAGTTTATTCTATTGTTCTAAATTAGAGGGTAAACTTTGAAAAATGGAAATTTGGTTTGAAGAAGTTTCCAGGTAGTAAAGATTTATAAATTTTTTAGAAGTTTCTAGATAATAAAGATTTGTAAAAGTTTTAAGAAATTCGAGGTTTGTAAAAGATTGTACGTAATAAAGGTTTGTAAGCGTTCCTGGATCGTAAAGGACTGTAAGTGTTTCCACATCGTGAAGTTTTGTACAAGTTTCTAGATTGTAAATATTTGAAAAAAAGTTTCTAGATGGTAAAGGTTTGTACAAATTTTTAAATGGTAAATATTTCAAAGAGATTCTAGTTGGTAAAGGTTTGTAGAAATTTCTTAATGGTAAAAATGCAAATTGAAATATTGAAACCAATGCATTATATTTGTAAAACCTTTACATTTAAAGTTACGTTTTATATATACTTTTATCAATATTATCTCAGAATTGAAGAATCTTTACTTGTTCATAATTACTAGATTTATTAATTGTTCACTTTTTGACCAAAATGTTATTGAATAGTTCAGAAAACATTAGTTTCTTAAATTTTAAACAACAATGAAGGCCATGCTACTGCTTTCGATACGTCTGTACAGTAATGTTGTGTACTGTTATCCGTCTCGAAGGCAAAAACGTAATATTGAGTATAAATGTTAAGCCCTGACACAAAAATTTACTTTAGATATCGGGTCATTTCTGAAGTAATGTGCGATTTTTGCGTTCAGAAAAAGAAAAAGGATTTCAAATGCTTTTCACATTATTTTATCAATGATATGTGTTCCATCATTGTAACTTACTTCCTACCAACGATTTACAATCTTCTGAATGTCACTTTTATAAAATACTTGGCGTTTAAAGGAAAAGAATGAAAAGAGAGTAGTTTTGACATCTCCAAGTGTTCCAAGCTCTTTTCCATCAAGATAGTTCGAAAAACTTTGGAATAGATGATAAACAGATGGAACAAGGTCTGGAGAATAACTAAGATGTGGATGAGTTTCCCAGTCTAGTTTTTCAGACTTTACAGATGTGATCCTTGCAGTATGGATTTGTGCATTATCCAGGTGTAACACAACACCTTAACGACTAATCAAAGTAGGCCTCTTTTTTTACAGTGCGACATTCAAGTTCTCTAACTGTTGACAGTAGAAGTCTGATGTAATTGTTACATTGAGTGATTGCAACTCAAAGTGTATCACATCAACACTATCTCTCCAAACGCTTAATAAGAAATTTAAAGTGTGAAGATCCATTTTTGGTGTCCTTTAGCCAGTTTACCTGCACTGCGCCATGTCTTGCGGCGTGTAACATTTTTATAAAATATCCATTTTTCATCTCCAGTCAGTAACCTGGCCTAAAAAGGTGAGTCGCGTTCACGAGAGTACAGAGAAGTGTAAATGTCCACTCTTGCGCTAAGGATGGCTTCTCTAAAATTACGGGGGACTCATTTATCAAGTTTTGACACCTTTTCAAAGTGTTGCAGATGACGGAGAACTGTTGAATGAGTTGAATTAAACTTCTGTGCTAGTTCTTTAACTGTAACAGTGTAATCTTCATCAAGTGCAGCTAGCAGCAAGTCATCATTAAATTCAACAGGATGACCAGAATGTGGTGCATCACTTTAGCTGTTGTCAACTGATTTGAACTTCTGGAACCTTCTTCGACATTTTCTTTCATTGAGAGACTCCGCACCAAAAACACCTTGAATGTTTCCTGTAGTTTCTGCTGCACTTTTGGCTTTTTAAAACTCATAAAGCAATGTATACTTAATTTGCTTCTTAGACACATCCATCTTCATAAGGGTTTATTTGATTAATGATCTGAAAAAGTGGGGTTGGGAGAGTTTCTTTTATTTGTCTGAACATTTTTACACACGCCCTATGTTATGTATAAAGCGTATGAAGAAATTTCTAGAATTAGGTAGATTGATCATGTATTTTGCCCTGGTGTCTAGACGAACCTCGTGCAAAAACAGACATGCGCAGATTACTCTGAAATTCTGGGGACGTTACGCGATTGTTCGAGAATACAGTAGGCCTACTAGTTTATAAACAGACGGCGATGCGAGGAGAAGTCAATCAGTCATTCGTTTTAATTTGATTCAAGAGATATTGTTTTCGTTTGAGAAATTTTCAACGTTTGCTGTGTGTTTATTCAACTTGGATTTGTGACTGGACCTAGATCTACAAAAACTGTGATTTTATTTCGTCAATCTTTATGATTTATTCGAATTACTGGTTATACTGAAGGTCAACACGTACAGTACTGTTTAGGGGAGACCGAAGAAAGTTGGAAAACGACAAATTTGAGACATTCATCAAAAACATCGTGAAAAGAACTTCGTCAAATTTATTGGACTGTGAATTGTTTCTGGACTTCTCCATTCAAACTTCGGAATTTCTTCGTGGGACCAAATTCGCCCCCTAGACTGGAATTTTGGATTTCTGATCTGGACATTTGATCTTTCATTCTGGATCTTTATATTGGACACAGGCCAGTACCATTTTGTATTGTAATTAATTTTGAAGGTTGAAACTGAATATCTGTCATTGTTATTATATAATTTATTTTATATCTGTCACATATATAATAGTTTATTGTAATAAATTATAAAAGCTGTTATCTGTGTCTTTCTGTTGCGTTCAGTCCACATAAAAAAACGTAACACCCCACCAAATATTTTAGCCATTAAAGACTTCTACAAAGAGAAAAATCATGATAAACTATGTATGTTAAATTTTCAGATATTATTAATTGGATGACCTGACACACAAACCTTGAAATAGGATTCGCTTTTCTTTTGTAATACATGTTAATTATTTGCTCTTTACACGTAAAGAGAAAATAAATCGAAAACTTTTCTTAGAATCAGATGTTACGGCCATGTGATCATCTTCAATATTTGTTTGATGTTAAGCCCAAAGCTACAGATTGGGCTATTTGTACTACAGCCACTACGGGTATCAAAACCCAATTTTTTGTGTTCATTGTTTCCATAATTATCGCTGAGTTAACTGTGGGCTACTCTTACTGCTTGAAATTAAGTTAATGTTTCTTACCTGTTACAAATGTTGGTGTGTAAACCTGGCCTATTACACTGAGGAAAATCACTCATTTATTTTAAAATGAATAATGATTAGGTGCATTTAATGCAATATTGATATTTTTATATTGTTCATATACTATTTATAATCCCACGCTAACAAGATCATGAACCAACACTGAGTTTGTACTTATGTAGCTCAGAAAATGTCTGCTAGGGATAAATGCTAGCTACGCGTGTACAGACTTTTATCATTATATATTAATTGATTTAATGCAGAGTGTTTACCACGTGAACTTGCTGAATGTTTCCAGACGTGGTAATAAAACAAATAAGTCTAAATTAAAGTAGGCTTAATTATGATGATTACCAAAACTCTAAGTTCTGCGGTATTTAAGAATAACATATGGGCATAAAGCTCCATATATTCAGCATTAGGTGATATATTTATGAAACTTTTTCATGAACTATAATGTAAGAATAACATTCCAGTAAAACGGTCAATATAATAACCAATCAAATTGTATTGTATAGTTTATTCAAACAATTATTGTTGTTTTTTTACAAGCAAAGGTAAAATAAATAATTGCTTTATAGTTTTGTTCTGCCGAGCTGCCCACCGCTGATACAGCGGTAAGAATACGGATTTACAATGCTAACATGAGGGGTTCGATTCCACGTGGTGAGCTCAACATATAGCCCGATGTGGCTTTGCTATCAGAAAACACACACACTCCACCTAACTCGTACCATAAATACTATTTTGTAATCTTTACAATAGATCTATCTCATGTAATTTCTTAAGCGTAGCCCTCCAGAGTCTCAGCGGTATGTCTGCGAACTTACACGCCAAAATCCTGGTTTCGATACCCGTGGTGGGTAGAGCAAAGATAGCCGATTGTGTAGCTTTGTGTTTCATTCAAAAACAACAAATCGCAAGAACAAACCTGTCGTCACATATTACATACACGTAGGTAACATGTTGAGTGTTTTTTAGACAGTTTCAAAAAGCTATCAAAATGGGTTGCATAATCTTCTCTCAAAACTCTCTTAAAATTTATTATTTAAAAATAAAGTTTAAAACATAATATCTTTACCACACAAAAAATTATTTTGATATTTTATTTTTAGCCTTATGAAACTCACAGAACTAAAACTATCATTATTAATTTTGCAAATTTAAGTAAAATAAATTTAGTTTTCCAAATTTTCAAGGTTGCACGAATAACAAATGTACTTCTGAGTAATTGGATCACAACACTGAAGTTTGTTGATTTCTCCGATTGCATGTTAGAAACCGGCTCAATATTTTCATGTGTACAAGAAATAATATTGTGTTTGGGTATTTTCAAAAAGGAAAGCCGCATCGGGTTGTCAGTTGTATTCACCGATGAAAATCGAACCCCTAAATTTAGTGTTGTAAATCCGTAGATTTACTGCTGCCCCATCGGAGGACAAAATACTCTTCCTATTTTTGAGCTTGTTTGTTTTAGAACAAGTATGCATTGTGTTATCCAGATTTTATCCTTGTAAGTCTACTGATTTACAACTGTCTCACTAGTAGACTGAATTTCAGTTCAGATATTTTTAGAAACTGGACTACCACATCATATTTTAAAATCTAGAAAGCTGATTTAAGTTCGCTTCTGAATATTCTTATTTGTTTTGTTTTTCCCTTTTCTTTTCTTCATTACGTTCACATATTTTCTTTTTCAGTCTTTCAGATTTGGTTTTGTTTGAATTTCGTGCAAAGCAACACGAGGACTATCTGCGCTAACCGTTCTTAATTTAGCAGTGTAAAACAAGAGGGAAGGCAGTTAGTCATCAATACCCAACGCCAACTTTTGACCAATCTTTTACCAGCGAATAGTAGGATTGACCGTTTCATTATAACGCCCCCACAGCTAAAGGGGATGTTTGGTGTGATGGGAATTCGAAGATACAACCCTCAAATTACGAATAGAAAGCTTAACCATCTGGTCACTACTTTACATCTCTGTTGTAACCTTGCAGTTGTTATTGTTGTTTTGAATTAAGAACAAAGCTACACAAGGGGCTATCTGTGCTCTGCCCACCACGGGTATCGAAACCCTGATTTTATCGTGTAAGTCCGCAGACATACCGCTGAACCACTGGGGGGCGCAGAGCTCTGAAGAGCGGAACATTCAACTTTCTCAAAGATTTCAGTGGTGTTTTAGAGACATAGTCTTGAAAAGAGTGTTCACTTCATACATATATATATTTAAATTATTTTATAAAATAGATACTAAATAAGGTTTCTGCCGTCTTCTGGTTTCGACCTGATGCCTCAAGAACAAACTTACTTCCCTTTGCATAACATTACACTTTAATATTGTTGGACCACAGAAAATGGACCATAAACACAAAGTTATTTTCAAAGCCCTCTGTATCACTTCAAACATAAGACACCACTAAATTATGGTCTGTTGTATATCTTCTCACCAACTGGATATTTGTGTACTTGTCTAAAAATACATTATGTTAAATATATTCTGGAAAGTGTAAAAGCAGTTAATAAATGTGAACAAAATAAACAAATGTAAATTGTATTCTGAAACGGATCTTAAACAAAAATAACGTATTTTTTAACATTAAACTGTATTTACCGTATTTTAACTGTTATTAAGTATTGCACATAAGTCTGGTACGTAGAAAGAACATAAGATAAGCTACACATGAGAAACATTTTTTAAATCAAATATCTATGTGTAGACAAAACACCTTTAACTATATACCAGGTAACAGTATTCCAGCAATAAGATACTGAACCATTTTCTATTATTAGTTTTAATTTAACTTCAGTGGTTTTATTGTACCTATCCAATTCTAGTATTTATGCTACCTTAATAATAAGATGTTATAATTAATTATATATTCTTCAAAGAGAGATTCGCAAAAGGATGCTTTTTATTTTAAAGAGAAATATATGTAATAACGTTACAAGCTAAGAGTATGTGATGTTACACGTGTTAAGGCACTGATTGTCAGACCAAAATGACAATTACAATTGTGCACTTTGAAAACGGAGGAAAACATCGGAATTTTCGCGAAACGCATGCGTGTCCAATAAATTTGTTTGAGAGATCTGCAAGTGCAACATATGAAATTCTTTATAAAATTGATGGGTTCTCTGTTTCCATAGTTCAGTGTTAAGCTACCGACACGCAATACAGTTACGCCACGACTGACTGTAGCAGAACGCAACAACGTAATTGGTCGCGTGGAAGCAGGCAAATTTCGACCAGATGTTGCAAGAGCTGTGTATGTCCATTCAAGCACCATCACAAGGCTATGGAATTGTCACCAACAACATGGATCAACTCGTGACCGTCCACGATCTGGCAGACCTCGTGTGCAGAATGTTGACAGATTTGGTGGTGGCAGCGTCGTGATGTGGGCTGTCATCGCCTACAATGCCAGAATATACCTTTTGCACATTCAAGGGAATATCACGGCTTAACGATACTTCGACGAAATTCTTATATTCCATGTACAACCCATCATGGTGAACGTCAGAGACGTTTTTAAACATGAAAACGCAGGTCCTCACAGAGCCCGACTCACCAGTGGTCTTCTTGAGACACCACAACATCAAAGTTCTTTTCTGGCCCTCAAGATCAGCAGATTAAAACCCCATCGAACATCTTTGGGACGAGTTGGACCGAAGTCTGCGACGGCGATAACCTCAGCTTGCAGCAGCTTTGCAGGCTGAGTGGACAACCATTCCACAGGATGTGATTCGTCCGTCATCTCATCGCTTGATGAATTATTGATGCTCACGGGGGACATACTAGTTATTGACGTTGAGTGACGTTAAACTTCAACGAGTGAGCGTGGACTTCGCCTTTGCAGTCATTGAATGTTTGGCAGTGAATGTGCAAAGTTTCAAAGCTGTCAAACAGAATTACCCGGAATAACCTTGTTAACAATTTGTCTCAAATTTTGCCTTTTGCGTTTCTTTTTTTGAAGAGTACACTTTGTTTCAAAGTAACAATGAGTTATTTTGCAATTAGTAACTGAAGATATAATTTTTAAAAACTTAAACTGATCTGTGAGACAAAACTCATGATGTTTTAACTTATGCATTATTGGAAGCCAGTGGATGAAAACGATCGACTCGTTATCCGAGAGTCGTGGATTCGAAAACCTTTCACATCAAACATGCTCGCCTTTTCAGCAATGGGGGCACTATAATGTGACGGCTATTCCCACTATTCGTTGGTAAAATAGTAGCCCAAGAGTTGGCAGAGAGTTATGTTGACTAGCTACCTTCCTTCTTGTCTTATACTGCTAAATGAGGGACGGATAGAGCAGATAATCCTCGTTTAGCTTTCGGCGAAATTTTAATACACATACACAGTTATTCGAAAAATCCTTAGCCAAACTAATCGAAAAATTAAAGAAACTCTCAAAAGTTATGAAATGTTGTAGTGATTCTGTAATTTCTTTATTTTCATAATGTGAATAACTTTTGTGATTTCCAATATTAGAAAATGATACGATCATGCTCACCATATTACAAAACATCTGTTTATTAGGTTTAACAGTTTATTGTTATTGGTGAAGCAAAATAAAAAAAAAGACAGAGGGTCTAAAAATTTCAGAACTGTAAGCGTGTCTGATTTCGGTGTATAATAAATTTGAATGTTGAAAGATCATTAAAACTTATGGTCTCATAAAAGGGGACGCATTTTAATTTCCGAAAAAGCGTAGGGTGTTTTCAGCTACAAGTAATATTCAAAAGGTCAGTGAAACCGAGCCATACCTGGTATTTAAAGACCTAAATCCTGGCACAGAGAAAGTGAAGAAATAGACAAAAATACATGTCAACCTGGGTGAACAAATGTGTTGTAAAAACGATACGTGAATAAATAACTTTACAACGAAACCTAACTCCACTAACGGTCCTCATATTAACAGTGTAAGACTAGAAAGAAGACAACTGGTCATCACCATCCACCGCCAACTCTTGTGCTACTCTTTAACCAACGAATAGCGAGATTGTCCGTCACATTATTACGTCCACATAGCTGCGGAGGACTTTTGAATAGTCGTATATTTATTTTTAGGTTTCCAAGTTTGGTTAATAATAATAAGACGTGCTACCTGTTTCATTTTATTCTTTAAGTGGGCCCAGCAAGCTCAGGAGGGTTAAGGCGTTCGACTCGCAAACTCAGGGTCGTAGGTTCGAATCGCCGTCACATCAAACATGATCGCCCTGTCAGCAGTGGGAGCGTTATAACTTGACGGCCAATCCAATTATTCGTAAGAAAGTGAGTAGCCCAAAAGATGGCGGTGGATGGTGATGATTTGCTGCCTTACCTCTGGTCTTACACTGCCAAATTAGAAACGGTTAGCGCATACAGCCCTGGTGTAGCTTTGCACGACATTTAAACTAAACAATATTTGCGTGTTTCATTAATTTGTGTAAAATGGGGTAGCTTCGCTGTGCCCATTGCGGGGACCGTGTCTCATGTTATTCTGCTATGATAAAAACCACCCATTGTCTGTTTAAAGTTATAATTGTGAGTTTTACATACAATAAATGAACTAAATAGAGTGAAGTAAAATTAATTAAATGTGTTGACATTTTTATTAAGTCAAATAAAATAAAATAAAAATAACAGAAACATATTTTTGAACGGTTTTCAATCCAAATGTTCTACTTTTGTTTATACAAGTGAAAACTATGAATAGGAAATGATGTTTTCGTTACGAATAATTTTAAAAATGATATATCCATCCCAGCCTTGCTCAAGGGTTAGCTCGAAGAATATAAAGCTAAAATGCTGTGTTCGATTCCAGCTGTAAATATATCGCAGGTTATACCTACAATAAAATTTAAGTTCGTGGAAACGCTAGCTCTATTTACTCACTAAATAAAAACACCAAATACATGAAACTTATTCGAACTAAATTAACATATCGAATTGAAATGTGCTCCTGATATGAGCTCCAAGAAGCAAGATAGTCGGAAGTCCAAATGTCAGCTACAGTCTGACACTTTTCACTTTTATAATGAAAACTCAGTTTCTTAAAACTTTGTTTGTTCTTTAATTTCACGCAAAGCTACTCGACAGCTATATGCGCTAGCCGTCCTTAATTTAGCAGTGTAGGACTAGAGAGAAGGCAGATATTCATCACCACCCACCACAAACGCTTGGTGTACTCTTTTACTTGATCGCATCATTATAACGCCTCCTGATTGAAAGGACGAAAATGTTTGGTGTGACGGGGATTCAAACCCGCGACCCTCAGATTACGAGTCGAACATCTTTACCCACCTGGTTATGCCATGTCATCTTAAAACTTTAAAAAATGAATATTTCTCAATGGATTAATGAAATAAACATAGTATATTTTTTGTTTTTCTCCTTTCACACCTGTAAGTTCGTAATTATATGTCCTAACTACATGAGAATTATAGAGTCTTCTAATTAACAGAACTTTCCTTTGGAAAGTGGATCCTTTCTTCGTCTTTCTTCGTTTTCGTGGGTGAACTAAAAAGTGCTTCGAGTTATCGTGTTTCTTGTTTTATTATTTGACCGATATTAGAAACACAGCTGAAGAAAACAAAACAAACAAAAGGCTTTAGTGTCAACAGCAGCGCCACCTAAGTAAGTTCTGTTTCGTTTATCAGTAATATGTAATTTCTATTACTTTATTTACCATGGTTTATTTTTAGATACCTTTTCTACAGAAGATTATTTTTCGAGTAACGAATACAACCTTGAGAAAATAATTTATTTAGGACATACAGAGCAGTTCTCTCGTTGTAATGGTCTATATATTAAAATACAGAAAGTTATATGTTAAAGATACGAACGGGCGGTATCCTGTTTCAATATATTTTCAGATATACACCCTATTTACGCTTAAAGAATTAATATGTATAAAACTGAACAACCGATCGATACCCAGTGTCAGTTTTTAGAAATCCATAGTGTGGTTGGTAACATCAGATTAAACGATTGCCGTAAGAACAACAATATGAATTTCTAAACTGTTTTTAACAAACTTCTGTAGTTTTTGATACTGTTTGCTTTACCTCGGTTTTTGTTTAAACAGAAACTTGCTCAGAAACAAAGAATTCTGATAACATACTTATTTCTCCTTTATGAAAAATAAAATCTTTCTTAGAAGGAGAAAAACTCTATCACCTCAGAAAGCAAATTATAGAAGACTTCGGGCCGGCGTGGTCAGGTGAGTTAAGGCGATGAACTGGTAATTCGAGTATCACGGGGTCAAATTCCAGTCACACAAAATATGCGCGCGGTTTTAGCTGTGAGAGCGTTATAACGTGACGGTCAATCCTATTATTGGTTGGTGATAGAGTAGCCAAAGAGTTGGCAGTGGGTGGTGATGACTAGCCTCCTTCCCTCTAGTCTTACACTTCTAAATTAGGGGCGGCTAGCGCAGATAGCCATCGTGTATTTTTTACCGAAATTCTAAAACAAATAAAAGACTATTAAAACAATTACATCGTGAGCACGTCCCTAGTAATCAAATTATTTAATTAATGAAACCTGATCGTATACAACGAAAAGTACGTGTTTCAAAATTTCGTTTTTTCTCTGTCACATAATGATCTTTATCCAATTAGAAATTTACCCAATACTTATACACACGCATTTGGAAATTAATGACGATCTGTATTCTGATCTGTGAAATGGATATTAAAAATAAAAAAAATCTTCGTAGTAATATTTGCGTTACAAAGTAATTTTGTAGCTCTAACATCCAACTTATACCTATTACTGAGCCTGATTGTCTTCGAACTCATAAAGTTTTATAACGTGAGTGTCGCTGTATGTCTTCTAACGTGCATTTACAGATAAAAGATTTAATGAAAGATGACTGAATTTTCATAGAAAGTCAGAACCTTAATATCTCCTACAGCGTATTCTCAATAGCTTATTTAGATATGTTTAAAATTACCTGATTAATAATGACTCTATTTTTTTCTTATATTCTTGAACATCTACAGATGCTCTTAATTTAATATGTATACAAATATAAATGATATAACCATAATATTTAAACCAAAATAAAACACATTAAAATTCAATTTACTATGTCACTAGTTCAGGTTATCTTACAGTGTGTTCGCGAAGTCACTGTGTGGTTTTGTAATCATATTTTATTCAGTCTGTTTCAAACCAGCAACTCATTGAAACGTTATCTGATCAGAAACTAGAATTTGAAGAATTCGCATTACCTGCAACTACTTTTTGAAAATCATTGTTGTGATCATAAAGCGCCAATGTTCTCCATAATGAAACCAAATTAGAGAAAGAGACGATGTACAAAGTGTGCTTAACATATATATGTATGTATACATACAGTAAAACCTGTTTAATTCTGAAACTCCATAGAGCAGAAACCTCTTAAAACCGGATATATCAAAATTTTGTAGCTTTATAATGTGATTTCTCTTACAAAATGGCGGAGCCTGAGTTTGGCAAAAGGAAAACCTGTCTAATCTATCAACAACCAGAATTAATATCTAAGTAAAGCGGATAAAATAATTTCAATAAATACTAATTTATTATTTAATTACTGTGTGTTTGTGTTTTCTTATAGCAAAGTCACAGAGGGCTATCTGCTGAGCCCACAAAGGGGACTCGAACCCCTGATTTTAGCATTGTCAGTTCGTAGACAAACCGCTGTATTAGCGGAAGCCTGTTTAATTAGTAATTTCTTTAAATATTAATAAATTCGTATGTAACTAATAATTTTCTTAAACTTCCAAATGTTCGTTTAATCTTTCTATTTCCGTGTACAACATCAGTTCTACATAAAACTGAAATATTATTTCACAATAGGCTGTCTTTGGTATTTGTACTTCTGGGAATTGAGCCCCGTATTTTGTCCTTAGGAAATCCGTAATCTTTTGCCACCCCGACAGAAAACGTGGATAACGTAAACATAAGAATATAAAAATTATTTTGGCATGGTTGAAATTCATAATTAAGTGTTTTCAAAAAAGTTGTTGTTTCCACTTTAATATTGTTGTTCTTTTTTTCTGTGACCAATTAAGAGTAAGGGAATCATTTATATACTTCTATTAATAGAAATCCATCAGTAGTTTTACTGTAGAGATGATACTGTTTTATCATAAATGGAAACATGGTTTAAAAATTATTTGCTGCGGAATTCCTATAAAATCAACAAATTCATTTCTTCTCTTGTTTGAGCCACGGATCTCCTGAGCTCAACACGACTTCACGTCATCGCTGTTCACCAGACTATTCTAATCATTCAAAGAATCATTCTAGGATTTATTCTAATCATTCAAACTTTTGATAGCCAGAAAATTAACAACTAACATATTCTCAGCAGTAATCGATTTTAACGTAATTTGATTTGGTTTGTTTTGAATTTCACGCAAAGATAAGCGAGAACTACCTACACTAGCCGTCCCAAATTTAGCAGTGTGAGACAAGAGGAAAAGAAGCTAATCATCACCACCCACCGCCAACTCTTTGGTTACTCATTTACCAACAAATAGTGGAACTGACCGTTAAATTGTAACCCCCCGCGGCTAAAAGGGTGAGCACGTTTGGTGCGATTAGGATTGGAACACGTGACCCTCGGATGAAGAGTCGAACGCCTCAACCGAACTGGCAATGCCGGGCGTACTTCAATTACTAAGATATTACATAATTAGTTTTGTTTGTTTGTTTGTTTTGGAATTTCGCACAAAGCTACTCGAGGGCTATCTGTGCTAGCCGTCCCTAATTTAGCAGTGTAAGACTAGAGGGAAGGCAGCTAGTCATCACCACCCACCGCCAACTCTTGGGCTACTCTTTTACCAACGAATAGTGGGATTGACCGTCACATTATACACCCCCACGGCTGGGAGGGCGAGCATGTTTTAGCGCGACGCGGGCGCGAACCCGCGACCCTCGGATTACGAGCGCACGCCTTAACGCGCTCGGCCATGCCAGGCCTTACATAATTAGTTAGTTCATGTAATGTAGTTTGTACTGAATAGCATATTTCAAATGTTATAGGAAATAACTCAGAAAGACAAATAAACATAAAATTGTAATTAAAATACAATAACGTTGTACTTTTATCATATTATTTAAGTTATTTCCAGAAATAAAAAAAGTAACAAAAATCCACACAATAATTTAACTGCTCATGTTCTTATAATTAATAATCTTATTTTCTAAATGTAATTCACATTTTACGAGATGACAAGGCAGTTTAGGTGTATGATGTAACCCTTATAGTGTTTACAACAGATAAATAATTTATGTACAACTTTACATTAACAACAAGAAGTAAATAATGAAACAAATAAAATTTTTTTATCAAATTATCTGTTGCTTTAGACAATTAAAGAAGTTTGTGAAACAGGAATTGGCCTATAAATTTACTTAATACCACTGTGTGCTTTTGTTGCAAATCATATATTAAGATGTTCTTTTGCTTGACGTATTTAATACGGTCGCGCCCAACCTCTGTGAGTTGGGGGTAAAGTTGGAGAGCGTGAGTTTTCGAAATGTCCTCTTAACGTAAAATCAGCGCTCCGGGGTACTTGTACAGTTCAGGAGAAACCATTCCACCTTCGATGGCCTCCGCATATTTCAAAAATAGGATAACAAAGCACATCTTTCATTTATTACCACAGTGTGTTAAAAGAAGGAAAAAATTTATTGTTATTAAATATTGGTATTTTAGGAGTTTCGTTACATGCTACTAGAGAAAGAACAGTTCAGTTTATTCGTTTTTTATAAACTATAAAACTACAGAAAGGGGCTAGGTGTGATCAGCTCACATTTCTTATATATCCCTGTTTTCAAGCATTATCTTTGTATCTGCCACTGAGAAGTCTAGTTTCATTTATGAACAAGTCTAGTAGGTGGACTTTTCTTTAAAATCATTGTTGTGCAAATAAAATATCTTTCGTAAGATGATAAACTATGCCACAAGAAGCATCTAAAACGCTTGTGAATTTTCGTTCCAAACTAATATGATGCAAAAGAGTCATTTTACATGGAGTGTATTGCATGATAACAGTAGTCATAAATTAGTTTTAAAACAGGAAGTGCAAGTTTATGACAAGAATGTGCAGTCAATATCACTGTTCATTGGTAAAAGAGTAGCCCAAGAGTTGGTGGTGATGGCTTGCGGCCTTCCCTCTAGTCTTACAATTTTATTATATATGTTTTCTCTCTTTTTGAACACAAATATTATCTCCTACTTTGACCATTATAGTTAATTAATGTTTTCAAATGAAACACACTGGCTCATATCAACGTTCTTTAGTTGAAAAGAAAAGCTCTGCAAGGCCAGGTGGGTTAAGGAGTTCGACTCGTAATCTGAGAGTCATGGGCTCGAATCGCCTTCGCGCTAAATTTAGCAGAGTAAGACTGCAGCTAGTCATCACCGCCAACTCTTTTACCAACGAATAGTTGGATTGAATGCCAGATTACAAAGCTCCCACGGCTAAAAGGACGAGCATGTTTGTTGTGACGAGGACTCAGCCCCGCGACTTTTAGTTTACAATTGGAGAGCCTTTACCACCTGGCCATGCAAGGCCCTATTATAACTTCTTACTTTTACCAAGATAACTGAAGAAATTGAAACACGCTATGAATAAACTTAGAAGACAATTATTGTGGAATAAGAGTTGAAACATCAGAAAGTCGTGAGTACTCCTTGGATTGTCCATTAAGTTAATTTATATCTTTGTTTAAATATTTGATTACTGTTTTGCTCTTCAAATAATTCTAAACACTGTTTTTTGTGGATCACCCTGTAGTAAAATTATCATTCTCAGTTCCTTGTAATACTTTTACGAAAAGTTGTTAAAATGTTTATATCATCCACAAAACTATAAGAATTTTTTATTATTTTTCTCTAAATTATTCAAGTCATAAGAGAGTAAAATATTTAAAATTTTGGTAATTCATGATTTTGGTCTTCATTAGATAATCTGAATAAAGTTTAGCATAAACGTTTTGATAACAATACTGTTATCCTTTTTCTTCCTCAACCATGAAACTCTTCTATAAATGTATGTTTAGCCAAAACAAATTCAAAGAGAAAGAACTGTATGAGGTTTGTTTAATAAATCGAGCACAACTCACTAAATCACAAAACACATGGCACATATAAACGAAGAAATATTGTTGTAAGTTATCTCTAATTAATAAACTCCTATTCCTGTAAATACACTAATTAACTCTTCAACTTTAAAGACATTGTAGCATAAATATGTTAACTGATTTAACTATGTTACTCTCAGTGGTTATGGTTACAACATCAGCCAGAGAAGGTTTAATTTGCAGAACATCTGTCAATAGCCATTTCTCATTCACAGTGACAACTGGACTTCTTAAGCCTACTTATAAGCGTTGTGATAATCTGTTAATTCACCTTTACAAATATTTAGTTACTTAATGTTAATATAAATTAAAGGTATTTGTGTTTGTATTACAAGAACGTGATGACGAAGACAGTTATTGGCGAACAGTAAAGCAACACGACAATCAAACATAAGCCTGGTCTAATTAACAACTCAATATAAAACTGCACTAATTAAGAATTCTAACCCAGCTTTTCCCACCAGTGTTACAGTTACCAATTTTAAAATCATTCTCAGTATATCTGTATGAAACTTTTAGGCGATTGAATTTGGTAAGGCAACCAATACGTGGTCTCCCAAAACGAATATACCGAAAAAGAAATACAAATAAGTTTTTATTATTTGAGAAAACAATAAATTTCAAAAATAAATATCGTGTAATGTCTTGTAAGTTTTATTTCACTTAGTTATCATTTTTATCACCTAAACTAGTGATGAACGTATTTTATTTGTTTTAATGTATATTTCAGTAGTCACCCATTTTTAAAGTCAAATAACAATTTCTTAAAATCTCCCGATTTCTCTCTTTTGGACTTTTTTCCTTGGAGCTTTATTTAAACAAAAAACTATAAGCTATTATAAGTTTTTACAATGGAACATACATTATTGATAAAAAACATTAAAAGCATTTGAAATCCTTTCTCTTTTTTCGAACCAAAAAACCGGACATTATTTAGCATTCTCAGTAGTGCTCGATTTTAGTGGAGTTTGGTTTGGTGTGTTTTGAAATTTGCGCAGAGATACTCGAAAGATATCTGCGCTTCTCGTTCCAATTTAGTAGTGTGTGACCAGAGGGAACGAGGTATGTTTGTTTGTTTTTTTGACTTTGCTCAAACCTACTCGAGGGCTATCTGTACTAGACGTCCATAATTTAGTAATGTAAGACTAGAGGGAAGGCAGCTAGTCATCACCACCCATCGCCTGCTCTTTGGCCACTTTTTTACCAAGCAATAGTGGGATCGATCGTCACTTATAACACCCCCACGGCTGAAAGGGCAAGCATGTTTGATGTAACTAGGATTCGAACTTTGGGTCGTAATATCACGCTATAACTACCTTGCCAAATTTTTCAATATTACACGATCTTGGTACACTTGTACCAGAAATTTCTTATTACCAATGACGTGATGTGTTAATATAAATGTGAACTGCATTTTACACGCATTGTTTGTACTGTTAAAAAACGTATACAACATTTACACTTTAAATTAAAATTTTAAAAGTAAGGCTGGTTATATAACGAAAGTCCCACACTCAAAACTCAGATAAACACAATAAGGAATAAAATACGAAACTTGATCAGACAACAAAACAAAGAAAACTGGGATAACTTCTGTTCCAATCTAAATCACAAAACTGATCCTAAACAATTCTGGACACACTTGAAAAGATTTACAAATACAGGAACAACAAACACAGTATATCCACCACTGGAACTGGATGGAGAAACAGCATATACTAACACAGAAAAAGCCGAGTTATTTAAAAAACACCTGGTCAACACGTTCAAGACACATCACGAACCACACATGAACAGGTATTTTTATAATACAGTTACAAACTTTATTGATCAAAACAGAAGTATTTTTACACCTGTATTTCCAGTCAACACAATTACACACCAAGAAAAAGCAAAAGACTGGAGCACTCAACAATTGATAAAACATATCACTGTAACAGAAGTTGTAACAGCTATTAAGAACACTAAAAACAAAGCCCCTGGAGAAGATGGTATTCAAGCTATCTTCCTAAAACAAGGCACTCAGAGATTATATGAACACCTAACAGCATTTTTTATATGCAAAAACGGCTCTTCTGGGCCCAGAAAACACTTCAAATAGAAGAGCGAACAACGTTTCGACCTTCTTCGGTCATCGTCAGGTTCACAAAGAAAGGGTTACTGGTCGGAAGCTGACCACATGTTTGGAAGGGGTTGTATAACTGAGTGTTGCAATGTAGAGGGCGCGGTTTGAATATATAATTTTATCTATAATATTAATATAGGTATAATGGTGTTCCTTTATATTGGTTTATTTTGGGTTTAAGTTGTTGTATAAGTAAGGCTTCTTTAATTTTTCGTTTGTTTATGTTTGTTTCTTTATTTAGTATTTTAGTGTTTTCTATGGTTATGTTGTGTCCATTTGACTTGCAGTGTTCGAAAACGTGTGAAGGTGACGTTTTATGTTCTTTGAATCTGGTTTCCATTTTTCTACTTGTTTCTCCTATATAGAAGTCGTGGCAGTTATCACATTGTATTTTATAAATAATGTTGGTGTGGTGTTTGTCAGTGTAGTTCTTACATAGTATAGACCTTAGTTTTGTGCCTGGTTTTTGAATAAATTTAGTGTTAACTGGAATGTTATATTTTGTTACTAGTTTTTGCCAAATGTTGGTTATTTGTTTGCTGATGTCAGGAATATATGGTATACAGCAGTATATGGTTTCGTGATTTTTTGATTCGTGAGATATATTTACTTTTGTTGGTTGATTTTGCTTTCTGTCTGGGTGTGTGCGTATAATGTTTTCTACGGTTTGTGGAGGAAACTTATTAATGTTGATGAAGTGTTGTTTTATTTTATCTAATTCATCGTTAATTTTATCTGGTGAGCATAGTTTTATGGCTGTGTTTATCTGGTTTCTTAGTATGTTGAGTTTTTGTTTTGTTTCATGTGCTGAGTCCCAAGGAATGTATAGTCCAGTATGGGTGATTTTTCGGTGGATTTCTGTTTTGAATTGTGTGTCGGTTCTTATAATTTTGAGGTTAAGAAATGATATTTGATTGCTTTCTTCCTGTTCACATGTGAAGTTAATGTTGGGATGTATAGAGTTAATGTGAGTGAAAAAGTTAAGTATGTGTTCTGTAGATTCGAATCCCGCAACCGTGTCATCTACATATCTGTACCAGTATAGTGGTGGATGTAATGCTGTATTAATTGCTTGTGTTTCAATTTGTGTCATAAAAATATTGGCTAGAACTGGCGATACTGGGTTGCCCATGCTTAGGCCATTTGTTTGTATATAGTTTTGGTTGTTGAACATGAAGTTTGTCTTTATTGTGGTGAATTCTATGAGGGTTGCTAACTGGTTACTGGGAATGTCTATAATCGGGTTAGGGTCTCGAATATAGAGTTCTAAGGCTATCTTGCAGGCTTCTGTTGTTGGAACTTCTGTGAAGAGGGATATAACATCGAAACTGGCCATTAAGGCTTTATGATTAAGTTGATTTAGATTGGACTTGAAATTAAAAGAGTCTTTGATGAATGAGCTGGCTGATGTTGCATATTTGGAGAATGCCCATGCTATGTATTTACAAAGATTGTAGTTAAACGATTCATATGTTGACATTATTGGTCGTAATGGACAATCTGGTTTATGAGGTTTGGGGATGCCGTATATTTGCGGTGTGCGTGAGTCGGTTTTACGTAGGTAGGAATAAAGTGTTTGTGAAATTGTGTTGGCTTTTTTCATTTGTAGTAGTAATTTGTTTAGTTGCGTCTCATGTGTCTTTGTTGGATTTGTGTGTATTGGTTTAAATTTGTTCGTGTCTGATAGGATGTTATTCATTTTTTGTATGTATTCATTCGTGTTCATTATTACTATAGCGTTACCTTTATCAGCTTTTAGAATTTTTATGTTTCTGTCTTGTTTTAGGTTTCTAATGGAATTAATGTCTCTTTTTGTAAGGTTGTTTTTTAGTTTTCTGTTTTGTGAAATTATGTTGATAGTTTTGTAAGAAAATTCTTTGAAAAAATCGTTTAAGATAATGTTTTTTGGTGGTTCTGGAAAATATAAATTTGTAATTTTACCTGGGAAGTTTGGCTGTTGGATGTCAATAAAGTTATCTAAGTTGTCTTCTGTCTGTTTGTTGTTTTTGTTTTCTGTAGAAAGTATCACAAGTCTCCTGGCTAGGTCTTCTAAACATGTTTTGATTTCTATGGTTGGAATGTACCTTGGTGCTATTGCGAAGTTGAGTCCTTTGTTAAGTAGATGTATCTCGTCTGTGTTTAATTGTCGGTCAGATCTGTTAATTATGAGGTTGGTCAACGGTTTGTCATGTTGATGTCTTTTCTGTTGCTTACATCTTAGTTTTTCAAGTTTTTCGTTGTGGCGGATCTTTTTGTCTCTATCGTTTTTAGTATTGATTTGGTTTATGTTTCGTTGTATTAGTCCGTAAATCTCTGGTTTAATGCAGCATGCTAGTTGATAGTCTAAGTTCATTTTTTGTTTTTGTAAGTCATGTAGTTCTTTGTATTTTGTGTTCAACATGGCTTTAAGAAGTTTTTTCTGTAAATTTTGGATAATGTTTGTGTATTTATTAAAATCTTTTGAAAGTTTTACCTTTACAGAAGTTCCAACAACAGAAGCCTGCAAGATAGCCTTAGAACTCTATATTCGAGACCCTAACCCGATTATAGACATTCCCAGTAACCAGTTAGCAACCCTCATAGAATTCACCACAATAAAGACAAACTTCATGTTCAACAACCAAAACTATATACAAACAAATGGCCTAAGCATGGGCAACCCAGTATCGCCAGTTCTAGCCAATATTTTTATGACACAAATTGAAACACAAGCAATTAATACAGCATTACATCCACCACTATACTGGTACAGATATGTAGATGACACGGTTGCGGGATTCGAATCTACAGAACACATACTTAACTTTTTCACTCACATTAACTCTATACATCCCAACATTAACTTCACATGTGAACAGGAAGAAAGCAATCAAATATCATTTCTTAACCTCAAAATTATAAGAACCGACACACAATTCAAAACAGAAATCCACCGAAAAATCACCCATACTGGACTATACATTCCTTGGGACTCAGCACATGAAACAAAACAAAAACTCAACATACTAAGAAACCAGATAAACACAGCCATAAAACTATGCTCACCAGATAAAATTAACGATGAATTAGATAAAATAAAACAACACTTCATCAACATTAATAAGTTTCCTCCACAAACCGTAGAAAACATTATACGCACACACCCAGACAGAAAGCAAAATCAACCAACAAAAGTAAATATATCTCACGAATCAAAAAATCACGAAACCATATACTGCTGTATACCATATATTCCTGACATCAGCAAACAAATAACCAACATTTGGCAAAAACTAGTAACAAAATATAACATTCCAGTTAACACTAAATTTATTCAAAAACCAGGCACAAAACTAAGGTCTATACTATGTAAGAACTACACTGACAAACACCACACCAACATTATTTATAAAATACAATGTGATAACTGCCACGACTTCTATATAGGAGAAACAAGTAGAAAAATGGAAACCAGATTCAAAGAACATAAAACGTCACCTTCACACGTTTTCGAACACTGCAAGTCAAATGGACACAACATAACCATAGAAAACACTAAAATACTAAATAAAGAAACAAACATAAACAAACGAAAAATTAAAGAAGCCTTACTTATACAACAACTTAAACCCAAAATAAACCAATATAAAGGAACACCATTATACCTATATTAATATTATAGATAAAATTATATATTCAAACCGCGCCCTCTACATTGCAACACTCAGTTATACAACCCCTTCCAAACATGTGGTCAGCTTCCGACCAGTAACCCTTTCTTTGTGAACCTGACGATGACCGAAGAAGGTCGAAACGTTGTTCGCTCTTCTATTTGAAGTGTTTTCTGGGCCCAGAAGAGCCGTTTTTGCATATAAAAATTCTCAACAAGTGGGTTTCTCGACATCACTGACCTAACAGCATTATTTAATCTCTCACTATCAGCTGGATATATCCCCGTTTCTTGGAAGGAAGCAACAATATATAATGTTCCAGAAAGAAGGAAAGCCAGCGAATAAACCAAACAACTACCGCCCAATTAGCTTAACCAGTTGTATTGGCAAATTATTAGAGAGTATAATTAGTAATCGTCTGTCAGTTTACTTAGAAGAAAATTCAAAATTACCAGAAATACAAAACGGATTTCGAAAATACCGTCAAACAACAGGCCACCTGATTCGACTTACAGAATCAATTACCGACAGCTTCAACAAAAACGAATGCACTGTAGCTTGCTTTGTCGACATTGAGAAAGCAATTGACACAGTGTGGCATAACGGTTTACTACATAGGCTACTAGAAATGAAACTACCCCAGGAAACTATTAGCTGGCTCTCCAACTTCCTGGATAACAGAATGTGTAAAGTAAATGTTAATGGGGCCCACTCAGGGCCCTTTTCACCCGAAGCAGGAGCTCCGCAGGGAGGAGTTGTTAGCCCTATACTATTTATCATGTACGTGAGCAATATGCCTCTGTCGGACCTAAATTTAGGTTATGCATCACAGCTGACGATGTAGCAGTTTGGAAAAGTGCCCCCACTCCATCGATAGCAGCAACGAACCTACAGCCAGTCCTAAATAGCATTGAAGAATACTGCCAGAAATACAGAATCAAAATCAATATTCCAAAAACCCAAGTCATATTATTCAGCAGACTGAATAAGCTGAAAAAAGATCCACCAAAACTGTATATGAATGGATCACTCTTACTGACTGCTACTTCTGCTAAATTTCTAGGTCTAACCTATGACTCAAAATTAACGTGGATACCACATATCAAAAATGTACTGACACGAATCTGGAAAAGAGCAAATTATGTAAGAAGTCTTTCAGGTAAAATCCAAAGAACATCACCAGCAAACATACTTAAAATCTACAAAACGTACATTAAACCAACAATAGAATATGCATCACCTGCATGGATTAACACAGCACCTACACATATACAGAAACTTCAACGTATACAAAATTCAGTACTAACTTCAGCATATAAAGTACCACGTAGCACCTCAACCACATTCATGTACAAGTATGCAAACATAGACACAATATCTGAAAGACTCTTGCATAACACTCTAAAATATTTCAATAAGAATTGGCATAAAAATGAATTAATGTGTGATCTAGCAGATATCACGTACATGATGTAAATAGTCCTAAATACCTCTCCCCTTTTAACATATATTTAAGTAATGTAACTCAAGCTGGCCACTATGCACTAGACTCTTAGTCCTTGTTTATTATTTATCATACAATTATTGAATAATAATTATTAATATAATTACTTTTATTTGTGTGTGTGTGCGTGCTACTACAAGTAGTAGTAGTAGCATTCTTTCTATGAAAAAAAATACAAAAAAGGAAAAAAAACCCACAAGAGAGAATATTAAAAAAAAAAAAAATTCTTGTTCGTCCATGCATGGTCTGAGCCCTGAAATATTGGCCTAAGCATCAAGTTATACTTTTACTCTGGCCCAAAGCTATAAAAAAATATATTTTTGATGCTATGAATGTTCGGGAAGGAGGAAGAGGTCAAATGTACCTGACCCTCCTGGGTATTTAACAACAATACTCAAATACCGACAAATCGGACGGAACGGTAAAATTGATCACTGCTGAGAACACGTTAATTGTTAAATTTTCTGCCTGTCTAGAGTTGGCATGTTTGTTTTGAGTCGCTTTGAATTATTAGAAGGGTCTGGTAAACAGTGCGTGCGATGACGTAAAGTCGTGTTTAGCTCAAGAGATCCGTGGCTTAAAGAAGAGAAAAAACGAATTTGTTGATTTTATAGGAATTCCGCAACAAATAATTTTTAAACCAGATATGTTTCTATTTGTAATAAAACAGTTTCATCTCTACAATAAAACTACTGAAGGACTTCCATTGATACAAATTCATAAATGATTCACTTACTCTTAACGTGTCACAGAAAAAACAACAAAAATTTGAAATAGAAACATCTTATTTTAAACACACTTAATTATGACTTTTAACCCTGCCATAATAATTCTTGTATTTTTCCTGTTTACGTTCTCCATGTTTTCTTTCGGACTGGCAAACCATTACGGATTTTCTAACGACAAAATACGGGGCTCAATTCCCAGAAGTACACAAAGCAAAAAAAGTGTATTGTGTAGTTTTTTTCCTTCCTAAAATAGGCGAGTGTGTTTGTATTTTTGTGCGAAATATGGCTGTGTACTTCTTTATTTTTATTTTTATAATATTAACTCATTTTGCTCGTCTTCTATTCTCTCCACGTGCCAAAGGCTGCAAAGAAGAAATATTTGCTACCTTTTCCAAACTTTTTGTTGTTGTTTGAATTAAGCACAAAGCCACACAATGGGCTAACTGTGCTCTGCCCACCACAAGTGTCGAAACCCGGATTTTAGCGTGTAAGTCCGCAGACATACCACTGTGCCACTGGGTTTTTTTTTCCAAACGTTAACGTCTTTTATCTTTAGCTGTTGCATACGGCCATAGGTTTTGTTTTGTTTTCAAGAACAAACTTTTAGCTCAGGGCTTATTCTCTTAGAGGATTTGAGAGCTATTTACAGTCGCGGCTTTTGAGTATTCTCTTTTGTCATCACAAGATAGTCAATATCCTGTTCAATTATACGCCCAACCCTAGCATGTAAATCTAAATAGCTACAGTTAATAAGGTTGACAACCATTTTCACCTAACCTCCACCCCGAACAAATTTGTGTTTTACTTTTTTTTAGATAATGTAGAAATTAGAAGTTTGTCGATAAAAGTCAAGTAATGAGAACTAGAACAGTAAAATGTCTTCAGTTATTTATAGAAATTAGTAATCTCTTCAGATCTTAGCGGAATTTACGAAATCGTGTTTGTAAGTCCTTATACAAACATAAGTAATTCAACCTACAATGAAAATATTTATTTGTTTGCCTTTTGAATTTCGCACAAAGCTACTCCAGGATTATAATTATTATTATTAATTTTTATTTCTTGAAATTAATATCCTGCAAAGTTAATTAACATGTATTGTTTTGTCATTAATATTTTTTCCTGTTATAATTCATTCCATAACATTTCTGGTCGTATTAAAAATCTAATTATATAGCTTCTAAAACCGTTATAGCTTTATCTATATCATTTTTGTTTGTTTTTGTGTTTCGCCCAAAACTACAAGAGAGCTATTTGCGCTAGCTATCCATAATTTAGCAGTGAAACACTCGAGGAAAGTTTGCTAATCATGTTGAGTAGCTCTTTTACCAACGAATATTGAGATTTACCGTGACTTTATAACGCTCACACGGCTAGATGGGCGAGCTCTCACGTTTCGTGCGACGGTGTTACGAATCCACATTAGGCCTGGCATGGCCGAGCGCGTTAAGGCGTGCACTCGTAATCCGAGGGTCGCGGGTTCGCGCCGCGTCGCGCTAAACATACTCGCCCTCCCAGCCGTGGGGGTGTATAATGTGACGGTCAATCCCACTATTCGTTGGTAAAAGAGTGGCCCAAGAGTTGGCGGTGGGTGGTGATGACTAACTGCCTTCCCTCTAGTATTACACTGCTAAATTAGGGACGGCTAGCACAGATAGCCCTCGAGTAGCTTTGTGCGAAATTACAAAACAAACAAAAACGAATCCACAACACTCGGATTACTAGTGAAACGCCTTATCCTACTTGCCCTGCTGGGTCCCATATTTTTCCTAATATATCTGCTTTTGTATTCATTTATGCCATCATTAACGTGTAACTCTGTTTATTTATTTTCATTATATTGCAGCTCTCTTTATATCATTTTATGTCAAAATAGATCTCTGATTATGTGATTTTCTGACGTATTATAAATCTCTTTATACATTTTTTGTGATACTCTTGCTGTGTTTGTATACTTTATGTCATCATACTTCAGCCCAGTTTCGAAACTTATGTCATCATACTTCAGCCCAGTTTCGAAACTTATGTCATCATACTTCAGCTCTGTTTATAAACTTTTTAGCATTATACAACAGCTATGTTTTTATACTTATGTCATCTTACTACAGCTCTGTTTATATACTTTATGTTATCATACTACAGCCCAGTTTATATACTTATGTCATCATAATACAGCTCTGTTTATATACTTCATGTCATCATTCTACAGCTATGTTTATTTAGTTATGTCATCTTGCTACAGCTCTGTTTATATACTTTATACGATCATACCACAGCTCTGTTTATATTCCGTTATTATTTGGTATGCGTTGAAATATAAAATCAAATAACTTTAAATTGCCACATTAAAGTAAAGCTTGGAAGAGAACCTTTCATGACAAATATTTAGTATTTGTTTAAATAAATTACAGTTATTAAGCTGCTTGAAAAATATCTATAAATACACATGCAATAATTCAATTGTAGATTGCTTTTAACGTCCACGGGATTGAATCCTCGTCACAATGAACATGCTCGCCTTTCAAACCGTGAAGGCGTTATAATTTGACAGTCAATTTCTTTTTCCGTTGGTAAAAGTAGTTCGAGAGTTGAAGGTGGGTGGTGTTGATCAGCCGCCTTCCCTTATGTCTGTCATTTGTAGATTTGCAACAACTAGCTCAGATAGTACACGAATAGCTTTTAGGTAAATAAATAAAAAAAAATAAATTTAACCAAGGTATGACCAATAAATTCAGCTGCCAAAAAATAATGTTTACATGCAGTTGAAACCACACAATAAATAACACTTTATGGTAGCCATTCACTCTTTTTCATATTAAACATTCACTTAAATCATTGCATACCTAACTTACTAACATCATGAACTAATCAGAACTTTAAGAAAATCTCTTGTGATCATAATTTATAATATAAATGAGAAACAGACTCGATAACTATTGTTCCCGGATTTACAACGCTAAAATTAGAGGTTTGATTTCCCTCGGTGGACTCAGCAGATAGCCCGATATGGCTTTGCTGTAAGAAACACACACGCACTCGATAAACATTACTCCCAACAAACACGCCACGTACATATACAGTGTGTTTAAATATACAAATTTTGTCGTAAAGAATTGTTGTTACCTGAAGTTTTCGTTTGGTGCCAAAATCATCCCACACAAAAAAGGTTAATGTGCACCCAATATTTTCTCTATCCATAGTAGTAAAAACAAAAACAGACATTTAACCTGGCTTCTGAAGCAACTATGGTAAAACCAATGCTTTCGGTCTGTACTTAGCTATCTTACGATATTTGCAATTGGAAACGTTAGATCCGGGCCAGTGCTGTGAGCTTTTACGTTTTTGTTTCTTTTTTCATAGAAAATAGGTATGCTCAAAATAATCCTGATGGAATAGTGAATCATACAACTCTGTTTTTAAAAAGTAATATTAATATGTGAGCTAGTTTATCCAGTCGTTGAAGTTTTTCTTTGATTGTTTGAAATTAATCTCCACAAGTATCCAAACCCGCTTCCTAGCGTTGAAAATCCGCAGAAATTAAGCTGTGCTTATGGGGATGGGGGCGCAATTTTTTTTACTTTAAACAAAAAATATTGTGACGAGACATTCATGTAACTCCAATTGAACATCTGAGACATGTTACACTTGATTTTAAAACCCCAATTAATGGATGTGATGAAAGAATCTTTTGAGGAAATTTCTGTGTTTTATTACTTGAAATGTAAGTGGTCGAATACATCAAGTAAAAGGTCAAAGTTTGATAGTAGACGTTTAGCGCTTCAAGGATTCCTACCGGAAACACACGAAGACATATCCGAATAGCCTTGACATTTATTATAATGTTTATCTCACTCTACGAAAAATCAGAGAGAAATTTTACAGTGCCTAGCCATCAATTACCTCAACACTTATCTAATTTCACGTATTCACCTTCAGGCACACTTAGATATATTTAGACATCATCTTAAACAATATCCTTGTTTGAAACCTGAAACAATTTACTTCGACAACAAAATGTAATTTGTGATAAATGTCAATTTGTTGAAGATTCTAGCCTGTTCCTCTCTACATACGTAGGAAGTTCACAAAATGTGACGATTTTATTGCATGTAGAATGTATCTGGTTTGTTATTCTTTTAAAAAAAACCCACAAATTACTATTTGATAAATTTATTTTTTACAATCCAGGTTTTTATGTGAAATCTGTTCTGTCTTATCCACACAAACATTTATTTTTTCTTATCTGAATTGTAGCCGATCTTAAACTGTGGACCATTCAAGAAATACTAATGGAAGGTGACAATAAGGCTCAAAACTACCCTTTAATTATTAAACCATTGAAGAAATACTTGTGGAAGGCAAGAATAAGGCTCAAACATAATCCTCAAATTGTGTAAACCATTGAAGAAATACTGATGGAAGGCAACAATGAGGCTCAAACACTATCCTTAAATTGTGTAAACTATTGAAGAAATACTGATGGAGGGCAACAATAAAGCTCAAATATAATCCTTAAATTGTGTAAACTATTCAAGAAATACTGATGGAAAGCAACAGTAAGACTCAAACACTATCCTTAAATTTTGTAAACCTATCAAGAAATATTAGTTGAAAGCAACAACAAGGCTCAAACACTCTCCTTAAACTGTCTAAACCATTAAAGATATACTGATAGAAGGCAACAATAAGGCTCAAACACTCTTCTTAAATTGTGTAAACCATTCAAGAAACACTAATGGAAGGCAACAACGAGGCTCAAACACTATCCTTAAATTGTGTAAACCATAAAAGAAATACTGATGGAAAGCAACAATAAGACTCAAACACTATTCTTAAATTGTGTAAACCATTTAAAAAATTCTTGTGGAAAACAACAATAAGGATCAAAACAATTTTTATAGTGTGTAAACCATTCAAGAAATACTGATGGAAGGCAATAATAAGGCTCAAACACTCTTCTTAAATTGTGTAAACCATCAAGAAATTTTAGTGGAAGGCAACAATAAGGCTCAAACACTCTCCTTATATTGTGTAAACCATTCAAGAAGTACTGATGGAAGGCAACAATGAGGCTCAAACCCTACCCTTAAATTGTGTAAACCATTCAAGAAATACTAACGGATGCGACCGCAAAGCTCAAACATTCCTCAGCTATATCATATTAACTTGTAATTTATTTTTCTAATGCAACTAAAAGATTGTATCTACAAATAACACACGTGTTTAATTATACACCTAGTTACGGTTTTTCTTACTTAATATCATAGAGTATTATAAGGATTTGAAAAAGGATTTGTTCCGGTATTTCCATCCTAACCAGCACCGAATGTCCACGTGGGCTAAACAACCACGTCCTAGATTCCGAGGACTGAAGCATAACTGTTCCTAATTTCTCAGATATTGTATGGCACCCGTCTTTATTAAGTGTGAAGAAATGAACAGAAGTGAAGTCATTAATTACGCAACCGTTCCTGAAAATGTTGACAGTACTGAGAGTGACGTCATAGCACATGGTTTTGATTTGCAGGACGATTCGCTATTCTATTGAATATGACGCATTCTTGAAAAGGAAAATTTTTAAATGACGAACGATATTTTACAAAAAAATTACATTTAACTGTGCAGTCAGTATAATTCATTAGAAACAAGGAATACTTTTGATGTAACACAATTTTAAATAAATAAATAAATCGGTTTTCATAGTGTCGTGGCAAAGAAAAATAAGTCTCCGTTATAACAAAGCTCACTTGTAACCAAACACCTACGATAGAACTGAAAACGTCCACGCAATAATTGAAATTTACCAATCAATGATTATATTTAAATTTCTGAATAAACTAGTTTTTTATTAATAATATAAATTCAAACTTTGTCAACAAAACTAACATTTTCAAGATCAACTGACATGTCTCTCAAAGTTGTGTTCTAAAATTTGTGAATTTTTAAAGTTTTAAGTTTCTTTTTTGAAATTCGCGCATGCGATCATACTAACCACCATTTTACAAAACATCTGTTTATTAGGTTTAACAGTTTATTGTTATTGGTGAAGCAAAATAAAAAATAGAGGGTCTGTAAGTTTAAGAACTGTAAGCGTGTCTGATTTCGGTGTATAATAAATTGGAATATTGAAAATTTATTAAAACTTATGGTCTCATAAAAAGAGACGCTTTTCAAATTCCGAAATAGCGTAGGATGTTTTCAACTACAAGTAAAGGTCAAAAGGTCAGTGAAACCGAGCCATAACTGGTATTTAAAAACCTAAATCCTGGCACAGAGAAAGTGAAGAAATAGACGTAAATATATGTTAACCTTTCCAATAAAGTCTTTAGAAAAAAGATGATGCATGGATTGGACACTTAACAGGTAATTTGTTACTTGCATCAGAACCAAGTTACTTGTATGTGAAACGTAATGTACTGGAACGTTTAATTATGTCTGTATTACGATCTAACGACACGTTGACATCTGGAAGTAATTTGCGACAGTGGCATTCCAGAATCACATAACCCTCTTGTTTGCTTTATTGACTGGTTGTTTAGAATTGTGCACAAAGCTATACAATGAGCTATCTGTACTCTGCCCTTCACGGGTATTGAACATAATTCACATGAAAACCAGGATTGAAAATAATAAATTTATCAAACAGTAATATGTGGCTTTTGGAAGTAAAAATAAAAAAAAAAACAGATAAAATCTACATGCAGTAAAATCGTTACTTGTAGTTTAAAACCGTAACACTTTGTCAACTTCCTACGTACGTAGAGTCAAACAGGCAAGAAGTTTCAGGAAATTATCATTTATTACAAATAACATTCTGCAGTAAACGTAATTTTTTGGGGGGTTTGAAAACACAGGTATTGTATAGGATGTTGTCTAAATATCTCAGTGCGCCTGAAGGTGAATACGTGAAATTAGATAAGTGCTGAGGTAATTGGTGGCTAGGCACTGGAAAATTTCTCTCTGATTCTTCGAAGTGTAAGATTAACATCACAATAAATGTCAAGGCTATTCAGATATTTCTAAGTGTGTTTCCGGAAGGAATCCTATAAACGCTAAACGTCTACTATGAAACTTCAACAGTATATAAACATTCTTTCTTGGCTATAAACGTGGCAGTTGAATGTATTGGCCATACCTTGTTTATTAAATGGCTAACGTCCAATTCCACACTTCCTCGAAGGTCAGATTATTTATTTTATATATTTTGCTAAAAGCTATTCGAGGACTATCTGAACTAATTGTTGCAAATATACAAATGACAGACTTAAGGGAAGGCAGCTGGTCAACACCACCCACCTTCAACTCTTGGACTAGATTTGACAATCACATTGAAACGCCTTTACGGTTTGAAGGGCGAGCATGTTAGGTGAGACGGGGATTCAATCCCGAAAATGCTTAAAGCAATCTACAATTGAATTATTACATGTGTATTAACAAATATTTTTCAAGCAGTATAATTACTGTAATTTATTTAACATATTCAAACAAATATTAAGTATTTGTCATGAAAGGTTCTCTTCCAAGCTTCACTTTAATGTGACAAGTGCAAGTTATATGATTATATATTTCAACGCATATCAAATAATGACGCACTTCAAAACAAACAAATATCGATTAAACAAACTTTAAACAAAACAAAATTTATAGTCCACAGGTTCGGAAGTGAAAAGAAACTGAAATAAGTTTAAGTTATTGTTACTCAAATCATCGCAAAATTCACTTTGTAAATATGCAATGTTATCATGATAAACAGTCAAGAAAACTGTATGAAAGGTTATTCAAGTCAGTTCTTGAAAAATAGTGAGAGGGCTTTATTATTTTAAAGTACGTTGTTTTGATTTGGCTTGAAGTTGGTGATTAACTGACGCGAATATGTACGTCAAAGGAAGAAATCCAGCTTTTTCTAGTATGAAAGTATAAAACCGTTTTTGAAGAAATTCGCGTCAGGCGTTATGCATTGAAAAAATCATGAAAACTAATTTAAAAATGACGAAACTAAATTGTTAGTTTAACTAGTTTTATTATTTTAACCATTTTTTCGAAATGTATAAAAACATTCGTTTTGAAAATTTTTTGATCGTCCTCGCATTTGAGTATGAAAATGTTTAATGTGATTCGTGTATGTTTCATGTGACTGACTTACACTATGTAACAAAAATTTTGTTCCTGGATAGTATGTGTTATATCTTAATTTCTTATGTTGTAAAAGTTCAAAAATGGTAATTATTTCCTTGAAACTTTGCTTTTGTTACCTGAATAATGAAATTTATATAATAACCAATTTTATGAGTAAAAACGGACAAATTCGAACACTTTTATTCACATAAGATCTGAATAAAACAACATATGAATCAAGATGTACATGTATTTATGCTAAAGTTATACAAAAATATTTAAAAGTAAGTAATTCTTCGAAATTTGCGAATGTAATCACTATTACGTATCAGACACCAGATTATTGAGAGAAAATTCATCCTCATTATTTTATTAATTTAGCTACCTCAAAAATTATAATCAGTTTAAAACCAAATGAAACACACAAATTTGGTAAATGAAGTTTTGTTTTATGAACTTCGTACAAAGCTCTTCGATGGAAATCTGCGAGAGCAGTCGTTATTTTAGCAGCATAAGAAGAGGGAAGTCAGTTAGTCATCACTACCAACGGCCAAATTTTGGACTACTCTTTTACAAATAAATAATAGGATTGACCATAACATCATAACACTCTTAAAGCTGAAAAGGCGAGCACATTTGTGGGGATGGGGGATTCGATCCCGCGACCCTCGGATAACGAGTCGAACGCCTCAACACGCTTGACCATGCCTCTCCATACTTAAATCCTTGAGATTTTACATGAAAAGTTTATGTCATGTAGATTGTGCTTAATAGCATTTTTCACATATTATAGTAAAAAATTCATAAAGACAAAAAAACATAAAATTGTATTTAAAATATAATAACATTGTACTTTCATCATATTATTGAAGTTATTTGTAGAAATAAAATATATTACAAATATCCACACAATAATTTAACAGCTCATGTTCTGATAATTAATAATCTTATTTACTGAATGTAATTCACATTTCACTACATATCAGGGCAGTTCAGGTATATGATGTCACCCTTATAGTGTTTTTAGCAGATAAATAATTTATGTACAACTTGACTTTAATAACAAGAAGTAAATAATAAAACAATTAGAATGATTTTTATCAAATACCCGGAAACTTTAGACAATTAAAAAGGTTTGTAAAACAGGAATTGGCCTATAAATTTACTTAACACCACTGTGTTCTTAGTAGCAAACCAAATATTAAGATGTTTTATGATTAACTTTCTCAATTGGGTCGAGTCCAAAAGCTGTGTTGTTATGCGTGGTATTATACTTTGTCGCTTAGGATCCGTATAGTGTTCTCCGTTTTGAGTGTATTGTGATGCAATGAGTGGGGGGCGAAGGTGAAGAGCGTGGGTTCTCGAAGTGTCCTCTTAATGATAGTTCATCGCTCTGTGGAACTTTTACCGTCCAGGAGCAACCATTCCACCTTCGCTGGCCTCCGAATATTAAAAAAAAGGAGAAAAACAACATATCATTTATTTAATAGCATCATTTGTTAAAAGAAGACAAATTTAATTGTGGTTAAAAGTGTTATTTTAGGACTTTCGTTATGTGCTACTAGAGAGTGAACAATTCAATTTATTAGTTTTTTATTAACTTTAAAACTATAGAGAGGGTTTATCTGTGATCAGCCAACAATTGTTATCTATCCCTGTTTTCAAGCATTGTCTTTGTGTGTGCCACTGAAAAGACTCCTTTCATTTATGAACAATTCCAATTAGTGGACTTTTCTTTAAAATCATTGTTATGCTGAGAAATATCTTTCGTAACATGATAAACTATGCACCAGGAAGGAACTGAAACGCTTGTGAATTTTCGTTCCAAACAAATGCGATGTCAAAGAGTCATTTTACATGTACTACAATGTATTGCATTATAACAGTAAAGTCATAAATTAATTCTAAAATACCGAGTACAAGTTCATGACAGGAAAAAGAAACTTTCACCATTATACTTAACTAAATGTTTTAAAACGAAATTTACTGGCTCATATAAATTTACTTCAGTTTAAAATAAAATTTCTATAAGGTCTGGCGTGGCCAGGTGGGTTAAGGGGTTCGACACGTAATCTGAGAGTCACGGGTTTCAAACCCCGTCGAACGAAACATGCTCGGGCAGACAGCTTGCCATCACCACTTATCGCCAACTCTAGGGCTGCTCTTTTACCAACAAATAGTGGGATTGACCATCACATTATAACGTCCCCACGGCTGAAAGGTAGATAATGTTTGGTGCGACGGGGATTCGAACCTGCGACCCTCAGATTACGTTCGAGTCGAACGCCTTAATACAAACTCTGCCATGCCCGACCGACAGAAAATGGAAAGTGTGTGCGTGTTTTGTTACGATAAAACCACATTGCGCTACCTGCTGAACCCACTCGAAGAAATCGAACACCTGATTTTAACCTTATAAATCTAAAGACTTATCGCTGTACAACGGGGGAACGTAAATAAAAGGTAAAGTTGCTTAATTTTTGAAAGATTAAAGATTTTTCGTTGAGACAGGGGGCTCATTTCTTTTTTATTTAATAACAGTTGGTCTCTTCTGGTACACTCTTTCTGCTCTCACTAACCCCTTACCCCTTCTAACCCACCAAAACAAAAAATAATCTTATTAATACCACTGATTAGCAAACACAAGGAATATTTAATGAAAATGCTTGCGTGTCATTTGTTTTTATATAATTTTATCACATGAAATAAAAAAAGGCTAAATAATGTTGTGTAAAATGTATCTATCTGTGTTTGATTTGAAAAACAAAACTTGTATTTCATAACAAAATGAATTGAAATCTCTAATTTTCTAAATAAAAATACGGAAATCGAAGTTGAATTTTTTTCTCTAATCATCAGTATAACGGTAAGTTGTGTTTGTTTGTTTGTTTTAATTTCGCACAAAGTTACTCGAGGGCTATCTGTGGTAGCCTTCTCTGATTTAGCAGTGTAAGACTAGTCATCACCACCCATCGCCAATTCTTGGGCTACTCTTTTATTAACGAATAATGGGATTGGCCGTCACGTTATAACGTCCTCACGTCTGAAAGGGCGAGAATGTTTGGTGCGACTTTGATTCGAATTCGCGAATTACGAGTTGCACGCCTTAACACGCTTGGCGATGCCGGGTCAGGTAAGTTAAGAGACGTCTTTACTGTCTCAAAATCTCCTTCTTGTGGAAACTGCACAGTTCGTGAATGTTTGTTATCCCGTTTTCAATAAATATATCCCACACAGCGCCACTTTTAAAGGAACTGTTCTAGATTTGAAATAAGTTGTGTGTTTTCATACAGAAAGGCCACTTCGAGCTGTCTTTTGAGTCCCCTTAAGGGACCCCTTGATTTTGGCGTTGTAAATCCTTAAACTTACCTTTGTACCAGCGAGGTCCTCGAAATAGGAAAAAAACAGAAATTGTATTTCTGCTAATAGTACATAATTTACAGTACTATTCATGTATGCACTCAGGCCACACCCAGATAGTGAAACGACCTCCATGGCGAAAACTCAAGGACTTAAATATGAACAGACGTTTATAACACTAAAAACTTAACTGTAGAGAACCGAGAAAGAACTGCATATTTGTCATCAGGTGTCGAAAGGTGATTGAACACATAACTATAATATTTTATTACTTTTGTTGATATAGTACAAAGTTACCCAATGGGCTCTCTACCTTCTGTACTCTGCTCTTATAGAGGAATGAAGCCGCAGATTTTTTGGAATAGGTCTAATACCAATTATACAAAACATTCAAAATTTGATAACATGTTGTTTAATCTTAGTACACAAAAAGAACAGGAACAAACCAGATAAAGCAACATGTGCACAGTTGTTAATGTCGATTTAATGTTGTCGTGGCAACTTTCAGAGTTGTGCCACAACAATTATGTATCCCCGAAAGACCTAATGAAGTATTTGACACGACTGTCGTTAAAAACTGTATCAGTTACGTCCTTTGATATTGTTGTGTCACACAAACTCCGAAAAATTAATGCTGCGCTTTCTTAGTATGGTCTCACAAATTACTGGACATTATCGTCATCAGTAATTTTGGTGTTGTTTCTATTTTTTGTTTTATTAATTTACTGGAAACAATGTTTGACAATATTTTATAAAAATGATTGATTTTGGCCTTCAGATAGGGTTCCGAAGAAATGGTAACTCATGTTCTCTGAATAACGGAATTTTGAATTCTTTTAATCAGAGATTTATTCTGACGCGCAGACTTGTTTTAGTGTTTACAGGTACACAGATTCAACTGTTTGACCATCAATTCTATTGTTTTAGTGTTTCTTAGAAATCATGCATAGAAGTTAATGACCAATGTATTTTTGCAAAACTGATTTTCTTTACCTTATATTTTGTAAGAAATACGAAAACAGAAGTTTCGTTTATCCGTTTAACTCTAACACATATATGAAATATATACAGTAATTATTATGAACAGATTTTTCATCTACCCGTGTGAAGAAAACAAATGTAACGTATGAGGAATCGAGCCCCAAATTTTAACATTGTAAGTCTAATGATTCACCACTATTCCACCAGATAACTGACATTTAGTTTGCATGTTTTAGAGACTGGACCACCACATCATATTTTACAATCTAGAAAGCTGATGTAAGTCCGCTTCTGAATGTTCTTATTTGTTTTTTCCTTTTCTTTTCTTCATTAAGTTTGCATATTTTCTTTTTCAGTTCAGGTTTTGTTTGGTTTTATTTGAATTTCGTGCAGAGCTATACGAAGGCTATCTGCGCTACCCGTTCTTAATTTAGCAGTGTAAGACTAGAGGGAAGACAGTTAGTCGTCTTTACCCACCGCCAACTTTTAGTCTTTTAAGTTTATTCATAGAGTGTTTCAAATCCTTTGTTTAATTTGGTAAAAGTATGAAGTTATAATAAAGCGATGCATGGCCTGGAGGTTAAAGCACTTGAATCGTAACCTGAGGGTCTCGGGTCTGAGTCTTCACCCCACCAAACATGCTCGTCCTTTCACCCGTGTTAGTTTTGTAATGTGACGGTTAATCCCACTATTCGTTGTAGAAAGAGTAGCCTAAGAGATGGCGGTGGGTGGTGCTTATAAGCTGCCTTCCCTCTAGTCTTACACTGCTAAATTTGGCACGACGGGGATTCGAACCCGTGACCATCAGATTACGAGTCGAATGCCATAACCTAACTGGTCATGTCGGGCATTGTAGAGTTTTTCTTTTCAACTGAAGAACGTTGATATGAGCCAGTAAGTTTCATTTGCAAACATTTAGTTAAATAGAATGGAGAAAGTGGGAGATTATATTTGTGTTCAAAGAGAGAGAAAACAGATATAAAAACAGTGTAAGACAAAAGGGAATGGAGCTGGTCACCACCACCCATCGCCAACTCTTGGGCTACAATTTTACCAATGAACAGCGGGATTGACTGCTCATTCTTGTCATAAACTTATACTTCGTGTTTTATAGTTAATTTATGACTGTACTGTTATCATGCAATACACTCCATGTAAAATGACAGTTTTACATCACATTAGTTTGGAACGAAAATTCACAAACGTTTTAGATGCTTCCTGGGGCATAGTTTATCATCTTACGAAATATATATCTTAGCATAACAATGATTTTGAAGAAAAATCCACTTACTAGACTTGTTCGTAAAGGAAACAAGTCTTTCTAGAAGCACTTAAAATGTGGACATACAATGTTTTTAAACAGAGATAGATAACAAATGTGGGCTGAACACAGATAGCCCCTTTCTGTAGCTTTACAGTTAATAAAAAAACTAATTGAACTATTCCTTTTCAAGTGACAGATAACGAAAGTCTTAAAACACTAATTTCAATTACAATAAATTTTTTCGTACTTTTATTAAATGAGGTTAATATACGATTTGCTACTAAAGAACACATCGGTGTCAACTAGATTTATAGGCCAATTCTTATTTAACAAACCTTTTTAACTGTCTAATGTTTTAGGAAATTTGATAAAAATCATTACTATTGTTTTATTATTTACTTATTGTTCTTAAAGTCAAGTTGTACATAAATTATTTATCTATTGAAAACAATATAAGGTTTACATCATACACCTAAACTGCCCTGATATGTAGTGAAATGTGAATTACATTCAGTAAATAAGATTATTAATAATTACTGCATGAGGTGTTAAATTATTGTGTGAATATTTGTTATTTATTTTATTTCTACAAATAACTTCAATAATATGATAAAAGTACAATGTCATCATATTTTAAATACATTTATGTGTTTGTTCGTCTTTGAATTATTTACTATAATGCATGTCATTAAGCACAATCTACATTACATAAACTAATTATCTAATATCTTACTCATTTAAGTATGGCCAGGTGGTTAAGGCGTGCAAGTAGGATAGTTGTAAATCAGTAGACTTACAATAATAAAATCTGATGCTTGATTCTTTGTGATGACAACAGCAGATAACACAATACATACTTGTTCTAAAACAAACAAGCTCAAAAATAGGAAGAGTATTTTGTCCTCCGATGGGGTAGCGGTAAATCTACAGATTTACAACACTAAAATCAGGGGTTCGATTTTCATCGGTGAATACAACTGACAACCCGATGAGGCTTTCCTATATAGAAATACCCACACAAAATATTATGTCTTGTGCACACGAAAATATTGAACCGGTTTCTAACACGCAATCGGAGAAATCAACAAACTTCAGTGTTGTGATCCAATTTCTCAGAAGTATATTTGTTAATCGTGCAACTTTGAAAATTTGGAAAACGAAATTTGTTTCACTTAAATTTGCAAAATTAATAATGATAGTTTTAGTTCTGTGAGTTTTATGAGGCTGAAATAAAATATCAAAATAATCTTTTGTGTGGTAAAGATATAATGTTTAGAACTTTATTTTTAATCAATAAATTCTAGAGACTTAAGAGAAGATTATACGACCCAATTCGTTAGCTTTTTGAATCTGTCTAAAAAACATTCGTCATGTTAGCTACGTGTATGGAATATGTAACGACAGGTTTGTTGTGCTTATGATTTGTTGTGTTGTTGTTTTTGAATCAAACACAAAGCTACACAAGGGACTGTGTACACAATCTGTGCTCTGCCTACTACGGGTATCGAAACCCGGATTTTAGCATGTAAGTCCGCAGATATACCGCTGAGACACTGGGGGGGGGCTGTGCTTAAGAAGCTACATAAGATAAATCAATTGTAAAGATTACAAAATTAGTATTTATAGTGCAAGTTTGGTGGAGTGTGTGTGTTTTCTGATAGCAAAGCCACATCGGGCTATCTGTTGAGCTCACCACGTGGAATCGAACCCCTGATGTTAGCATTGTAAATCCGTAGACTCAGCGCTGTATTAGCGGGGGCAGTTAGGTAGAATAAAATTATAAAAAAATATTTATTTTACCTTTGCTTATTAAAAAACAACAAGTGTTATTTAAATAAACTATACAATACAATTTGATTGGCTATTATATCACGTGCTTCTTTTCTTCCTTGGGCCGGCATGGCCAGGTGTTTAAGGCACTCGGCTCGTTATCCGAGGGTCTAGTGAAAATAAAAGAAAACACGAAAATATTATGTTTTACAAAATACAGACATAACAACATGTATTTTTAAAAATTTAACTATTGACATAAATACAATAGTAACTAAAGTTGTCTACCAGCAGTTTTAAACAGTATGATATGATCTGATATTTAATTACTTAATAACATATTCCACAAATGATATCCAGTTGTTACGTATTCTGGTATGGCCAAGACTATTTACCGAATATTATAATTCATTATATTTCTAATCTCGGTCGCACCAAATATACTCGCTTTTTCAGCCGCATGGGCATTATAATGTGACGGTAAATCTCACAGTTTTTGGTAAAAAAGTAGCCCAAGAGCTGGCGGTGGGTGGTTATAAGTAGCTGCCTTTCCTCTAATCTCACACTACTGAATTAGGGACGGATAGCACAGACAGTCTTCGTGAAGCTTTGTGAGAAATTAAAAACAAGCTTTTCTTATTTAATTTAGAATAATCTGAATGAGTGGAAAGACTTTTATTAAATGACTGAAATACCTCGATTGTCTCATTGTGCTAAATTCGAGTTTCGATACCCACGTTGGTCAGAACACGGGCATTCCATTGTAAAACTTTGTGCTGGACAGCAAACGTGCAAAATATAACTGCATCTAAATTTTTCAGGGATATATCAACCAGTGCTGAAGACATTGACCGTTATACTGGAATGTTATTCTTACATAAAAGTACATGAAAAAGTTTCATAAATATATCACCTAATGCTGAATATATGGAGCTTTATGCCCATATATTTATGTTATTCTTAAATACCGCAGTACTTAGAGTTTTGGTAATCATAACAGTTAGCCTACTTTTATTTTGACTTATTTGTTCTATTACCACGTCGAGAAACATTTAGAAAGTTCACGTGGTAAATACTCTGCATTAAATCAATTTATACACACGTAGATAGCATTTATCCCAAGCAGACATTTTCTGAGCGACAGAAGTACTAATTCACTGTTGGTTCATGACCTTGTTAGTGTGGGATTTTAAATAGCATATAAACAATATAAAAATGTCAGTATTGCATTAAAGTACATGGTCATTGTTCATTTTACAGAAAATGCGCGATTTTCCTCAGTGTATTAAACTAGGTTTATCCACCGACATTTGCAACAGATAAGAAACATAAACTTAATTTGAAGCAGTAAAAGTAGCCCACAGTTGACCAGCGATAACTATGGAATTTTGAACACAAAAAATTGGGTTTTGATACCCGTAATAGCTATAGTATAATAGCCCAATCTGTAGCTTTGGCTTACCATGAAACAAATATTGAAGATGATCACATGGTCGTAACATCTGATTCTAAAGGACGTTTTCAATTTATTTTCTCTTTACGTGTAAAGAGCAAATAATTAACCTGTATTACAAAAGAAAAGCGAATCCTATTTTGAGAACTGTGTGTCAGGTCATCCAATTAAAAAATCTGAAAATTTAATGCACAAAGATTATCATCATTTTCTCTTTGAAGAAGTCTTTAATGGCTAAAATATGTAGTAGGGCCTGTGTGAAAATGTTCAGACAAATAAAAGAAACTATCCCAACTTCACTTTTTCAGATCGTTAATCAAATAAACCCCAATTAAGATGGATGTGTCTGAGAAGCACATTAGGTATACATTGATTTATGAGTTTTAAGAAAGGCAAAAGTGCAGCAGAAACTACAGGAAACATTCAAGGTGTTTATGGTGCGGAGTCTTTCAATGAAAGAAAATGTCGAAGGAGGTTCCAGAAGCTCAGATCAGTTGACAACAGCTTAAGTGATGCATTACGTTCTGGCCATCCTGTTGAATTTAATGATGACTTGCTGCTGGCCGAACTTGATGAAGATTGTACTGTTACAGTTAAGAACTAGCACAGAAGTTTAATTCAATTCAACCCATTCAACAGTTCTCCGTTATTTGAAATACCTTTAAAAGGTGTCAAAACTTGGAAAATGTGTCCCCTAAGATTTTAGAGAAGCCAACCTCAGAGCAAGAGTGGCCATTTGCACTTCTCTGCACTCTCGTGAACGTTACTCACCTTTTAAGGCCAGGTTACTGACTGGAGATGAAAAATGGATATTTTATAAAAATGTCAAACGCCGCAAGACATGGCTCAGTGCAGGTAAACTGGTTAAAAGATACATAAAATGGACCTTCACCCTTTAAATTTCTTATTAAGCGTTTGGAGAGATAGTATTCTTGTGATACACTTTCAGTTACAATCACTCAAAGTAACGATTACATGAGACTTCTATTGTCAACAGTTAGAGCACTTGAATGTCGCATTGAAAGAAAAGAGGGCTGCTTTGATCAGTCGTTGAGGTGTTGTGTTACACCAGGATAATGCACTGCCTCACACAACAAGGATCACATATGTGAAGTCTGAAGAACTAGACTGGGAGAAACATCCACATTCTCCTTATTCCACAGACCCTGATCCATCTGATTATCATCTATTCCAAAGTTTGAAAAAATATCTTGATGGAAAAGAGCTTGGAATACATGGAGATGTGAAAACTACCCTCTCTACATTCTTTACCTTTGAACCCCAATTTATAGAATTAACATAAATAGCTTGTAAATCGTTGGCAGGAAGTAAGTTATTATGATGGAACATACATTATTGGTTAAATAACATTAAAAGCTTTAAAAATCCTTTCTCTTTTTTTCAATCTTAAAAATCGGCATCATTTAAGGGATAATACGCTATCTAAAGTGAAATTTTTGTGTAAAGGCTTCACACTTAAAATCAATATTACGTTTTTGCTGTCGAAACATATAACAGTAAAACAACATTACTGTACAGACATATCGAAAGCAGTAGTATGAGCTTCATTGTTATTTAAAACCTAAAAAACAAACGTTTTCTGAACTATTCAATGACATTTTCATCAAAAAATGAACAATTAATAAATCTTGTAATAATTATTAACAAGTAAAGATTTTTCAATTCTGAGATAATAATGATAAAAGTATACATAAAACGTAAGTTTAATGTTTAGGGTATTATGCATATAATGCATTGGGTACTATATTTCACCTTTGCATTTTTACCATTAGCTAATTTCTACAAACTTTACCAAATAGAACCTTTAAGAAATATTTACCATTTAGAAACCTATACAAACCTTCACCATCTAGAAACTATTTTTTCAAATATCAACTATCTAGAAACTTGTACAAAACTTCACGAGCTAGAAACGATTACAAACCTTTACCACGAAGAATCTTTTACAAACCTCGAATTTCTGAAAACTTATACAAATCTTTATTTTCTAGAAACTTCTAAAAAATTTATATAAACCTTCACTACCTGGAAACTTCTTCAAACCAAATATCCATTTTTCAAAGTTTACCCTCTTATTAAGAACAATAGAACAGACTTGTAACCATGATATTTGACAATCATAAGATCTTACTTCAGAATCACCACAACAGATACTAAACTTAGTCTTCACCATGAACACTGTGAAAATTGAATTTGACCATAATTACTGTAATCACATGTACACGTAATAATAAGCTAAAGAACACATAAATTATTATAACCAAGTGTGTATGTGATAATGAAATGAGAAGGAACACATAAATTACTATAATCATAAGTTTATGTCACAAAGAAACGAGGAAGGACACATAAATGATAATTATCATGTGTGTAGCTCATTAGAATAACGTGTATGTATAAATTAACAAAAACAGTACTGTTTTTGTGTAAAAATACAAAATGGACTACATGCACCTTTTCCACTATGACGGGATCGAATCTCGGAACTAAACGTTTCAAGCCCGTACATTTATCGCTAACTGACTTCGAACAAGCTAAAGAGAAGTTAGTAAATTCAAAACATGCACACAAAATTAAGATTTCTTTTTTGCTTGACTTGTGATCAAACAAGGACATATGAAAAGGACAGAACTCTTTCCAGAATCTGTATACAATAGTCACGAACAGCAGTCTATTCTCATAGACTACTGAGAAGTGTTAACGGAACGAAGCTGAAAAGATATTTCGACAGCAAATGCATTCAAAATACAGCAGCTTAAACTAACCACGTAAGTCTTGATAATTCGCAAGGGTTGGTTTCCAATACACACTACGAAACAAAGAATTCATCCAAGCTTAGTTTGTACTGACTTCTAATTTATTTCCCTTTTTGGATTCGTAATGATTTTACGTGGTTTTCCTCGTCTCTCTTCTCATGTGATGATGTCGTTTTATCATGAAGTTTGTTTTTTTTTTGTTTTTTTCGCGCGTAAAGCTACACGAAAGTTATCTGCGCTAGCCGTCCATAATTTATCAGTGTAAGACTAGATTGTAAGCAGCTAGTCAACACCATCCACCGCTAACTGTTGGCTACTCTTTTGACAACGAATAGTGGGATTGTCCGTGATATTATAATGTTCTCACGGCTGAAAGGGCAACCATGTTTTGTGCGACGTCGATTCGAACCCGCGACCCTCGGATTACGAGTTTTTCTTTGATTTAGTAGTACCGGATTTAATAATAAATACTTTGTCAAGATATCATTTGTAATACAATATTTTAGAGCATAATAAGGTTAGGTTTTACGTGTCAGAAACATTGTTGGGGAACATGGACAGAACAGAGGAGCTTGATATTACGTTCATGGAACGTGATTAGAAAAATGTAAGTCGTGTTTTAAAATCGCATCTGTTAAGATATATATTTTCAGATTCGTAAACCTTGGTACGTTATTATGTGAAACTCAATAAAGAAACTTAACCGGAATTTAGAAAGTTTTTTTGGAAATTACTTAAAGAAAACTTCGCTCATTTTATTGTTCCTCTTATGTGCAGTGCTTGCTGCTTATATATTTTTAGTTTTACTAAAACTGCTTTATTAGTGGTTTTAGTTAGGCTTAATTTTTATGTTTGTAAGCCTTTTCAGGCGTTTATTTTCAGGGAAAATGCAACTGAAGGTGAATAGTCTTATCGGATTTGATATAAAGTGTTTTGCTAATCAATGATAACAGAAACTACTAGTTTACTGCTTAGGGGGTAGCGAAACAAAAATAAAAATCAAGTTACACAATAGAGTCAGAAGAAATACAATGCTCGGCTGACAAATAATTAGCCCCTCCCCATATTTAAATTCGTCGTTTAGCTAGGCCTAACACAAACGAACTTACAGATTTCGTTTATTTAATTTTGTTTTATAAAACTCTGCGCAAAGCTACACGAGGGCTATCTGAGCTAGTCTTCCCTTATTTAGCAGTGTAAGGAAGGAAGGCAGCTGGTCATCATCACCTACCGCCAACTCTTGAGCTACTTTTTTACCAACAAATACTGGGATTGACTGTCGCTTTATAACGCCCACACTACTGAAAGAGCGAGCATGATTCGTGTGACTGGGATTCGAACCCACGACCATCAAATTCGCGTCGAGCGCTTCAACCACCTGGCTATGTCAGGCCTCGCAGATTTCGATGTCTGGGATAAGAATTATTTTGAATTATATGAAAATTCTTGCATTTAAAGAAGTATTAATACAAGAACTATACTAATTTTACCATATATGTCTTGCAGGTCTTTAGTAGTTTGTACATATTGGTCTCTTGCCCTGGGGCAAGACAAAGGTAAGTTTAGGGGCTTAGAAAGCTAAAATTGAATATATCTAACACGCTTGGCCATGCCAATAGATTTTATAGCTTTATACTAAAACAAAAAAATTAAACTTACCTGTTGTTGGATACGTATTGTATCTGAACGTTTTGAGTAATTTCTATACAAATGATACTGCTGACTGCTCTCTCGAAACAAAGAAGTGAACATTGGATGATTGTATAAGTGATGAAATATCATGTCAAATAAATTAAAAATCATGTAAACAGAATAAAAAGTTTGCGAAGTTGAATGTTGCACATTGTGTAGCAGAAATTTTTTCCAGTATCATTCAAACAAAAGTTCCATGATAGTTGATGTACGAGACATGTTTACTTGAACGCTCCCACAAGCGGCGATCTGTTTGATCAACATCTGGCATGTAGCACTTTTTACTGCATACACAGTATATTTGGGGTTGCTTAAATACAAGTAAATTGTTTTCGAATTTGAACTTTTCCATTGTGACCAGACATGGATGATGTGATGTTAACATGTTAGCAGGTAATGCATGTATTTTCATGACGACAGGCTATACACTAGTTAACAATAGGGGTAGATTCCTATATTTGTGGAGAGAAAGAATCTTTTAAAATTTTTATACTCTGTACAATTGAGAAGTATGGGCTCTGTAAATATTTTGGAAGGTATGAGATCATCAGTGAGGATGTTGAGGTTATGTTTGACGATGTAAACATATTTAGCTGTATTGCAACGGTAAATAAAAATAAGTGGTTTTCAGGGTTTGTAAACTCAGGTTTAGGTGTTAAAGTTATTGTAGAACTACAGAATAGGTGCATTGAGTGGCTTTTTTGTTAAGAACTTTGTGTAGAAATGAGTGATAAATAATTTTTTTATGCCTTCAGATGTCGACTCGTAATCGATTTGTTTATTGCGCAGAATGCAGTGTTATCAACATTTAACTGCGCACACACCAAGGTAATTAATATTACCTGCACACCCTCATGGTCCACTTTTAGGTTTTTTGTAGTTAAACAAATCTACACATAGGGTATCGAAACTTCGGTTTCTAGTAATGATAATTTCAAGCCGTCCCTAATTTAGCAGTGCAAGACTAGAGAGAAGGCAACTAATCATCACTACCTACCAACAACTCTTGGGCTTTTATTTCATCAGCGAATAATGGGATTGACCGTCAAATAATAATGCCCTCACGGCTAAAAGTGCGAGCATGTTCGGTGGGACCGGGATTCTAACTGGCGTCCTTCGGATTACGAGAGTCGAACGCTTTAACACACTTGACCATGCGGGACTCAATTAAGGAAATGCATGTTCACTATGTCTTAGCTGAAAGTACTACTCAGTGCAATGCGATTTTTTCTGAGACAGGTTTTACTGGATAATATATTATATATACATTAATTAATATGTACAAACTTTATTATTGTGGTGTAACAAGAAACACTTGAACTACTTTTCTGAAAACAAAATCATTATACAGTCAAACATCGATATAAGGCGCTAGTTGGGGTCCAAAAAATTCGACCGCGTTGTATCTGATTGCGCCAATCATAAAGTTCCTTGTCCACTGCTGGGTCTGCTGCTGTCTTGGTTTTCTTCCTCTGTAGTCCTGTCTTTCTGTCCACCTGGTTGCAGAATTCTCTCAGTTGATCTTCATCCTTTAGCCAACCTCGAAGTGTAGACTCTGGAACTTCTATTTCTTTCATAATCTTGGTCCTTGTTTCCCCGTTCCGGATTCGCTGCACAATCTGTATTTTCTATTGTACTGTGTAAGCTTTCCTCTTGAAGCCTCTCTTCTCCATGGGTATAAATACGCTATGTGTTGAAAAAATATGAAAATCGCAGTCTGTCGCCACCGGATGGTCACTATCCCATATACACAAGACAAAATTGCAGTGGTCGACGAAATTCTGCCTACGAGCCGGTGTTACAAGACCTTTCAGTTATTCGGTGGTGTTAGAATAAAAGGGAATAGCTGACGTCACAGATTTCCCCTTTGTCTGAAAGCTTCTGGGGAGCGAGCTGTTTCTTAGAAATACAGTATACGTATGAGCTGAGCATTGAAGCTATCGTTTGCAGCACTTCATGCCACTGCCACTGGTGTATAGGTGTGTATGACTCATCCCTCGTCATCCATAGGTCGATCAAGGTTGACTTGTGGTTTTAATGAAAATAAAGTTTTGATACTTCTTGCCTACGCACTGAAAGCTATCCTATGACTGGGAGATTGTGTACTTTACTGCAGTTGACAACGCCAGGAATTATTACATGCAGACCAGGGTTTGATCATATTAACCAGCGGCCTGATCACAATATGCGGCGTAAAAACCATACAAAAAAATTGAAGTGGATTTGGTTTTTGATTTTTGATTACATTAAGCAGAGGTAATTTTAAGCGGCAGCCTCTGGAGAAACCCAAACAAATTTAGGGCCTAAGACCCCATCGCGCCCAACTGATTATCGCGCATCATCGATGTTTACCTGTAGTATGTATTTTATATTATTTTTTACTGGAAACAAGAATAAAAATTCAGTTGATTAGAATCAATGTTACTGTTATTACTCCAAATTCTATAACCAGCCTCACTGTTAAAATTTTAAGTTAAAGTAAATGTTGTATACGTTTGTTAACAACACATGCAATGCTTGTAAAATGCAGTTCACATTTATATTAACACATCACGTCATTGGTTATAGAAAATTTCTAGTACAAGTGTGTACCAAGATCGATTAATATTCAATATGTAGCAAGGTAGTTAGAGCGTAATATGAAGGCCCAAAGATCGAATCCTAGTTACATCAAACATGCTTGCTCTTTCAGCCGTGAGGGTGTTATAAGTGACGATCAATCCCACTATTGGTTGATAAAAAAGTGGCCCAAGAGTTGGCGGTTGTTTGATATGACTAGCTGCCTTCCCTCTAGTTTTATATTACTAAATTATGGACGGCTAGAACAGATAGCCCTCGAGTAGCTTTGTGCGAAGCTCAAAAAACAAACAAACATACCTAGTTCGCTCTAGTCACACACTACTAAATTGGGAACGAGTAGCGCAGATATCTTTCGAGTATTTCTGCGCGAAATTAAAAACACACCAAAAACTCTGCTAAAATCGACCACTGATAAGAATTTGTTGGTTATTAAAATTCCTGGTTCTTTAAAGGTGGTAAGTTTGTTTTGTACAGCTTTGAATGATCAGAAGAGTCTCGTGAACAGCACGTGCACTGACGTAAGGACACGTTATGGAGAACCATGGCTTAAACTGTGGCATATAATTTTTAAACCAGATTTGTTTCTACTTGTAATTAAACAGTTTTAGTCGTGGGGGCGTTATAAATGACGATCAATCCCACTATTCGTTGGTAAAAAAGTGGCCCAACAGTTGGCGGCGGGTGGTGGTTCCTTCTATCTGGTCTTAAACTGCCACATTAGGGAAGGATAGCACGAATACTCAAATACAAACAAACGTGTGATTTGAATAACTAAATTTGTGGTGTTTATGTTCCATAAAGTTGAGACAACACACAATTTTTAATTCTTTTTAACGTATCAATGGAGAAACATGGTTAATAATGTAAAGTGTGTATTATGTATCTTTTTTTTTATCCAACTCAATATCACGTGCAATATATACATGGTATATTTTCATTCCCTCGTTGTTTGGTTTGTTTTGAGTTTCGCGCAAAATTACAAGAGAAATCTTTGCGCAGTCGTTCCTAATTCGGCGGCAATAAATTGAAGTGAAGACAACCAATTAACATCACTCGCTGCTAAACCTTACTCTATTCTTTAACCAAAAAATAGTGGGTTTGATCGTCACATTACGACTCTCCCATGGCTGAAAGTGAGTGTTATTTGTGACGAGGATTCGAACCCACAATCATCAGATTTTAAATCAAGGAAGTGTTATTGGTGACGAGGATTGAAACCCACAATCATTAGATTTCAAATAAAGAGCCTTTACCACCAGGCCACAACAGCCACATCCACATCGCTTTTCTTGTTGATAAGATTTGTACAATCACCTCCATGAGCTAACCTGTTGATATTTACGCAGTGGATGGACAGATAATTGCAGAATTAATATTCCAGTCTTGTACCAATCTCATTGAGTTAGAGTTTATGTATTCAATTTGAGTACTGTCTCTGATCCGACTCTTCAATAGGTTCACCTTTCGTTCTCTTCTACAGTAATTCGCGAGTCTAATTTGCGTCTGGGAAACAGATAATTTGTTTCTATTTTTCGAACACCTTCATGTATTTCTGAGATTTAAGTGAATTAACTGTGATCGTTTCTTCATGGTCGATTGGTAATATCTTCCTCTCTATGGTATACAATCCTCTCTTTAACTCAGAGGAATTGCACTAAATCATCAAATATATATACATACATATGTATTCTCTCACATTAAACGTCGTTATCTGATAACGTATACTTGATAACGCACGACAAGTGATAAACTCTAAGAAATATTTTATAAACATAAGGAGAGACACTACATTTGTACTTCATAAAACCACACGTAGCAGACTGCATGAAATACGATGCGTTTTGCTCGATGAAATATCCATATTAGAAATACTTATAAAAAGAAGAACATTCAAACTAATTATTTAGGCTTAGCGAGAGCATCAAAACCAAACTTTAAGCGTTATAATCCCTAAATTCGACGGTTGAGTTTTTGAAGGCTGAGCCAATGAATAAGAATATAAGCTTTTCTTTGATTGTGAGTTTTTAAAGTGTGTGAGAAAGTTAAAACTGATCTCGTTTTATCACTGTTCCTCAGATGTTTTGTATAAAAGAAATAACGAACGATATAAATACATTTTTATCGAAAATTGCAAGCAAAAACAAATATTTAAATAATGTACGTTTCTCAGTGATTATTTTAAACATGTAACAAAAATAACCATTCTTTTTACTATATTCTTCACAGAATAAAATTTCCCTCTTCTTGGGATATCTACAAGCTAGACGAAAGAAAAGACGAGAAAAAACACGGGTGTTCTTGTGAATAATTTTGCTTTGAGCTAATTGAAAACGTGAGGGTTTTTCGTGATTATATATACACAAACTTAACGAGTTGTAGAAAGAACAATCTGAAACTGGAAGTAATGTTATTTAACTCCTAACATTTCTCTTTCTATTATTTCTTCTTACGTTGTTTTATTATTTAAGGTAAGGACACTTCAGTTAAGCACCCTGAAACCAAAACTTTAAAAATGAAACAACTTTGTATTTGTGTGTCCTGATGACTGAGACGTCGCTGAAGCATCGCATACATAATAAAAGAATGTGTGTGTATAACCGTAAAAGCTTGAAAAAGAAAGAACCTACCAATCTGAAATGTGGAATTCATCCTCAGGTTCACCCCAGTGGCAGGCCCGGCATGGCCATGCTTGTAAGGGGCGAGAGTCATAATCCGAGGGTCGCAGGTAAGCGCCCGCGTTGCGGAAAACATGCTCGCCCTCCCAGCCATGGGGGCGTTATAATGTCAAACCCACTATTCGTTGGTAAAAGAGTAGCCCAAGAGTTGGAGGTGGGTGATGATGACTAGCTGCTTTCCCTTTAGTTTTACACTGCTAATTTAGGGACGTCTAGCACAGATAGCCCTCGAGTAGCTTGTGAAACTCAATAAAGAAACTTAACCGGAATCTAGGAAGTGTTTTTGGAAATTACTTTAAAAAAACTTCTCTCATTTTATTGTTCCTTTCACGTGCAGTGTATGCTGCTTATATATTTTTAGTTTTACTAAAACTGCTTTATTAGTGGTTTTAGTTTGGCTTAATTTTATGTTTGTAAGCCTTTTCCGGCGATTACACAACGTAGCTTGCTGTGTATCTTTACACAAAGACAGAAAGAACTGTTCTCGTTAGTTTATACATATACGTTATTCTAATGAGCTACACACATGATTATAATAATTTATGTGTCCTTCGACGTTTCATTATCACATATACACATGATAATAATAATTTATGTGTTCTTCCTTCTTTCATTATCACATACACACATGATAACAATAATGTATGTGTTCTTCCTCATTTTATTATCACATACACACAGGATTATAATTATTTATGTGTTCCTTAGTTTATTATTACGTGTACATGTAATTGCAGTAATTTTAGTCAAATTCAATTTTCAGAGTGTTTATGGTGAAGACTAAGTTTAGCATATGTTGTGGTGTTTCCAAAGTGAGAACTTATGATTGTCAAATATCATGGTTACAAGTCTATTCTGTTGTTCTTAATTAGAGGGTAAACTTTGAAAACTGGACATTTCTTTTATAGAAGCTTCCAGGTGGTAAAGATGTATAAATTTTTTAGAAGTTTCTAACGATTATAATGATTTGTAAAGTTTTCAGAAAATAGAGGTTTGTAAAAGATTGTACGGGGTAAAGGTTTGCAAGCGTTTCTAGATCGTAAATGTTTGTACAAGTTTCTAGATAGTAAATATTTGAAAAAGGTTTCTAGATGGAAAAGGTTTGTACAGGTTTCTAAATGGTAAATATTTCTAAGAGATTCCAGTCAGTAAAGGTTTGTAGAAATTTCTCGGTGGTAAAAATTCAAAAGTTAAATTTGGAAACCAATACATTATATTTAAAAATCCCTTACAGTTAATCCTACGTTTTGTATATAGTTTTAACATTATTATCTCAGAATTGAAGAATCTTTACTTGTTAATAATTACTAAATTTATTAATTGTTCACTTTTTGATGAAAATGTCATTGAAAAGTTCAGAAAATATTGGTTCTTAGATTTTAAATAACAATGAAGCCCATACTACTGCTTTCGATTTGTCTGTACAGTAATATTGTAATAATGTTATCCGTCTCGACAGCAAAAACGTAATACCGATTTCAAGTGTGAAGTCCTGACACAAAAATTTTACTTTAAATAGCGAGTTATCCCTTAAATAATGTCAGATTTTTAGGTTCAAAAAAAGAGAAAGGATTTCAAACGCTTTTAATGCTATTTAATCAATAATGTATGTTCCATTATAATAACTTACTTCCTGCCAACGATTTACAAGCTACTTTATGTTAATTCTATAAAATTCTTGGGGTTTAAAGGAAAAGAATGTAGAGAGGGAAGTTTTGACATCTCCATGTATTCAAAGCTCTTTTCCATCAAGATATTTCTTCAAACTTGGGAATAGATGATAAACAGATGGAGCAAGGTCCAGGGAATAAGGAGAATGTGGATGTTTTTCCCAGTCTAGTTCTTCAGACTTTACAGATGTGATCCTTGTGTGTGAGGCAGTGCATTATCCTGGTGTAACACAACACCTCAACGACTGATCAAAGCAGGCCTCTTTTCTTTCAATCCAACATTCAAGTGATCTAACTGTTGACAACAGAAGTCTCATGTAATCGTTACATTGAGTGATTGCAACTCAAAGTGGATCACACCAACACTATCTTTTCACACGCTTAATAAGAATTTTCTGGGGTGAAGATCAATTTTCGGCTGTGCTTTAGCCAGTTTATCTGCACTGAGCCATAAATTGCGGCGTTTAAAATTTTTATAAAATATCCATTTTTCATTTCCAATCAGTAAACTCTTCTAAAAAAACGTAACTCTCCTGAGTTACGTTCACAATAGTGCAGAGAAGAACAAATGTCCACTCTTGCTCTAAGGTTGGCTTCTGTAAAATTGTGGGGGACTCATTTTCCTAGTTTTGACACTTTTTCGAGGTGTTGCAGATGAGGGTGAACTGTAGAATGGGTTGAATTATACTTCTGTGCCAGTTCTTTAACTGCAACAGCACAATTTTCATCAAGTTGAGACAGCAGCAAGTTATCATTAAATTTAACAAGATAACCAGAACGTGGTGCATCACTGGATCTGTAGTCATCTGATCTGAACTTTTGGAACCACCTTCGAGATTTTCTTTCAATGAGAGACTCCGCACCATAAACATCTTGAATGTTTCATGCAGTTTCTGCTGCACTTTTGTCTTTTTAAAACTCATAAACTGTTGTATACCTAATTTGTTCCTCAGACACATTCATCTTCATTAGGGTTTATTTCATTAAGATCTGAAAAAGTGGAGTTGGGATAGTTTTTTTATTTTTCTGAATATTTTTACACACGTCCTACTATATATTTTAGCCATTAAAGCCTTATAGAAAGACAAAAATGATGATACACTTAGTGCATTAAATTTTCAAATATTATTCATGAGATGTCCTGACACATAAGTTTTAAAATGGGGTTTGCTTTTCTATCGCAATACAGGTTAATTATTTGCTCTCTACACGTAAAGGGAAAATAAATGGAAAACGTCCTCCAAAATCAGGTGTTACGGTCATGTGATCGTCTTCAATTGTTGTTTGATGTTAAGTTTAAACCTACAGATTGGGCTATTTGTACCATAGCCACTGCGGGTATCAAAACCCATTTTTTATGTTCAAAGTTTCTATAGTTATCGCTAAGCCAACTGTGGGCTACACTTACTTACTGCTTCAAATTAAGTTTATGTTTATTGTCTGTTTCAAACGTCGGTGTGAAAAACTGGCCTAATACATTGACGAAAATCACTCATTTTATCTAAAATTAAAAATAATTCGGTGAATTTAAGGCAATACTGAAATGTTTTATATTGTTTATATATTATTTAAAATTCCATTCTAAAAAACTGATGAACCAACATTGAGTTGGTACTTATGTAGCTCAAAAATGTGTGGTAAAAATAAATGCTATCTACGTGTGTATAGACTTCTTTTTAAATGTATAAATGGATGTAATGCAGAGTATTTACCAGGTGAACTTGCAAAATGTTTCCAGACGTGGTAATAGAACAAATTAATCTAAATTAATATGAGCTCAGTTAAGTTGCAGAGCATTTACCATGCCGGCCCAAGAAAGAAAAGAAGCACGTGATATAATAGCCAATCAAATTGCATTGTATAGTTTATAACATTTAAATAGCAGCTGTTGTTTTTTTATAAGCAAAGGTAAAATAAATAATTGCTTTTCGATTTAATTCTACCAAACTGTACCACGCTAGTACAGCGGTAAGTCTACAGATTTACAACGCTAACATCAGGGGTTCGATTTTACTTGGTGGGCTTAGCAGATATACCGATGTGGCTTTGCTATAAAAAAAAAACACACACTCCACCAATCTCGTACTATAAATACTATTTTTAATCTTTATAATGGACCCATTTTATGTCGCTTCTTAAGCACAACAAAACTGTCATCACATAATACATTCACGTAGGTCACGTGACGAGTGATTTTTAGACAATTTCAAAAAGCTAACGAAAGGGTCGAATCGTCTTATCTCACGTCTCTAAAATTTATTGTTTAAAAATAAATCTTAAAACATGATATCTTTACCATACAAAAGATTATTTTGATATTTTATTTTTAGCCTTAAGTAACTCACAGAACTAAAATTATTATTCTCAATTTTGCAAGTAAAATAAATTTCGTTTTCCAAATTTTCAAGGTAGCACGATTAAGAAATATACTTCTGAGTAATTGGATCACAACACTGTAGTTTGCTGTTTTCTCCGATTGCATGTTAGAAATAGGGTCAATATTTTTGTGTATACAAGACGTAATATTGTGTATGTGTATTTTCATACAGAAAAGCGACATCGGGTTGTCATTTGTATTCACCGATGAAAATCAAACCCCTGATTTTGCTTTTGCAAATCCGTAGACTTACCGCTGTCCCCTAAGGGCACAAATTACAGCTACTATTTTTTAGCTTCTTTTTTTTTTTAAAACAAGTATGCATTGCATCATCTACTGTGTTCATAACGAGGACTCGAGCCCCAGATTTTAGCATTGTAAGTCTACTGATTTACCACTAGTAGACTAACTTTCAGTTTACATGTTTTTAAAGACTGGACTTTCCATCATATTTTAAAATCTAGAAAGCTGATGTTATTTCGCTTCTGAATATTCTTATTTGTTTTTTTTGCCTTCTCTTTTCTTTATTACGTTCGCATGTTTTCTTTTTCACTCCTTGAGGTTTGGTTTGAATTTCGTGCAAAGCTATACAAGGAATATCTGCGATATCCGTTAGGCTACTCTTTTAGAAAATAATAGTTGATTTCACCCTCACATTTTAACGCCTTCACGGCTGTGAGGGCGAGTATGTTTGGTGCGAACGGGATTCGTTCCATGACCCTCAGATTACGAGTCGAACGCTGTAAGAATGTGTAAATTAGTATCACAGATACGAAGTTTTAGTACCTCAAGACTTTTTTGTTTGTCCTGATAGTTTTTTGTTCAGATAAAGCTCCAAGAACAAATGTCCAAAGGAGAGAAATAGTCGAGATCTTAAGGAATTGTTATTTTACTTTAAAAATGGGTGAATACTGAAATATACAATAAAACAAATAAAATACGTTCATTAGTAATTAAAATGATAACTAAGTGAAATGAAACTTAGAAGACTTTACACGAAATATATTTTTGAAATTTATTGTTATCTCAAATAATAAAAAACTTATTTGTATTTCTTTTTCGATATTCGTTTTGGGAGACCACGTATTGGTTGCCTTGCCAAATTCAGTCGCCTAAACGTTTCATACAGATATACTGAGAATGATTTTAAATTTGGTAATAACCTTGGTTACTGAAACACTGGTGGGAAGAAGCTGGGTTAGAATTCTTAGTTAGTGTAGTCATATATTAATTTGTTAATTCGGCCAGGCTAACGTTTGATTGTCGTGTTGGCCAATAACTGTCTTCGTCATTACGTTCTTATAATACGAACACAAATACCTTTGATTTATATTTATATTAAGTAGCTAAATATTTGTAAATGTGAATTAACAGATTATCACAACGCTTATAAGTAGGCTTAAAGTAGTCCAGTTGTCACTTTGTGAATGAGAAATGGCTATTGACAGATGTTATGCAAAAAAACCCTTCTCTGGCCAATGTTGTAACCATAACCACTGAGAGTAACATAATTAAATCAGTTAACATATTTATGCTACTATGTAATTAGTGTATCCAGAGGAATAGGAGTTTATTAATTAGAGATAACTTACAGCAATATTTTTTCGTTTATATGTGCCATGTGTTTTGTGATTAAGTGAGTTGTGCTCGATATATTAAACAAAACTTATACAGTTCTTTCTCTTTGAATTTTTTTTGGCTAAACATACATTTATAGAAGAGTTTCATGGTTGAGGAAGTAAAAAGGATAACAGTATTGTTATCAAAACGTTTATGCTAAACTTTATTCAGATTGAAGTCCAAAATCGTTAATTACCAAAATTTTAAATATTTTACTCTCCTGTGACTTAAATAATTTAGAGAAAAATAATAAAAAATTCTGATAATTTTCACGATGATATAAACATTTTAACAACTTTTCGTGAAAGTATTAAAAGGAACTGAGAATAGATTATTTTACTACAGGGTGATCCACAATAAACAAAGAAAGTTAAAGAGTATAGAATTATTTGTAGAGCAAAACAGTAATCATTTTATATGTAAAAAAAAACGGCTCTTTTGGGCTCAGAAAACACTTCAAATAGAAGAGCGAACAACATTTCGACCTTCTTCGGTCATCGTCAGGTTCACAAAGAAAGAGGTAACTGGCCGGAAGCTGACCACATGTTTGGAAGGGGTTGTATAACTGAGTGTCGCAATGTAGAGGGCGCGGTTTGATGTTTGAATATATAATTTTATCTATAATATTAATATAGGTATAATGGTGTTCCTTTATATTGGTTTATTTTGGGTTTAAGTTGTTGTATAAGTAAGGCTTCTTTAATTTTTCGTTTGTTTATGTTTATTTCTTTATTTAGTATTTTAGTGTTTTCTATGGTTATGTTGTGTCCATTTGACTTGCAGTGTTCGAAAACGTGTGAAGGTGACTTTTTATGTTCTTTGAATCTGGTTTCCATTTTTCTACTTGTTTCTCCTATATAGAAGTCGTGGCAGTTATCACATTGTATTTTATAACTAATGTTGGTGTGGTGTTTGTCAGTGTAGTTCTTACATAGCATAGACCTTAGTTTTGTGCCTGGTTTTTGAATAAATTTAGTTTTAACTGGGATGTTATATTTTGTTACTAGTTTTTGCCAAATGTTGGTTATTTGTTTGCTGATGTCAGGAATATATGGTATACAGCAGTATATGGTTTCGTGATTTTTTGATTCGTGAGATATATTTACTTTTGTTGGTTGATTTTGCTTTCTGTCTAGGTGTGTGCGTATAATGTTTTCTACGGTTTGTGGAGGAAACTTATTGATGTTGATGAAGTATTGTTTTATTTTATCTAATTCATCGTTAATTTTATCTGGTGAGCATAGTTTTATGGCTGTGTTTATCTGGTTTCTTAGTATGTTGAGTTTTTGTTTTGTTTCATGTGCTGAGTCCCAAGGAATGTATAGTCCAGTATGGGTGATTTTTCGGTGGATTTCTGTTTTGAATTGTGTGTCGGTTCTTATAATTTTGAGGTTAAGAAATGATATTTGATTGCTTTCTTCCTGTTCACATGTGAAGTTAATGTTGGGATGTATAGAGTTAATGTGAGTGAAAAAGTTAAGTATGTGTTCTGTAGATTCGAATCCCGCAACCGTGTCATCTACATATCTGTACCAGTATAGTGGTGGATGTAATGCTGTATTAATTGCTTGTGTTTCAATTTGTGTCATAAAAATATTGGCTAGAACTGGCGATACTGGGTTGCCCATGCTTAGGCCATTTGTTTGTATATACATCAAATATTTAAAGAAAGATATAAATTAAATAAATGGACAATCCAAAACTTTCTGATGTTTCAACACTTATTCCATAATAATGGTCTTCTGAGTTTGTTCATAGCGTGTTTCAATTTCTTCAGATATCTTGTTAAAAGTAAGAAGTTATTATACGGCCTTGCATGTCCAGGTGGTAAAGGCACTCTAATTGTAATCTTAAAGTCGCGGGACTGAGTCCTCGTAACACCAAACATGAGCATGTTCAGCCGTGGGAGCTTTGTAATGTGTCATTCAATCCAACTATTCGTTGGTAAAAGAGTAGGCTAAGAGTTGGCGGTGATGACTAGTTGCAGTCTTACACTGCTAAATTTGGAGCGAAGGCGATTCGAACCCGTGACTCTCAGATTAGGAGTTGAACGCCTCAACCCACCTGGCTCTGCCGGGCCTTGTAGAGCTTTTCTTTTCAACTAAAGAACGTTGATATGAGCCAGTAAGTTTCATTTTAAAACATTCAGTTAACTACAATGGTGAAAGTAGTATATTATATTTGTGTTGAAAGAGAGAGTTTACATGATATTAGTTTGGAACGAAAATTCACAAGCGTTTTAGATGTTTCATGTGGCTTAGTTTATCATCTTACGAAATATATTTCTTAGCATAACAATTATTTTAAAGAAAAGTCCACCTGTTAGACTTGTTCAGAAATGAAACGAGACTTCTCAATAGCATATATAAAGACAATGCTTGAAAACAGGGATACATAACAAATGTGGGCTGATCACAGATAGCCTCTTTCTGTAATTTTATTGTTAATGAAAAAACGAATAAATTTGAAATGTTCACCCTCGAGTAGCATATAACGAAAGTCCAAAAATGAATTATATGTTTTTTTTATCATATTTTTAAAATATTCGGACGCCAGCGAAGGTGGAATGGTTTCTCCTGGACGGTACAAGTACCCCGAAGCGATGAAACAACGTTAAATGGCCATTTCCAGAACCCACGTCTCCACCTTCACCCCCAACTCACTGGTTAGGATTAATAGGGAAAACACTACACGGATCCTAGGCCAAAACACACACAGACACACACACACACTCACACGTAAACGTTCGACTCGTAAGCTGTGGGTCGCGACATTTTATATTCGTCGCACCAAACATGCTCGCCCTTTCAGCCATTGTGAGGATATAATGTGACGGTCAATCCCACTATCTGTTGGTAAAAGCGTAGCCCAAAAGTTGGCGGAGTGTGGTGATGACTAGCTGCCGTTCCTATAGTATTACACTGCTGAATTAGGGACGGTTAGCAGAGATTGTCCTCGAGTAGCTTTGCGCGAAAATTAAAAAAAAAAACATTCTCATCGTAGGTTGAAATTTTTGTGTTTATACAAGAAATAACAAACACGATTTCTTAACTACCGTTAAGGTCTAAAGAGAGTATTAATTTCTATAAATAAATGAACACATTTTACCGTTCCAATTGTCATTACGTGACTTAGATGGACAAACATCCTATTTTTACATAATCTGAAAAAAAAACACAAATTTGTACGAGGTGGAGGTCAGGTGAAAATGGTTGTCAACCTTACTAACTGTAGCGTCGCGCTAAATATGCTCGCCCTCCCAGCCATGGGGGCGTATTATGTGACGGTCAATTCCACTATTCATTGGTAAAAGAGTAGCCTAAAAGATGGTGGTGGGTTGCTTTCCCTCTAGTCTTACACTGCTAAATTAGGGACGGCTAGCACAGATAGCCCTCGAGTAGCTTTGTGCGAAATTCAAACCAAAAAACAAACCAAAACAATTAGCTCTTAAATTCGCGAAGTGATGAAGCAATGAGTTAAAAGTTTGTATATGAGAAAACAAAAACTACGGCCCGTTTGCAGCAGCTAAAGATAAAAGACGCTAATTTTTGGAAAAGGTAGCAAAGTATTCTTTCTTTCTAGCCATTGTACATGGAGAGAATAGAAGACGAGGGAAATGAGCTAATGACAAATGTATACACACAAGTACACAGCCATATTTCGCACAAAAAAACTACACTCGCGATGAGCATGTTGTAGGAAGCAGAAAACTACACAATTGACTGTCTTTGCCTTGTGTACTTCTGGGAATTGAGTCCCATATTTTGTGTTTAGGAAACCCGTAATGGTTTGCCACCCCGACAGGAAACGTGGAGAACGTAAATAGTTAGAATACAAAAATTATTTTGGGAGGGTTGAAATTCAGAGATGAGCGTGTTTCAAATAAGATGATGTTTTTACTTTAATATTGTTGTTGTTTTTTCTGTGACACGTTAAGATTACTCTTAACGTGTCACAGAAAATAAATCAGATATAAATCATTTTTATATTTGTATTAAAGGAGGTCCATCAGTAGTTTTATTGCAGAAATGAAACTGTTTTATTACAAATAGAAAAATGTCTGGTTTAAAAATTATTTGCTGCGGAATTCCTATAAAATCAACAAATTCATTACTTTTCTTCTTTGAGCCACGAATCTCCTGAGTAAAACAAGATTTCACGTCATCGCACGCGCTGTTCACCAGACTCTTCTAATCATTCAAAGAAGCTCACAACAAACTTATCAACTTTTAATAACCAGAAAATTTAACAACAAACATATTCTCAGCAGTGATCGATTTTAACGTAATTTGATTTAGTTTGTTTGGAATTTCACGCAAAGATAAGCGAGAACTACCTACACTAGCCGTCCCAAATTTAGCAGTGTGAGACAAGAGGAAAAGAAGCTAATCATCACCACCCACCGCCAACTCTTTGGTTACTCATTTACCAACAAATAGTTGAACTGACCGTTACATTGTAACCCCCCGCGGCTAAAAGGGTGAGCACGTTTGGTACGATTAGGATTGGAACACGCGACCCTCGGATGAAGAGTCGAACGCCTCAACCGACTTGGCCATGACGGGCGTACTTCAATTACTAAGATATTACATAATTAGTTTATATAATGTAGTTTGTGCTGAATAGCATATCTCAAATGTTATAGGAAATCACTCAGAAAGAAAAATAAACATAAAATTGTATTTAAAATATTATAACAATTTACTTTTATCATGTTATTTAAGTTATTTGTAGATATAAAATAAATAACAAACATGGACATTATAATTTAGCAGCTCATGTCTGATAATAAATAATATTATTTACTGAATGTAATTCACATTTCACTAGATGTCAGAGCAGTTAAGGTGTATGATGTAACCCTTAAAATGTTTTCAATAGATAAATAATTTATGTACAACTTTACCTTAACAACAAGAAGTAAATAATGAAACAATTAAAATGATTTTTTATCAAATTATCTGATACTTAAGACAATTAAAAAAGTTTGTGAAACAGGAATTTGCCTATAAATTTACTTAACACCACTGTGTTCTTTAGTACCAAATCATATATTAAAATGTTATTTTGATTGACGTTCTCAGTAGGGTCGAGCCCAGATGCTATGTGGGTATGCGTGGTACTATACTTCATCGCCTAAGATCCGTATAGTGTCTTCCCTATTAATTGTATAACCGTGGCATGTGGTCATCAATTGTATTCCCACCCAGTGAAATTGGGGGTGAAGGTGGAGAGCGTGGGTTCTCGAAATGTCCCTTTAACGCTTGTTCATCACTACAGGGTACTTGTACTGTCCAGGAGGAACCATTCCACCTTTGCCGGCCTCCGAATGTTTTAAAAATAGGAAAAAAAAAAACACGTCATTCTTTTATTAGCATAATTTCTTAAAAAAAGGAAAAATAATTATTGTGGTTGAAATTGGTATTTTAGGAATTTCGTTATATGCTACTAGAGGGAGAACAGTTCAATTTATTCGTTTTTTATTAAACATAAAACTACAGAAAAGGGCTATCTGTGATCAGTTCACATTTATCGCATATCCCTGTTTTCAAGCATTATCTTTGCATCTGTTATTGTCTCGTTTCATTTATGAACAAGTCTAACAGGTGGACTTTTTTTAAAAATCATTGTTATGCTGAGAAATATCTTTCGTAAGATGATAAACTATGCCACAAGAAGCATCTAAAACGCTCATGAATTTTCGTTCCAAACTAATATGATGTAAAAAGAGTCACTTTACATGGAGTGTATTGCATGATAAAAGTAGAGTCATAAATTAGTTTTAAAACACGAATGGCAAGCTTATGACAAGAATGTGCAGTCAATATCACTGTTCATTGGTAAAAGAGTAGCTCAAGAGTTGGTGGTGATGGCTTGCGGCCTTCCCTCTTGTCTTACAATTTTATTATATATGTTTTTTCTCTCTTTGAACACAAATATAATCTCCTACTTTCACCGTTATAGTTAATTAAATGTTTTCAAATGAAACACACTGGCTCCTATCAAGCTCTGGAAGGCCAGGTGGGTTAAGGCGTTCGACTCGTAATCTGAGGGTCATGGGTTCGAATCACCTTCGCGCTAAATTTAGCAGTGTAAGACTGCAGCTAGTCATCACCGACAACTCTTTTACCAACGAATAGTTGGATTGAATGCAACATTACAAAGCTCCCACGGCGAAGAGGACAAGTATGTTTGGTGTGACGAGGACACAGCCCCGCGACTTTTAGTTTACAATTAGAGTGCCTTTACCACCAGGCCATGCAAGGCCCTGTTATAACTTCTTACTTTTACCAAGATAACTGAAGAAATTGAAACACGCTAAGAATAAACTTAGAAGACATTTATTATGAAATAAGGGTTGAAACATCAGAAAGTCATGACTACTCCTTCGTTTGTCTATTAAGTTAATTTATAGCTTTGTTTAAATATTTGATTACTGTTTTGCTCTTCAAATAATTCTATACTCTTTAACTTTTTTTGTTTATAGTGGATCACCCTGTCGCAAAATTATCATTCTCAGTTCCTTTTAATACTTTTACGAAAAGTTGTTAAAATGTTTATATCATCCACAAAATTATTAGAAATTTTTATTATTTTTCTCTAAATTATTTAAGTCACAGAAGAGTAAAATATTTAAAATTTTTGTAATTAATGATTTTGGACTTCATTAGATAATCTGAATAAAGTTTAGCATAAACGTTTTGATAACAATACTATTATCCTTTTAACTTCCTCAACCACGAAACTCTTCTATAAATGTATGTTTAGCCAAAACAAATTCAAAGAGAAAGAACTGTACGAGTTTTGTTTAATAAATCGAGCACAACTCACTTAATCACAAAACACATGGCACATATAAACGAAAAAATATTGTGTTGAGTTATCTCCAATTAATAAACTCCTGTTCCTATGGATACACTAATTATCTCTTCAACTTTAAAGACATAGTAGCTAAAATATGTTAAGTGATTTAATTTTGTTACTTTCAGTGGTTATGGTTACAACATCGGCCAGAGAAAGGTTTTCTTGCAGAACATCTCTCAATAGCCATTTCTCATTCACAAAATGACAACTGGACTACTTAAGCCAACTTATAAGCGTTGTGATAATCTGTTAATTCACCTTTACAAATATTTAGTTACTTAATGTTAATATAAATTAAAGGTATTTGTGTTTGTATTACAAGAACGTGATGACGAAGACAGTTATTGGCGAACAGTAAAGCAACACGACAATCAAACGTAAGCCTGGTCTAATTAACAACTCAATATAAAACTGCACTAACTAAGAATTCTAACCCAGATTTTTCTCACCAGTGTTGCAGTAACCAAAGTTATTACCAATTTTAAAATCATTCTCAGTATATCTGTGTGAAACTTTTAGGCGATTGAATTTGGTAAGGAACCAATGCGTGGTCCCTCAAAACGAATATACCGAAAAAGAAATACAAATAAGTTTTTTTATCATTTGAGATAACAATAAATTTCAAAAATAAATTTCGTGTAAAGTCTTGTAAGTTTCATTTCACTTAATTATCATTTTTATCACTTAAATTACTGATGAACGTATTTTATATGTTTTAATGTATATTTCAGTACCCACCCATTTTTAAAGTAAAATAACAATTGCTTAAGATCTCCCCGATTTCTCTCTTTTGGACTTTTGTCCTTGGAGCTTTATCTGAACTAAAACTATCAGGACAAACAAGGTACTTGTTTGAGGTACAAGGTCTTGAGGTACTAAAACTTCGTATCTGTGATACTAACTTACCTATTCTTACAGCGTTCGACTCGTAATCTGAGGGTCATGGAACGAATTCCGTTCGCACCAAACATACTCGCCCTCACAGCCGTGAAGGCGTTAAAATGTGAGGGTGAAATCAACATTTTTTTTTCTGAAAGAGTAACCTAACGGTTAGCGCAGATATCCCTTGTATAGCTTTGCACGAAATTCAAACCAAACCTCAAGGAGTGAAAAAGAAAACATGCGAACGTAATAAAGAAAAGAGAAGGAAAAAAAACAAATAAGAATATTCAGAAGCGAAATAACATCAGCTTTCTAGATTTTAAAATATGATGAAAAGTCCAGTCTCTAAAAACATGTAAACTGAAAGTCAGTCTGCTAGTGGTAAATCAGTAGACTTACAATGCTAAAATCTGGGGCTCGATTCCTCGTTATGAACACAGTAGATGATGCAATGCATACTTGTTTTTTAAAAAAGAAGCTGAAAAATAGTAGCTGTTTTTTGTACCCTCGAGTAGCTTTGTGCGAAATTCAAAAACCAAACAAACTTTCCACACGAGTCGCGTTCTTTAGTTTTTAGAAAGTATTGAAATACTTAAATCTATGTTGTATTTTTTATTCAAAATTCTGATGTTAAGTGGCGTTACGAATATATCTGATGCAGATATGATTCTCATAGTAGTAAACAAATGCACATAGGTGGCGAGAATCTTTGTGCAGTTGTCACGAACAGCAGTCTATTCTCGTAGACTACTGAGAAGTGTTAAAGGAACTAGCTGAAGATATACTTCGAACACAAATGCATTCTAAATACAGCAGTTTAAACTAACTACGTTAGTCTTAACAATTCTCAAAAGTAGGTTTCCAATATACACTACGAAACAGAGAATTCATCCAAGCTCGATTTGTACTGACCTCTAATTTATTTCCCTTTTTGGATTCGTTATAATTTAAACCTATTTTTCTCGCCTGTTTTCTCATATGATTCTGTCATTTTATCAGAGTTTGTCTTCTTTTGGTGTGTGTTTTTTTAATTTCGCGCGCAATGCTACTCGAGAGCTATCAGCGCCAGCCGTCCCAAATTTAGCATTAAGACTCGAGAGTAAGCAGATAGTCATCACCACCCATCGCTAACTCTTGCCTACTCTTTAACCAACGAATAGTGGGATTGACCGTCATATTATAAAGCTCCCAGAGCTGACAGGGCTACCATGTTTGGTGCTATGGCGATTCAAACCCGCGACACTTGGATTACGAGTTTTCTTTTGATTTGAGCACAAATCTACACAACGGATCATCTGTGCTTTTCTTATCATGGGTATCGAAGCCCTGTTTCTAGGGTTGTATTTTTGCAGACAAACCGCTGTCACTTTAAGGACGTTTTTAGAGCGTATAAAATTGAGTTATAAGAGGTTTTGATATAAATTATACACACAAGCTCGAAAGTGATTTTCGTAAACAAGTTTGATGCCTAATCAATCCAAGTTTTAATTAATTTAGTGATCTTCTCCTAACCAAGTAAACTTGTCAAATTCAAAAAAAAGAGAAAGAAAACTATGTATAAGTAAAAAAACCATTAATCTCGAGTAGTATCGGATTTAATAATAAATACTTTGTCAAGATATGATTTGTAATACAATATTTTAGAGCAAAATATGGTTAGGATTAACGTGTCAGAAACTTTGTTGGTGAACATATACAAAGCGAGTAGCTTGATATTACGTTCATGGAACGTAATTAGGAAAATGTAATTCCTGTTTTAAAATCGCATTTGTTGAGATATATATTTTCAGATCAGTAAACCTTGGTACGTTATTATATGAAACTCAATAAAAAACTTAACCTGAATACAGAATTTTTTTTGGAAATTATTTTAAAAAAACTTCGCTCATTTTATTGTTCCTCTTATGTGCAGCGTATGCTGCTTATATATTTTTAGTTTTACTAAAACTGCTTTATTAGTGGTTTTAGTTAGGCTTGATTTTTATGTTTGTAAGCCTTTTCAGGCGATTATTTTCAGGGAAAATGCAACTGAAGGTGAATAGTCTTATCGGTTTTGATATAAAGTGTTTTGCTAATCAATGATAACAGAAACTACTAGTTTACTGCTTAGGGGGTAGCGAAACAAAAATAAAAATCAAGTTACACAATAGAGTCAGAAGAAATACAATGCACGGCTGACAAATAATTAGCCCTTCCCCATACTTAAATTCGTAGTTTAGTTAGACCTAACACAAGCGAACTTACAGATTTCGTTTATTTAATTTTGTTTTATAAAACTTTGCGCAAAGCTACACGAAGGCTATCTGCGCTGGCCATCCCTTATTTAGCACTGTAACACTAGAAGGAAGGCAGCTGGTCATCATCACCTACCGCCAACTCTTGAGCTACTTTTTTACCAATAAATACAGGGATTGACTGTCGCTTTATAACGCCCACACTACTGAAAGAGCGAGTATGATTCGTGTGACCGGGATTCGAACCCACGACCATCAAATTCACGTCGAGCGTCTCAACCACCTGACCATGTCAGGCCTCGCAGATTTCGATGTCTGGGATAAGAATTATTTTGAATTATATGAAAATTCTTGCATTTAAAGAAGTATTAATACAAGAACTATACTAATTTACCTTATATGTCTTGCAGGTCTTTAGTAGTTTGTACATATTGGTCACTTGCCCTGGGGCAAGACAGAGGTGAGTTTAGGGCTTAAAAAGCTAAAATTTAAAGTATCTAACACGCTTGGCCATGCCAATAAATTTTATAACTTTATACTAAAACCAAAAAATTTAACTTACTTGTTGTTGGGTTCGTATTGTATCTGAACGTTTTTAGTAAATTCTATACAAATGATACTGCTGAATGCTCTCTCGAAGCAAAGAAGTGAACATTGGATGACTGTTTAAGTGATGAAATATCATGTCGAGTAAATTAAAAATCGATTCTATCATTGTCAATTATTTCGATTAATTGAGCGGACATCTTTCGTATGGAATAAAATAATAACAGCTTTTAAGAAATATTCTAACACGCTTAGTTTTGTAGATCAATAAATCTAATAGATTTTCAGGAAACTGCTTTTGTGGATCTTAACAATATTATCAGGGATGTATTAACGCATAGGCACACGAGGCACGTGCCTGGGGCGGCAGATTTTAGGGGGCGGCAAATTTTGACTAAATAAAAAGAAAGAATGGACACCATTTTAAAATGCAGTCCCTAGTTATTAATTCCCTTTGCCATTTATGCCGCCCCGATAACCTCTTGAATCTGGACCCCCCCCCACACACACACACACACTCACTATTCCACCACACCGTCGTGTCGGTCGCTTCAAGTTTAAAAGATTTCTAACCTTCCCTCCCTGAGTCCCACTTAATACGCCTCGCCCCCCACATCATCAACCCATCCGCTCTTACCTCAGTTATTTATTTGTCTTTTTCAAAACCCCCAACATGTTTTTTAATCATGTTGACACACCAAAAAATGAATTACCTGCTACTCAGTGTGCCTACACAAATAATATTTTATCATGGCCTAATAACGTATTTTGTTTTGTGAAATTGCGTATACGAAAATTACGGATTTTCGGCTGCTTCAGGCTATTATCTGGAAAAATATATTTTGAAATATTCTTCCTCATCATTCACAGTTTAGCTTAATTGATTATTTTTAATTGATTGATTGAATATGCGCTTGTCTAGATTCCAATGTAGTCCTTACAGAATAGTTCCTTCAAATTCCCTAGCAATTATAGGCATTTGTTAGAAATAAAAAAGGTGTAGTAGCAGACTCCAGAATACCAGAACAGAAAGGCGCACAGTCACAGGAGCAGGTGAGCGTCGGCGGAATCGGCTGCGGGTGTCACATAATCGTTTTTGCAGGCCGCCGACCGCGCTCTATCAATGAAGTTGACTCCAAGGGGACGCGGTTGTACCGCACGGGGTCTGGATAGTTTTGGGCGATACAGGTATTTGTTACTGGTAGTATATGATTTGAAATAGTAAAGTGTGTTAGAATTTATAATTTGATTGTCAATAGCCCAGAACCCGTTAACATGGATACATCGGCAGTAATATAAATCAGTTGTGCAAAAGCTCCCCTTTTTCGTGTATATTTTGTTATAGACTTATGGTTGCAAGTCGATAATTGTTTTACCAACTACCATAAAACTCATTATCTGCCGGACGAATATATGGTTCACCAACATATTTACAATATAATCGACAATATAGATAATAACGTGGTAAGCGATATTGGTGTCAAAATGTAGAGTTCGTTATGCTTTTACTTATTCCTCCGTCACCCAATATCTTATTGTAAGTTATATCGTGTTGTCAGTGTCCAAATCTCCACAAGAAGCACAATTCTTGTGAGGGCGAGGGTCACTGGTGGTCAAACGGCTCACGGATCTCTGTGAGGTTCGCGCGGCTGCCATAAATAGCTCGATCCCACGAAAAAGACTCAGATCCTGATGATCTGAGATGTGAAAGTAACAAATTCACTGTCAATACTCAATATACGATCAGTGGATTCTAATGATATCGTCATGAGTAACATACGCCGAAAATTGAGTGGAGCAGCTTATAGGAAGATAGCAAAGTTAAAAAATGAAAACACACGTGATGTTTTAGATAAGACATCGACGATGGAGGCCTTTTTTGCTAAACAAAGGCAAGAACAGCCTACTAGCGATGATGTTCAAACCAACAGCGATGAAAGGAATACACATGACGGGCCTAGCAGTAGCAGTTTTGAACAATCTGAACGACCCGAACATATCGAACTGCAGCTTGAACAAATGACGTCATCAGCAGCAGGCCTAGTAAGATCTGCCGGTTGCGTGCCTGAAACGTCAATGGTTCCAGCAAGTTTCTCAGACAAAGTAAGTTCAGATCCAGCAGAGTAGATAATAGATAATTACACAAAAGATTATATTGCCACACATGCCATCCTTCAAAACGATGACTCGGATTTCAAGAGCTCTGTTAAAAAGGACGGGGAGAAAATCAGATCTGTAACCAAAGGCATGTTTGAAAGAAAACTGCAAAATGGCGAGAAAAGTAAGCGGACATATTTGGTTTATTCAGAGAGAAAAGGTAGACTGCTTTGTGCTCCTTTTCGTTTATTTGATTTTGGAAAAAAATCCAAACTGGCTGACGAAGGCTTTGATGACTGGAAAAATGCTACTGTCCGGCTGAATGAGGATGAAAACTCTCCTGAGCATCGGTCTTCAGTTCTATCTCTAGTAGCAAGGGGCAACATGTTGGGACGTGTAGATCTCCAGATGTCCATACAGCTGCACGACGAAATCAAATACTGGAGAAATGTACTCACTCGTGTGGCAGCTGTCGCGAAAAGATTGGCTTCACGTGGGCTTCCGTTCAGAGGTCGGGATGATAAGTTTGGCTCAGTACACAACGGCAACTTTATGATGTCGTTAGAACTAGTTGTGGAGTTTGACCCCTTCCTCGCTGATCACATTCACTGATATGGCAATGCTGGCAAGGGATCCACGTCTTACCTGTCTTTCAGTACTTGCGACGAATTCATCCAGCTTATGGCAGATCTTGTTCTAAAGAACATTTTAAAGGACGTCAAAACTGCAAAATATTTCTCAATCAGCGTGGAATCGACGCCAGATATATCCCATGTTGACCAGTTGGCATTCATCATCAGGTACGTGAACAGTGCTGGTTCACCTATGGAAAGTTTCCTGACTTTTATACCCAATCCGGGCCACAAAGCTGAACAGCTGGCAGAAGTTGTACATAGCCTGCTTCAGTCATATGAGCTTGACATTTCTGAATGTCGTGGACAGTCTTACGACAACGCCAGCAACATGTCTGGTCAGTACAGTGGTCTCCAGGCTCGTATCATGGAGAAAAATCCTTTAGCTGTGTATATCCCATGTTCAGCACATTCATTAAATCTTGTAGGAACGTGTGCTGCTGAATGTTGCAGAGAAGCATGTTCATTCTTCGAACTCTTACAAAGTCTCTATGTGTTCTTCAATGCTTCAACCCATCGTTGGAAAATTCAACAAAAACGCCTGTCCGCAAATAAAGAAAGTCTCTCTTTGAAGAAACTCAGTAACACTCGGTGTTCCGCTCGTAAAGATGCTTGTCAAAGCCTCAAAAGAAACTGTCAACAAGTGTTTGATGCCCTCACCACCATGGAGGGAAATGCTATGGAAAAACCAGCCACTAGGAATGAGGCCGCTGGACTTCTTTCCAAATTAGGAAGGTTAGAAACAGCTATTTTGTCCACAGTTTGGGGAACAATACTGGAAAGATTTAATGCTGCCAGTAAAAAGTTGCAAAGTGCTGATATGGACATCGGACTTGTAGTTGAGCTTTATGCTTCCTTGCTGCAGTTTGTGAAAGATTGACAGACTTTGCTCAGAACTTCAGCGAAGACAAACCGCTTATGTAGAAATCCACGCAAGGTTTGGATATTTGTTCAAGATAACAAATCTTGAACCCACTGATGTCATCAGTCAAGCTGGAACACTGTTGAAAGTCTACCCCAATGATTTGGAAGTGAGCTTCGTAGGTGAATGTCTACATTTCCGTGCACATCTTGTGAGTATGAAAGTGCAAAATGATGACTCTTCTGCGTTAGCAGTATACAGAAATATGCGAGCTAAAGGACTCCAAACTGTATATCCAAACCTGGATATTGCTATGCGCATGTTTCTTTGCATTCCAGCAACTAATTGTACATCAGAGAGATCTTTATCGGTTCTCAAACGTGTGAAAAATTACTTGAGATCAAGAATGGCAGAAGATAAACTAAATGCCCTGTCACTCCTCGCCATTGAAAGTGATATTGCTTGTAGAATAAACTATGACGATGCAATAAACATGTTTTCGGAACAGATGGCCAGGAGAAAGCCTGTATATTCAGCCGCAGAATAATATTTAGTGATAATTGATTTTGATGTTTCATTTTTTATTGTGCTGGAAAATAAACGTTGTGTTGATTTTGAATGATAACAATTGTGTTTGTCTGTTGTTGTTATGGTGATGTTTGGTGCAAGTTGTGGCACGGAGGGTGGGTCGGCAAAAGTATCAACCTAACCTTGTGCCTAGGGGCGCCGAAATCCTAAATACGTCTCTGCTGATGACGATAATGTCCAGTAAGTTGTGAGACCATAATAAGAGGGTGGAGCATTAATTTGTCGAAGTTTGTGTGACACAACAAAATCAAAGGACGTAACTGATACAGTTATTAACACCAGTCGTGTCAAATACTTCAATTCGTCTTTCCGGGATACATAATTGTTGTGGCACAATTCTGAAAGTTGCCACGACAACTTTAAATCGACATTAATTACTGTGCACATGTTGCTTTATTTGGTTTGTTCCTGTTCTTTTCGTGTACTAAAATTAAACAACATGTTATGAGATTTTCAATCTTTTGTGTAATTGTTCTTGGACCTAAACTAAAAAAATCTGCGGTTTGATTCTTCTATAAGAGCAGAGGACAGAGTGTAGAGAGCCCATTGGGTAACATTGTACTACATCAACAAAAGTAATAAAATATTATAGTTATGTGTTTAATCACCTTGCGACACCTGATGACAAATACGCAGTTCTTTCTCGGTTCTCTACAGTTAAGGTTTTAGTGTTATAAACGTCTGTTTATATTTAAGAACCTGAGTTTTCGCCATAAAGGTTGTTTCACTATCTGGGTGTGCCTAAGTGCAGACATGAATAGTTCTGTAAACTATGTACTATTAGCAGAAATACAATTTCTTTTTTTTTTTTTTCCAATTTAAGGACCTCGCTGATACAACGGTAAGTTTAAGGATTTACAACGCCAAAATCAAGAGGTACCTTCAGGGTACTCTACAGACAGCTAGATGTGGCTTTTCTGAAAGAAAACACTCAACTTATTTCAAATCTAGAACAGTTCCTTTAAGAGTGGCGCTGTGTGGGATATATTTATTGAAAACGGGATAACAACCATTCACGAAATGTGTAGTTTCCACAAGAAGGAGATTTTGAGACAGTAAAGACGTCTCTTAACTTACCTGACCCGACATCGCCAAGCGTGTTAAGGCGTGCAACTCGTAATTCGCGAATTCGAATCAAAGTTGCACCAAACATACTCGCCCTTTCAGCCGTGAGGGCGTTATAACGTGACGGCCAATCCCATTATTCGTTAATAAATAGTGGCCCAAGAGTTGGCCGTGGGTGGTAATGACTAGCTGCTAAATTAGAGACGGCTACCACAGATAGCACTCGAGTAACTTTGTGCGAAGTTAAAACAAACAAACATTACTTACCGTTTTACTGATGATCAGAGAAACAAAATCAACTCCGATTTCCGTCTTTTACTTTATAAAATTAGAGATTTCAATTAATTTTGTTATGAAATACAAGTTTTGTTTTTCAGGTCAAACACAGGTAGATATATTTTACACAATATTATTAAGCCTTTTTTATTTCATGTAAGTAAAATTATATAAAAACAAATGACACGCAAGCTTGTTTTAGAATTTCGCACAAAGCTATTCGAGGGCTATCTGTGCTAGCCGTCCCTAATTTAGCAGTGTAAGACTAGAGGGAAGGCAGTTAGTCATCACCACCCACTGCCAACTCTTGGGCTACTCTTTTACCAACGAATAGTGGGATTGACCGTCACATAATACACCCCCACGGCTGGGAGGGCGAGCATGTTTAGTGCGACTCGGGCGCAAACCTGCGACTCTCGGATTACGAGTCACACGCCTTACGCGCTCGGCCATGCCAGGCCTGACACGCAAGCATTTTTAGTCAATTTTCCTTGTACTTGCTAATCAGTGGTATTAATAGGATTTTTTTGTTTTGGTGAGTTAAAAGGGGTGAAGGGTTAGTTGGAGCAGAAAGAGTGTACTAGAAGAGACCAAGTGTTATTAAATAAAGAAGAAATGGGCCCCCTGTCTTGAAGAAAAATCTTCAATCTTTAAAAAATTAAGAAACTTCGCCTTTTATGTACGTCCCTCGGTTGTACAGCGATAAGTCTTCAGATTTAGAAGGCTAAAATCAGGTGTTCGATTTCCCTGAGGGGGTTCATTAGATAGCGCAATATGGGTTTACCGTTATAAGTGACGGTGAACACCACTATTTGTTTGTTAAAGAGCAGCCCAAGAGTTGGTGGTAGGTGGTGATGGCTAGCTGTTTGCCCTCTAGTTTTACACTACTAAATTAGGAACGGCTAGCGCAGATAGCCCTCGTGCAGCTCTGCGCAACATTCAAACCAAACGAAACTACGCTAACATTGACCACTTCTGAGAAAATGTTTGTTATTAAACTTTTTGGCTGTCTGAAGGCAGCTTTGAATGATTAGAAGAGTCTGGTGAACAGCAGTGCAATGACGTAAGGTCTTGTTGAGCTCAGGAGATCCGTGGCTTGAAGAAGAGAAGAAATGAATTTGTTGATTTTTATAGGAAATCCGCAGCAAATAATTGTTAAACCAGATATGTTTCTGTTTGTAATAAAACAGTTTCATCTCTACAATAAAACTACTGATGGACCTCCATTAATACAAATATAATAATGATTCCATTACTCTTAACGTGCCACAGAAAACAACAACAACAATATTAAAGTAGAAACATCTCATTTAAAACACACTTAATTATAACTTTTAACACTACCATAATAATTCTTGTATATTTACTGTTTACGTTCTGTCGGGTTGGCAAACGATTACGGATGTTTTAACAACAAAATACGGGGCTCATCTTCCAGAAGTATTCATTGCAAAGACAGCCTAATGTGTAGTTTTATGCTTCCGACAATATGCGAATGTGTTTGTATTTTTGTGCGATTATTAATTATTAGAACATGAGCTGTTAAATTATTGTGTGGATATTTGTTATTTATTTTATTTCTACAAATAACTTGAATAATAGGATGAAAGTACAATGTTATTATATTTTAATTACAATTTTATGTTTCTTTGTCCTTCTGAATTCTTTACTATAATATATGAAAAATGTCATTAAGCACAATCTATATGACATTAACTTATCATCTAAAATCTCAAGGATTTAAGTATGGCCAGGCATGATCAAGCGTGTTTAGGCGATCGACTTGTAATCCGATCATCGCAGGATCGAATCCCCATTACACCAAATATGCTCGCCTTTTCAGCTTTAAGGGTGTTATAATGTTATGATCAATCCTGCTATTTGTTTGTAAAAGAGTAGTCCAAAAGTTAGCGGTTAGTAGTGATGACAAACTGACTTCCCTCTAGTCTTATGCTGCTAAAATAACGACTGCTCTTGCAGATACCCATCGAGGAGCTTTGTACGAAGTTCATAAAACAAAACTTCATTTACAATATTTGTGTGTTATCATCTGGTTTTAAACTAATTATAATATTTGAGGTAGCTGAATTAATAAAATAATGAGGATGTATTTTCTCTCAATAATCTGAGGTCTGATACGTAAATGTGATTACAGTCGCAAATTTCGAAGAACTACTCACTTCTAAGCATTTTTGTATAACTTTAGCATAAATACATGTACATCTTGATTCATATGTTGTTTTATTCAGACCTTATGTCAATGAAAATGTTCGAATTTGTCCGGTTTTTTTTCATAAAATAGGTTAATTTACAAATTTCATTCTTCAGATCACAAAAGCAAAGTTTCAAGGGAATAATTACAATTTTTTTAAACTTTTACAACATAACCAATTAAGAAATAACACATACTATCCAGGAACAAAATTTGTGTTACACAGTGTAAGTCAGTCACATAAAACATACACGAATCACATTAAACATTTTAATACTCAAATACGAGGACGATTAAAAAAATATTCAAAACGAATGTTTTTATACGTGTCGAAAAAATGGTTAAAAATTATAAAACTAGTTTAACTAACAATTTAGTTTCGTCATTTTTAATTTATTTTTCATGATTTTTTTCAATGCATAACGCCTGACGCGAATTTTTTCAAAAACGGTTTTATATTTTCATACTGGAAAAAGCTGGATTTCTTCCTTTGACGTACATGTTCGCGTCAGTTAACCTGAGCCTGATAAAAACAACGTACTTTAAAATAATAAAGCCCTCTCACTGTTTTTCAAGAACTAACTTGAATAACCTTTTATACAGTTTTCTTGACTGTATGTTATGATAACCTTGCATATTTAGAAATTAAATTTTGCGATGATTTGAGAAACAATAACTTAAACTTATTTCAGTTTAAATTGCTTTCCGAACCTGTGGAATATAAATTTTGTTTTGTTTAAAGTTTGTTTGTTTTGAGATTTTGAAAGACTTATAGTCCGTCATTATTTGATATGCGTTGAAATATATAATCAAATAACTTGCACTTATCACATTAAAGTGAAGCTTGGAAGAGAACCTTTAATGACAAATATTTAGTATTTGTTTAAATATGTTAAATAAATTACAGTAATTATTCTGCTAGAAAAATATTTGTTAATACACATATAATAATTCAATTGTAGATTGCTTTAAGCATTTTCGGGATTGAATCCCCGTCTCACCGAACATGCTTGCCTTTCAAACCGTGAAGGCGTTTTAATGTGACAGTCAAATCTAGTCCAAGAGTTGAAGGTGGGTAGTGTTGACCAGCTGCCTTCCCTTAAGTCTGTCATTTGTATATTTGCAACAATTAGTTCAGATAGTCCTCGAATAGCTTTTAGCAAAATATGTAAAATAAATAATCTGACCTTCGAGGAAGTGTGGAATTGGACGTTAGCCATTTAATAAACAAGGTATGGTCAATACATTCAACTGCCACGTTTATAGCCAAGAAAGAATGTTTATATGCTGTTGAAGTTTCATAGTAGACGTTTAGCGCTTATAGGATTCCTTCCGGAAACACACGCAGACATGTCCGAATAGCCTTGTCATTCATAATAATGTTAATCTTACACTACGAAGAATCAGAGAGAATTTTTCCAGTGCCTAGCCACCAATAACCTCAGCACTTATCTAATTTCACGTATTCACCTTCAGGCGCATTGAAATATTTAGACAACATCCTAAACAATACCTGTGTTTGCAAACCCAAAACAATTTACGTTTATTGCAGAATGTTTTTTGTAATAAAAGTTAATTTCTTGAAAGTTCTAGCCTGTTCGACTCAACATACGTGAGAAGTTGACAAAGTGTTACGGTCTTAAACTACAAGTAACTATTTTACTGTATGTGGATTGTATCTGTTTTGTTATTTTTACTTCAAAGAAAGCCACATATTACTCTTTGAAAAAAAATTTTTTTCAATCCAGGTTTTTATGTGAATTCTGTTCTGTCTCATACATACAAACATTTATTTTTTCTAAACCGAATTGTAGCTGATCATAAACTGTGAACCATTCAAGAAATATTTATGGAAGGCAACAATAAGGCTCAAACACTATCCATAAATTGTGTAAACTATTCAAGAAATACTAATGGAAGGCAACAATGAGGCTCAAACACTGCTCTTAAATTGTGTAAACCTCAAAACGCTTGACCATGTTAGACCGACGGATTGATAACCAGTGGTCAGGTAAAATGCACACAGTGAGTGAGGCAAACTTTAGTCGTTGTCGTGTTATCCAAAATTGAGTTCTTTTCTTGCTAAACAAAAGTACACTCACTTTCTGGTTCAATGAAAAAAAGAAATCTTGAAATTGATGTTGTCGTTTTGAAGTGTTTCAGGAAGTTACAATATAACGAGAGAAGTTAAATAGATATTTATAATTTATGTGTATGTTTTCTTATAACAAAGCCACATCGAGCTATTTGCTGTGCTCACTCAGAGGAATCGAACTCCTGATTTTAGCGTTGTAAGTCCGTAGGCTTACAATTGTACTAGCAGGGAACAATGTTAATTTTAAAAGCAAAAAATTGTGCAAAAATACGAATATTTTTTTTCAAAACTAGTCTTGGGTCTTGTGAGAAATTTATCAAATGAGAAGGCTTGCCATTACGGCGAAGGTCAACACATAGTGACAAAATACTGTCAGGTTTTGAAAGAATACTTGTTGAATATGAATGTTTTGTTATTAGTCTATACTAACGGAATCAAGATAACCAAAACCAGGGGCTCGGCATGGCCAGGTGAGTTAAGGCTTTCGACTCGTAAATTGAGGGTCGTGGGTTCGAATCCTCGTCGCACCAAATATGTTTGCATTTTACGTCGTAGGAGCGTTAAATTTGACGGTCAATCACACTATTCCATGGTAAAAGGGTGGCCCAAATGTTGACTAGCTGCCTTCCATTTACTCTTACACTGCTAAATTAGGGACGGCTAGCACAGATCACCCTCGAGAAACTTTGCGCGAAATACAAAATAAACCGAATCATTAGCGCAAATCACACCGCAGTTTTTTTCGACATATTCCACAGCTATACTGTAATTGCCGACGAAGAAAGACAGATGACAATCAAAACAACTGATTTTGAAAAGTAGAAAGATAATGTCATACTATGTGTAACTGAAGATGGAAAAAAGTTACCACCATGTGTAATATTAAACACAAAATCATTGAGAAAAGAAATTTTTTGCAAAGATGTAATAGATGTAATGTACACAAAAAATTCATGGATGGCGTTAGAGTTAATAGAAGAGTGGGTGTGGCATGTATTGGAACATCGGCTTGATGCATTATTAAAGGAACGCACAATGCTTGTAATAGATTCATTTCGTGGTCATCTATCCAATGTAATCAAGGAGAAGTTTCGCACGCCTTCCAAGACTTGAATACATCCTGTTGAAAAACAGTAGGGTGTAGCCACTCTCTATGTCGGACGGAAGTCGAGCTACACATTTACCACATTTGTGATAACATGTTTCAAATTTCATCAAAGCTACACGTGGACTATCTACGCTAGCCGTCCCTCATTTTAGGGTGAGAGACTAGAGGGAGGCGCTAGTCACCACCATCACCGGGAACTGTTGAGCTTCTCTTTAACCAACGAATAGTGGGATTGACCATAACATTACAACATCCAAACGGCTGAATGGGGTACCGTATTGCATGTAATAGGGATTCGAACCCGCGACCCTCAGATTACGAATCAAGTGCCTTAACTACCCGGCCATGCCGGGCCAGTAATAGTAAATCTTATTTGTATAATGAAATATAAGATACCATATTTATATACATATACATTTAACTTCATTTTGATGTATTTAGTTTAACTAAAATACATTCAACATGTGTGAATGATCGCTCAATCCATTGTATTGTTCAGTCTTTATGTTGGAAAGTATGGGATGTTAGGAAAGTTACTGGGCACTTTTATATTTATTAACAAACATGTTTCAATGTAGAATACAGAAGGTAAATACGAATGACAATTTAATTTTAAACAATGTTGAAAGTGACCCCCATTGGCATTAATATAAGCCTGGATCCTTCTTATTTTATTTCTAAACATCGCTATGAGTTGCTGGTTTGAAATAGACTGAATAAAATGTGATTAGAAAACTACACAGTGACTTTCCGAACACCCTGTAATATAACCGTAACTAATGACATGGTAAATTGAATTTTAATGTGTTTTATTTTGGTTTAAATATTATGGTTATATCATTTATATTTGTATACATATTAAATTAAGAGCAACTGTAGATGTTCAAGAACATTAGAAAAAAATAGTCATTATTAATCACATAATTTAAAACATATTTAAATAAGCTATTGAGAATACGCTATAGGAGTTATTAAGGTTCTGCTTTTCTATGAAAATTCAGTCATCTTTCATTAAATCCTTTTTTCTGTAAATGCACGTTAGAAGACATATAGCGACACTCACATTATAAAACTTTATGAGTACGAAGACAATCAGTCTCAGAAATATGTATAAGTTGTTTGTGAGAGCTACAAAATTACTTTGTAACTTAAATATTATTACGAAGTTTTAACTATATTTTTAATATCCTCTTCACAGATAAGAAGGCAGATCGTCATTAATTTCCACATGCGTGTGTATAAGTATTGGGTTGATTTCTAAGGGGATAAAGATCATCATATGACACAGGAAAAACAAAATTTTGAAACACGTATTAATCGTTGAATACGATAAAGTTTCATTAACAAATCACTTTGATTACTGGGCACGTGCTCACGATGTAATTGTTTCAATAGTCTTTTATTTGTTTGTTTTGTTTCAGAATTTCGTCAAAAATACACGATGGCTATCTACGCTAGCCGCCCCTTATTTAGAAATGTACGACTAAAGTGAAGGAGGCTAGTCATCACCACCCACTGCCAACTCTTTGGCTACTCTATTACGAACCAATAGTGGGATTGACCGTCACGTTATAATGCTCTCACGGCTAAAAACGCGCAAATATTTGGTGTGACTAGGATTCGAACCCGTGACACTCAAATTACTGGTTCAACGCCTTAACTCACCTGACCACGCCGGCCCGAAGTCTTCTATAATTTGCTTTCTGAGGTGAAAAGGTTTTTCTTCTTTCTAAGAAGGATTTTATTTTTCATAAAAGAGAAATAAGTATATTGTCATAAATTTTGTTTCTGAGCAAGTTTCTGTTTAAACATAAACCGAGGTAAAGGACAGTATCAAAAACCACAGAAGTTTGTTAAAAACAGTTTAGAAATTCATATTGTTGTTCTTTCGGCAATCGTCTAATCTGATGTTACTAACCACACTATGGATTTCTAAAAACTGACATTGGGTATCGATCGGTTGTTCATAAATCGGGTGTATATCTAAAAACATATTGAAACAGGCGAGCGCACGTTCGTGTCTTTAACATATAACTTTCTATAATTTAATAAATAGACCATTACAACGAAAGAACTGCCCTGTATAACCTAAATATATTATTTTCTCGACGTTGTATTCGTTACTCGAAAAATTATCTGTTGTAGAATAGATATCTGAAAATAAACCATAGTAAATAAAGTAATAACAATTACATGTTACTGATATATGAAACAGAATTTACTTAGGTGGCGCTGCTATCGACACTAAAGCCTTTTCTTTGTTTTGTTTTCTTCAGCTGTGTATCTTGGCCTGGCATGGCCGAGCGCGTTAAGGCGTGCACTCGTAATCCGAGGGTCGCGGGTTCGCGCCCGAGTCGCGCTAAACATGCTCGCCCTCCCAGCCGTGGGGGTGTATAATGTTACGGTCGATCCCACTATTCGTTGTTAAAAGAGTAGCCCAAGAGTTGGCGGTGGGTGGTGATGACTAGCTGCCTTCCCTCTAGTCTTACACTGCTAAATTAGGGACGGCTAGCACAGATAGCCCTCGAGTAGCTTTGTGCGAAATTCCAAAAACAAACAAAAAACAAAGCTGTGTATCTGATATCGGTCAAATAATAAAACAAGAAACACGATAACTCGAAGCACTTTTCAGTTCACCCACAAAAACGAAGAAACACAAAGAAATGATCCACTTTTCAAAGGAAAGTTCTGTAATATAACAAATTCTGTAGACGTTAATTAGAAAAATCTAAAATGCTTATGCAGTTAGGACTTATAATTACGAACTTACAGATGTGAAAGGAGAAAAACAAAAAATATACTATGTTTATTTCATTAATCCATTGAGAAATATTCATTTTTAAAGTTTTAAGATGACTTGGCATAGCCAGGTGGGTAAAGATGTTCTATTCGTAATATGAAGGTCGCGGGTTTGAATCCCCGTCACACCAAACATGCTCGTCCTTTCAATCAGGAGGCATTATAGTGAGGCGATCAATCCCACTATTTTTTGGAAAAAAGTACACCAAGCGTTTGTGGTGGATGGTGATGAATAGCTGCCTTCTCTCTAGTCCTACACTGCTAAATTAGGGACGGCTAGTGCAGATAGCTGTCGATTAGCTTTGCGTGAAATTCAAGAACAAACAAAGTTTTAAGAAACTGAGTTTTCATTATAAAAGTGTAAAGTGTTAGAATGAAGCTGACATTTGGACTTCCGACTATCTTACTACTTGGAGCTCATATCAGGAGCACATTTCAATTCGATATGTTAATTTAGTACGAACAAGTTTCATGTATTTGGTTTTATTATTTAGTGAGTAAATAGAGCTAGCGTTTCCACGAACTTAAATTTTATTGTAGGTATGCCAAATATATAACCTGCGATGTATTTACAGCTGGAATCGAACACAGCATTTTAGCTTTATATTCTTCGAGCTAACCCTTGAGCTTGGCTGGGATGGATATATCTTACAATTGTAAAATTATTCGTTATGAAAATATTATTTTTCTATTCATAGTTTTCACTTATATAAACAAAAGTAGAATTTGGATTGATAACCGTTCGAAAATATGTTTCTGTTATTTTTATTTTATTTTACTTAATAAAAATTTCAACAGATTTAATGAATTTTACTTCACTCTGTTTAGTTCATTTATTGTATTTAAAACTCACAATTATAACTTTAAACAGACCATGGGTGGTTTTCATCACAGCAGAATAACATGAGACACGGTCCCCGCAATGGGCACAGCGTAGCTACTCCATTAAACAGTGATTAATGAAACACGCAAATATTGTTTGTTTTGAATGTCGTGCAAAGCTACACGAGGGCTGTCTGCGCTAGCCGTCCCTAATTTGGCAGTGTAAGACCAGAGGTAAGGCAGCTAATCATCACCATCCACAGCCATATTTTGGGCTACTCATTTACGAACGAATAGTTGGATTAGCCGTCAAGTTATAACGCCCCCACTGCAGAAAGGGCGATCATGTTTGATGTGACGGCGATTCGAACATACGACCCTGAGTTTGCGAGTCGAACACATTTTAACCCTCCTGACCTTGCCGGCCCACTTAAAGAAGAAAATGAAACAGGTAGCACGTCTCATTATTCTCAACCAAACTTGGAAACCTAAAAATAAATATACGCCTATTCAAAAGTCTTCAGCAGCTATGTGGACGTAATAATGTGACGGTCAATCTCGCTATTTGTTGGTAAAAGAGTAGCACAAGAGTTGGCGGTGGATGGTAATGACCAGTTGTCTTCTTTCTAGTCTTACACTGTTAATATGGGGACGGCTAGTGGGGATAGCTTTCGTTGTGAAGTTATTTATTCATGTATTGTTTTTGCAACACATTTGTCCACCCAGTGATACAGGGTATGTCTGCGGACTCACACCGTTAAAAACCGAGTTTCAATATTTTGCTTTCATAAAGGAGTGTCAGCGTCCCCTATCTGGAACAACGGTAAGTTTACATATTTACAACGCTAAAATTAGGGGTTTGATTCTTTTCGGGAAACTCAATATATAGCCCGATGTGGCTTTGCAACAAGAAAACATACACACACAATAGTGTTAGATTCTTAAAATATTTTCACATTTGAACATCCTATATATGTTGTATTTAGTGTAAACATTTCTATAGACTCCCTTAGTTATGTTCCATATAAAATCTGAAACCAGTTTTCTATAATACGTCTAGTATAAAGATTAACACTAATCCCAACCATAAAAAAGCAAATACATAATTCATATAACATGAATCCTCTAAAGTTCCATATAATATGACCGATATGAGGATTAGTGCTTGTGTCAACTCATTGTAACATGTTTTCTCTGAAATCTTCTACAATATACATGAAAATAAACAAAGTTTTATAGCATTATATACCTACTATAAACTAATATTTTCCTCCAATGGCTCAGAAGTATATCTGTGGACTCATCGCTAGAAATCGGGTTTCAATACCCGTGAAGGGCAGAGTACAGATAGCTCATTGTGTAGCTTTGTGCATAATTCTAAACAACCAGTCAATGAAGCAAACAAGAGGGTAATATTATCCTGGAATACCGTGTCGCAAATACTCTCCAAACGTCAACGTGTCGTTAGATCGTAATACAGACATAATTAAACGTTCCACTACAAAACGTTTCACATACAAGTAACTGGGTTCTGATGCAAGTAACAAATTACCTGTTAAGTGTCCAATCCATGCACCATCTTTTTTCTAAAAACTTTATGAGAAAAGTTGACATATACTTTCGTCTCTTTCTTCACTTTCTCTGTGCCAGGATTTAGGTCTTTAAATACCAGGTATGGCTCGGTTTCACTGACCTTTTGACCTTTACTTGTCGTTGAAAACATCCTACGCTTTTTCGGAAATTGAAATGCGTCCCCTTTTATGAGACCATAAGTTTTAATAATTTTTCAATATTCCAATTTATTGTACACCGAAATCAGACACGCTTACAGTTTTTAAACTTACAGACCCTCTATCCTTTTATTATTTTGCTTCACCAATAACAATAAACTGTTAAACCTAATAAACAGATGTTTTGTAACATGGTGAGAATGATCGTATAATCTTCTAATATTGGAAATTACAAAAGTTATTCACATTATGAAAATAAAGAAATTACAGAATCACTACAACATTTCATAACTTTTGTGAGTTTCTTTAATTTTCGATTAGTTTTGCTAAGGAGGTTTACAATATCCGTTTGTTTGTTTTAAAATTTTGCGCAAAGCTACACGAGGATTATCTGCTCTAGCCGTCCCTAATTTTGCAGTATAAGACAAGAAGGAAGGTAGGTAGTCAACATCACTCTCCGCCAACTCTTGGGCTACTCTTTTACCAAGAAATAGTGGGGAATGCCGTCACATTATAATGACCCATGGCTGAAAGGGCGAGCATGTTTGATGTGAAAGGTTTTTGAATCCACGACTCTCGGATAACGAGTCGATCGTTTTAATCACCTGGCTTCCATTAATGCATACGTTAAAATATCACGAGTTTTGTCGCACAGATCAATTTAAGTTTTAAAAAATTATTTCTTCAGTTAATAATTGTAAAATAACTTATTGTCACTTTGAAAGAAAGTGTACTCTTCCAAAAAAGAAACGCAAAAGGCAATATTTGAGACAAATTGTTGACAAGTTTATTCCGAGTAGTTCTGTCTGACAGGTATGAAACTTTTCTCATTCATTTCGGACAACCAATGTCTGCAAAGGCAAAGTCCACGCTCACTGGTTGAAGTTCAACGTCAATCAAAGTCAATAACGAGTATGTCCCTCGTGATCATCAGTAACTCATCAAGCGATGAGATGACGAATCACATCTTGTTGAATGGCTTTCCACTCAGCATGCAAAGTTGCTGCAAGCTGAGGTTATTGCCGTCGCAGACGTCGGTCCGACTCGTCCCAAAGATGTTTGATGGGGTTTAAATCTGGTGATCTGGAGGGCCAGGAAAGAACTTTGATGTTGTTGTGTCTTAAAAAGACAGTGGTGAGTCGGGCTCTGTGAGGACGGGCGTTTTCATGTGGAAAAACGTCTCTGATGTTCACCGTGATGAGTTGTACATGGAATATAAGAATTTCATCGAAGTATCGTTGAGCCGTAATATTCCATCGAATGTGCAAAAGGTCTGTTCTGGCATCCTAGGCGATGGCAGCCCACATCACGACGCTGCCACCACCAAATCTGTCAACATCCTGCACACGAGGTCTGCCAGATCGTGGACGGTCACGAGTTGATCCATGTTGTTGGTGACGATTCCATAGTCTTGTTATGGTGCTTGAATGGACATTCACAGCTCTGGCTACATCTGGTCGAGATTCGCCTGCTTCCACGCGACCAATGGCGTTGTGCTACAGTCAGTCGTGGCGTAACTTTATTGCGTGTCGGTGGCTTAACACTGAGCTATAGAAACCGAGAACCCGCTGAGTCCACCGAGGGAAATCAAACCTCTAATTTTAGCGTTGTAAATCCGGGGACAATATTTATCGAGACTGTTTCTGATTTATATTATAAATTATGATCACAAGAGATTTTCTTGAAGTTCTGATTAGTTCATAATGTTAGTAAGTTAGATATGCAATGATTTAAGTGAATATTTGATATGAAAAAGAGTGAATGGCCACCATAAAGTGTTATTTATTGTGTGGTTTCAACTGCATGTAAACATTCTTTTTTGGCTATATACGTGGTAGCTGAATTTCTTGGTCTTACATTGGTCAAATTATTTATTTGATTTATTTTGCTTAAAGCTATTCGAGGACAATATGAACTAGTTGTTGCAAATCTACAAATGACAGACTTAAGAGAAGGCAGCTGGTCAACACCAGTTCAACTCTCGAACTACTTTTACCAACGGAAAAAGAAATTGACTGTAATTTTATATCGCCTTGACGGTTTGAAACGCAAGCATGTTCATTGTGACGGGCATTCAATCCCGTGGAAGTTGAAAGCAATCTACAATTCAATTATTACATGTGTATTTATAAATATTTTCCTAGCAGTTTAATTACTGCAATTTATTTAACGTATTTAAACAAATACTAAATATTTGTCATGAAAGTCTCTCTTCCAAACTTCACTTCAATGTGGCAATTGAAAGCTATTTGGTTACATGTTTGAACGCATACCAAATAATAACGGACAATAAACAGAGTTGTTGTAAGATGACATAGGTATATACAGACAGCTAGAGTGTGACAAAAATGTATAAAAAGATTTCTAATATGTCAAAAAATCACATAATCAGATATATATTATGACATAAAATAATATAAAGAGAGCTGTAATATAATAAAAAACAAATAAGAAGAGTTACACGTTAATAATGGTATAAATGAATAGAAATGGAGATACATTAGGAAAAAAATGGGACCCGGCAGAGCCAAGTGGGTTATGGCGTTCCACTCGTATTCCGAGTGTTGTGGATTCGAAACCCCGTCGCACCAAACAAGCTCGCTCATTTAGCCGTGGGAGCGTTATAATGTAACCGTAAATCTCAATATTCATTGGTAAAAGAGTAACTCAACATGATTAGCAGCCTTCCCTCTAGTCTAACACTGCTAAATTATGGATGGCTAGCGCAAATAGCGCTCGTGTAGTTTTGCGCGAACACACAAAAACAGACAAAAGTAATATAAATAAAGCTGTAACGGTTTTAGAAGCAATATAATTAGATATATAATAGGACAAGAAATGTTATAGAATGAATTATATCAGGAAAAAAATGTTGATGATAAAACAATACGTATCAATTAACTTGGCAGGATATTAATTTTAAAGAATAAAAATGAATTATATTAATTATAATTACAATAGGACCAAACAATAGTGTTAACTGGTTATGAATATTTTGTAACAAAGAAAGTAACAATGACCAGGTGATGTAATGGGTAATTATCATGTAAGTTTGTCATTCTCATGGTAAATATGCGCGACTCGTAATGATGAGGGTCGCGGGTTCGCATCCCCATGCTCGCCCTTTCGTCCGTTGAGGCGTTATAAAGTGAAGGTCAATCCCAAGAGTAGCCCCAAAATTTGCGGTGGTTGACGATGACAAGCTGTCGTCCATTTGTGTTACACTGCTAAATTAGAAACGGCTGGCACAGATAGTTCTCGAGTAGCTTTGTGCGAAATTTAAAATGCAAACAAATAATTTTTTTCATTGTAAGTTGAATTACTTATGTTTGTATAAGGACTTACAAACACGATTTCTTAAATTCCGCTAAGATCTGAAAAGATAATTAATTTCTATAAATAACTGAAGACATTTTACTGTTCCAGTTCTCATTACTTGACTTGTATCGACAAACTTCTAATTTTCACAATGTCTAAAAAAAAGTAAAACACAAATTTGTTCGGGGTGGAGGTTAGGTGAAAATGGTTGTCAACTTTATTAACTGTAACTATTTAAATTTATATGCTAAGGTTGGGCGTATAATTGAACAGGATATTGACTCTCTTGCCATGAAAAAAGAGAATACTCAATAGCTGCGGCTGTAAATAGCTCTCAAATCTGTTAAGAGATGTAGCTATAAGCTATAAGTTTGTTCTTGAAAACAAAACAAAACCTATGGCCGTTTGCAGCAGCTAAAGATAAAAAACGTTAATGTTTGGAAAAAGCCCCCCAGTGGCTCAGTGGTATGTCTGCGGACTTACACGCTAAAATCCGGGTTTCGATACCCGTGGTGGGCAGATAGCCCATTGTGTGGTTTTGTGCTTAATTCAAAACAAAAACAAAAAGTGTGGAAAAGGTGGCAAATGTTTCTTTGCAGCCTTTGGCACGTGGAGAGAATAGAAGACGAAGAAAATGAGTTAATAATATATATATATATATATACATACACAGCATATTTCGAACAAAATACAAACACACTTGCATATTTTAGGAAGGAAAAAAACTTCACAATACACTGTCTTTGTTATGTATACTTCTGGGAATTGAACCCCGTATACTGTCGTCAGAAAATCCGTAATGGTTTGCCAGCCCGACAAAAAAAACATAGAGAACGTAAACAGTAAGAATACAAGAATTATTATAGCAGGGTTGAAAGTCATAATTAAGTGTGTTTCAAATAAGATGTTGTTTCAACTTTAATTTTTGTGTTTTTTTCAGTGACACGTTAAGAGTAAGTGAATCATTCATATATTTGTATCAATGGAAAACAATCAGTAGTTTTATTGCAGAGATGAAACTGTTTTATTACAAATAGAAACATATCTGGTTTAAAAATTATTTGCTGCGAAATTCCTGTAAAATCAACAAATTCATTTCTTCTCTTCTTTAAGCCACGGATCTTCTGAGCTTAACACGACTTTACGTCATCGCACGCACTGTTCACCAGACTCTTCTAATCATTCAAAGCGACTCACAACAAACTTACCAACTTTTGATAGCCAGAAAATAACAACTGACGTATTCTCAGCAGTGTTCGATTTTAACGTAATTTGGTTTGTTTTGAATTTCGCGCAGAGATACTTGAGAGCTACCTGCGCTAGCCGTTCCTAATTTAGCAGTGTGACACGAAAGGAAAGGAAGCTAATCATCACCACCCACCGCCAACTCTTTGGTTACTCTTTTACCAACAAATAAAGGAACTGACCGTTACATTATAACCCCTCGCGGCTAAAAGGGTGAGCACGTTTGGTGCGATCAGAATTGGAACACGTGACCCTCGGATGAAGAGTCGAACGCCTTAACCGACCTGGCCATTCCGGGCCGAACTTCAGTTACTAAGATATTACATAATTAGTTTATATTATGTAGATTGTACTTTATAGCATATTTCATATGTTATATTAAATAATTCAAAAACACAAATAAACGTATAATTGTATTTAAAATATAATAACATTATACTTTTATCATATTATGGAAGTTATTTGTAGAAATAAAATAAATAACAAACATCCACACAATAATTTAACAGCAAATGTTGTAAAAATTAATAATCTTATTTACTGTTTGTTTGTTTTTTGAATTAAACACAAAGCTACACAATGGGCTATCTGTGCTCTGCCCACCACGGGTATCGCAACCCGGATTTTAGCGTGTAAGTCCGCAGACATACCGCTGAGCCACTGGGGGGCTCTTATTTACTGAATGCAATTTCCATTTCACTAGATGTAAGGGCAGTTTAGGTGTATGATGTAACCCTTATAGTGTTTTCATCAGATAAATAATTTATGTACAACTTTACATTAACAACAAGAAGTAAATAATGAAACAATTAAAATGATTTTTATCAAATTATCTGGTTCTTTAGAGAATTAAAAAAGTTTGTAAAACAAGAATTGGCCTATAAATTTACTTAACACCACTGTTTTTTTAGTAGCAAATCATGTATTAAGATGTTCTTTTGACTAACGTTTTCAGTGGGGTCGAGCTTAACAGCTGTGTGGGTATGCGTGATATAATGCTTCATGGCCTTGGATCCGTACCGAGCCTAACAGCTGTGTAGGTATGCGTGGTACCATACTTTATGGCCTCGGATCCGTAGAGTGTCCTCCATATTAATTGCATCAACATAGCATATGGTCATCAATGGTATGTCCCCACAGTGAGTTGGGGGTGAAGGTGAAAAACGTGGGTTCTCGAAATGTCCCCTTAACGTTTTTTGTCGCTCCGGGATACTTGTACCGTCCCGGAGGAGCCATTCCACCTTCGCTGGCCTCTGTATATTTTAAAAATAGTAAAAAAATCAAATCATTCATTCAGAAACTGCATGAAACATTCAAGATGTTTATGGTGCGGAGTCTCTCATTGAAAGAAAATCTCGAAGGTGGTTCCAAAAGTTCAGATCAGATGACTACAGATCCAGTGATGCACCACGTTCTGGTTATCTTGTTAAATTTAATGATAACTTGCTGCTGTCTCAACTTGATGAAAATTGTGCTGTTGCAGTTAAAGAACTAGCACAGAAGTATAATTCAACCCATTCTACAGTTCACCCTCATTTGCAACACCTCGAAAAAGTGTCAAAACTAGGAAAATGAGTCCCCCACAATTTTACAGAAGCCAACCTTAGAGCAAGAGTGGACATTTGTTCTTCTCTGCACTATTGTGAACGTAACTCAGGAGAGTTATGTTTTTTTAGAAGAGTTTACTGATTGGAAATGAAAAATGGATATTTTATAAAAATTTTAAACGCCGCAAGTTATGGCTCAGTACAGATAAACTGGCTAAAGCACAGCCGAAAATGGACCTTTACCTTAGAAAATTTTTATTAAGCATTTGGAGAGATAGTGTTGGTGTGATCCACTTTGAGTTGCGATTACCCAATGTAACGATTATGTGATACTTCTATTGTCAACAATTAGAGCACTTGAATGTCGCACTGAAAGAAAAGAGGCGTTTGATCAGTCGTTGAAGTGTTGTGTTACACCTGGATAATACACTGCCTCACACAACAAGGATCACATCTGTAAAGTCTGAAGAACGAGACTGGGAAACACATCCACATCTTACTTATTCTCCAGACCTTGCTCCATCTGATTATCGTCTATTCCAAAGTTTGAAGAGCTGTCTTGATGGAAAAGAGCTTGGAATGCATGGTGATATCAAATCTACCTTCTCTACATTATTTTCCTTTAAACCCCAAGACTTATAGAATTAACATAAAGTAGCTTGTAAATCGTTGGCAGGAAGCAAATTATTATAATGAAATTGATGATTAAACATTAAAAGCGTTTGAAATCCTTTCTTTTTTTTCGAACCTAAAAATCGGACATTATTTAAGGGATACTCGCTATTTAAAGTAAACTTTTTGTGTCAGGGCTTCACACTTGAAATCAATATTGCGTTTTTGCTGTCGAGACGGATATCATTATAACAATATTACTGCACAGACGTATCGAAAGCTGGGCTTCATTGTTATTTAAAATCTAAAAAAACCAATGTTTTCTGAAGTATTCAATTACATTTTCATCAAAAAGTGAACAATTAATAAATCTAATAATTATTAACAAGTAAAGATTCTTCAATTCTGAGATAAAAATGATAAAAGTATATATAAAACGTAAGTTTAAATGTAAGGGTTTTACCTATATAAAGTATTGGTTTCCACATTTAACTTTTGCATTTTTACCACCGAGAAATTTCTACAAACCTCTACTAACTAGAATTTCTTAGAAATATTTACCAATCAGAAACCTGTACAAACCTTTTCCATCAAGAAACTTTTTTCAAATATTTACTGTCCAGAAACTTGTAGGAACATTTACGATCTAGAAACGCTTATAAACCTTTACCACGTACAATCTTTTACAAACCTCTATTTTCTGAAAACTTTACAAATCGTTATTAAATAGAAACTTTTAAAATTTTATACACCTTTACCACCTGGAAACTTCCACAAACCAAATATCCATTTTTCAAAGTATACCCTTTAATTAAGAACAACAGAATAGACTTGTAACCATGATATTTGACAATCATAAGATCTCACTCTGGAAACACCACAACATATGCTAAACTTAGTCTTCACCATTAAAACTCTCAAAATTGAATTTGACTACAATTGCGGTAATCACATGTACACGTAATAATTATCTAAGGAACACATAAATTATTATAATGATGTGTGTTAGTGATAATAAAATGAGGAAGAACACAAATTATTATAATCATGTGTGTAGCTCATAAGAATAACGTATGTGTATAAACTAACGAGAACGGTACTGTTTTTGTGTAAAGATAACGTATATGTACAAACTAACGAGAACAGTACTATTTTTGTGTAAAGATAACGTATATGTACAAACTAACGAGAACAGTACTGTTTTTGTGAGGGGATCGAATCTCGGAACATCGCGTTTCAAGCCCGTACATTTATCGACAACGGAATTGGAACAAGCTAAAGAGAAGCTAGTAAATTCAAAACATGCACACGAAATTATGATTTCTTTTTTGCCTGACATGTGATCAGACAAGGACATACGAAAAGGACAGAATTGTTTTGATACGCGGCCCGGCGTTGCCAAGCTCGTAAGGTGCGCGACTCGTAATCCGAGGGTCGCGGGTTAGCGCCCGCGTCGCGCCAAACATGCTCGCCCTTCAAGCCGTGTGGGCGTTATAACTTGACGGTCAATCCTCCTTTTCGTTGGTAAAAAGTAGCCCAAGAGTTGGCGGTGGGTGATGATGACTAGCTGCCTTCCCTCTAATCTAACACTACTAAATTAGTGACAGATAACACAGGTAGCCCTCGAGTAGCTTCATGCGAAATTTAAAAACAAAACAAACTTTCCAAACGTGTCGCGTTCTTCAGTTGTTAAAAAGTATTAAAATACTTAAATCTATGTTGTATTTTTTATTCAAAATTCTGATGTTAAGTAACGTTACGAATATATCTAATACAGATATGCTTCTCATAGTGGTAAAACAAATACACATAGGTAGCGAGAATCTGTATACAACTCTCACGAACAGCAGTCTATTCTCGTAGACTACTGAGAAGTGTCAACGGAACGTATCTGAAGAGATACTGCGACAGCAAATGCATTCCAAATTCAGCAGCTTAAGCTAACTACGTTAGTCTTAACAATTCTTAAGGGTAGGTTTCCAATATACACAAAGAAACAGAGAATTCATCCAAGCTTAATCCGTACTGACTTCTAATTTATTTCCCTTTTTGGATTCGTCATAATTTTAACCTGTTTTCTCATATGATTCTGAAATTTTATCAGAGTTTGTCTTCTTTTGGTGTGTGTTTTTTTAATTTCGCGCACAAAGCTACCCGAGAGCTATTTGTGCTAGCCGTCCCTAATTTAGTAGTGTAAGACTCGAGAGTAAACAGCTAGTCATCACCACCCACCTCTAACTCTCTGCTATTATTTTACCAACGAATAGTGGGAATGACCGTCATATTATAACGCTCTCACGGCTGAAAGGGCAACCATGTTTGGTGCGACGGCGATTCGAACCCGCGACCCTCGGATTACAAGTGTTCTTTTGATTTGAGCACAAATCTACACAACGGATTATCTGTGCTTTTCTCATCATGAGTATCGAAAGCATGTTTCGAGGGTTGTATTTCTGCAGACAAACCGCTGTTACTTTGTGGACGTTTTTAGAGCGTATAAAATCAAGTTCTTAGAGGTTTGATAGAAATTAAACACACAAGCTCGAAGGAGATTTTTGTAAACATGTTAGATGCCTAATCAATCCAAGTTTTAATTAATTTAGTGATCTTCTCGTAACCAAGTAAACTTGTCAAATTCAAAAAAAAGAGAAAGAAAACTATGTATAAGTAAAAAAACCATTAATCTCGAGTAGTATCGGATTTAATAATAAATACTTTGTCAAGATATCATTTGTAATACAATATTTTAGAGCACAATAAGGTAAGATTTTTATTTTTGTTTCGCTACCCCGTAAGCAGTAAACTAGTAATTTCTGTTATCAGTGATTAGCAAAACATTTTATATCAACTTCAATGATAGCTACACAATGGGCTATCAGTGCTCTGCCCATCGCGGGTATCGAAACCCGAATTTTAGCGTGTAAGTTTGCAGACATACCACTGAGCCACTGAGGGAATTTTTCCACACATTAACGTCTTTTATCTAATTACACGTATTCACCTTCAGGCACACTGAGATATTCAGACAACATCCTAAACAATATCCTTTTTTAAACCTAAAACAATTCACTTCGACAACGAAATGTAATTTGTGATCATTGTTAATTTGATGAATATTCCAGCCTGTTTCACTCTACATACGTGGGAAGTTGACAAAATGTTACTGTTTCAAACTGCAAGTGACGATTTTACTGTATGTAGATTGTATCTGGTTTGCTATTTTTATTTAAAAAAAAACACAAATATTTTGTTTGATAAATTTATTTTTTTACAATTCAGGTTTTTATGTCAAATCTGTTCTATTTCACCCACACAAACATTTATTTTTTTTACCCGAATTGTAGCCGATCTTTAACTGTGGACCATTCAAAAAATACCAATGGAAGGCAACAATAAGGCTCAAACACTATCCTTAAATTGTGTAAACCATTCACGAAATACTAATGGAAGGCAACAATAAGGCTCAAATACTATCCTTAAATTGTGTAAACCATTCAAGAAATTTTAGTCGAACGCAACAATGAGGCTTAAATATGATCCTTAAATTGTGTAAACTATTCAAGAAATACTGATGGAAAGCAACAATAAGACTCAAACACTATACTTAAATTGTAAAAACCATTCAAGAAATTCTAATGGAAAGTAACAATAAGGCTCAAACACTATCCTTAAATTGTGTAAACCATTCAAGAAATACTAATGAAAGATAACAATAAGGCTCAAACACTCTTCTTAAATTGTGTAAACCATTCAAGAAATATTGATGGAAGTGTTACGTTTTTTATGTGGACTCAACGCAACAGAAAGACACAGATAACAGCTTGTATAATTTAATACAATAAACTATTATATATGTGACAGATATAAAATAAATTATATAATAACAATGACACATGTTCAGTTTCCACCTTCAAAATTAATTACAATGCAAAATGGTACTGGCCTGTGTCCAATACAATGATCCAAAATGAAAGTCCAAAAGTCCAGATCAGAAATCCAAAATTCCAGTCTGAAGTTTGAATGGAGAAGTCCAGAAACAATTCACAGTCCAATAAATTTGACGAAGTTCTTTTTACGATGTCTTTGATGAATGTCTCAAATTTGTCGTTTTCCAACTTGCCTCGGTCTACCCTAAACAGTTCTATACGTGTTAACCTTCAGTATAACCAGTAATTCGAATGAATCGTAAAGATTAACGAAATAAAATCACAGTTTTTGTAGATCTAGCTCCAGTCACAAATCCAAGTTGAATAAACACACAGCAAACGTTGAAAAATCCTCAAACGACAACAACATCTCTTAAATCGAATAAAAACGAATGACTGACTGACTTTCTTCGCATCGCCGTCTATTTATATACTAGTAGGCCTACTGTGTTCTCGAACAATTGCGTAACTTCCCCAGAATTCCAGAGTAATCTCGCATGCCTGTTTTTGCACGAGGCTCGTATAGACACCAGGCTAAAATACATGATCGATCTACCTAATTCTAGAAATTTCTACATACGCTTTATACATAACAGGAAGGCAACAATAAGGCTCAAACACTCTTCTTAAATTGTGTAAACCATTCAAGAATATTTGGGGGGAAGGCAACAATACGGGTCAGAACTATGTTTATATTGTGTAAACCATTCAAGAAATACTGATGGAAGGCGACAATAAGGTTCAAACACTCTCCTTAAATTGTGTAAACCATTCAAGAAATACTAATGGAAGGCAACAATAAGGCTCAAACTTTACCCTTAAATTGTGTAAACCATTCAAGAAATACTAACGTAATGCTACCGCAAAGCTCAAATGTTCCTCAGCTATATCATATTAACTTGTATTTTATTTTTCTAATGCAACTTAAAAGTTTGTCTCCACAAACAACGCACGTCTTCAATTTTACATCTAGTTACTGTTTTTCTTACTTAATATCACAGAGTATTATAAGGATTTGAAAAGAAATTTGTTCCGGTATTTCCATCCGAACCAACACCTAATGTCTACATGGGCTAAACAACCACGTCCTAGATTTCGAGGACTGAAGTTTTACTGTTCCTAATTTCTCAGTTACTGTACAGCAACCGTCATTATCAAGTGTGGAGAAATGAACGGAAGTGAAGTCATTAATTACGCAACCATACCTGAAAATGTAAACACAACTGAGTGACGTCATAGCACATAGTTTTTGATTTACAGGACGATTTGCTTATCTACAGATTATCACGAGTACTTGAAAAGGAAAATTTTTAAATGACGTTATTTTACATAAAAAGTGATATATTTCACTGTGCAGTTAGTATAATTCATTAGAAACAAGGAATACTTTTGATGTAACACAACTTTAAATAAATAAATAATTTTCGTTTTCAAAGTGTCGTGATAAAGAAAAAATAAGTCTCCGTTATAACAATGATCACTTGTAACCAAACACCTTCGATAGAACTGAAAACGTCCACACAATAATTTATATTTACCAATCAATGATTACTTTTAAATTTCTAAATAAACTTCGTTTGTTTCAATAATAATATAAATACAAACTTTGTCGACAAAACTAAAATTTTCGAGCTCAACTGGTGTGTCACTCAGAGTCGTGTTTTAAGATTGGTGAATTTTTAAACTTTTAAGTTTGTTTTCTTAAATTCGTGCAAAACTACTAGTCCATAGTTTAGCAGTGTATGACTAGAGTGAAGGCAGCTTGTCATCACCACCCATTGCCAACTCTTACGCAACTTTTTTACCAACGAAAAGTAGAATTCATCGTGACTTATAACACCACCACAGAATTGGTAAGCATATTTAGTGCGACCAGTATTCGAACCCGCGCCACTCGGATTACGAATCGAACGCCTGGACACGCTTGCTATGTGGTGACAAACATTTTAAGACATAATTATTTAGTTCTGATTTAAAAACAAGATTTTATAAGTGGAACTAGAAACTTTTATAAAATCAATAATTTGACATTCAAAGTTTAGTTTTAATCTCTATAACATTTAATTCTATGATAAAATCATTTTATTAAAAGCTCAATATTTTTATCTAATTAATAAAATATACGTTCAAAATGTACTTCTGAACTTTACAGCAGAAGTTTCGTTTGATGTGTTAACGACTATAATAATTTTATTATGTACCAAATACAACACTTTATAGATGGAAGTGAAACTTTCATAATATAAAACTAACCGGTATTAAAGTTTAGTTTTAACTTTTATCATAGAAATTCTTTCGTTGGACCACAGAAAATGGACCATAAACACAAAGTTATTTTCAAAGCCATCTGTATCACTTCAAACATAAGACACCACTAAATTATGGTCTGTTGTATATCTTCTCACCAACTGGATATTTGTGTACTTGTCTAAAAATACATTATGTTAAATATATTCTGGAAAGTGTAAAAGCAGTTAATAAATGTGAACAAAATAAACAAATGTAAATTAGATTCTGAAACGGATCTCAAACAAAAATAACGTATTTTTTAAATATTAAACTGTATTTACCGTATTTTAACTGTTATGCAGTATTGCACATAAGTCTGGTACGTAGGAAGAACATAAGATAAGATACACATGAGAAACATTTTTTTAAATCAAATATATATGTGTAGACAAAACACCTTTAACTATTTACCAGGCTACAGTATTCCAGCAATAAGATACTGAACCATTTTCTATTATTATTTTCAATTTAACTTTAGTGGTTTTATTGTACCTATCCAATTCTAGTATTTATGCTACCTTAATAATAAGATGTCATAATTAATTATATATTCTTCAAAAAGAGATTCGCAAAAGGATATTTTTTATTTTAAAGAGAAACATATGTAATGACGTTACAAGCTCAGAGTATAAGTCTGATTGTCAGACCAAAATGACAATTACAGTTGTGCACTTTGAAAACGGAGGAAAACATTGGAATTTTCGCTAAAACGCATGCATGTCCAATAAATTTGTTTGAGAGATCATGTGCAAATTATTTATAAAATTGATGGGTTCTCTGTTTCCATCGCTCAGTTTTTAGCCACCGACACGCAATACAGTTACGCCACGACTGACTGTAGCACAATGCAACAACGCAACAACGCCATTGGTCACGGGGAAGCAGGCGAATCTCGACCAGATGTAGCCAGAGCTGTGAATGTCCATTCAAGCACCATAACAAGACTATGGAATTGTCACCAACAACATGGATCAACTCGTGACCGTCCACGATCTGGCAGACCTCGTGTGCAGAATGTTGACAGATTTGGTGGTGGCAGCGTCGTGATGTGGGCTGCCATCGCCTACAATGCCAGAATAAACCTTTTGCATATTCAAGGGAATATTACGGCTCAAAGATACTTCGACGAAATTCTTATATTCCATGTACAACTCATCACGGTGAACATCAGAGACGTTTTTCCACATGAAAACGCCCGTCCTCACAGAGCCCGACTCACCACTGTCTTTTTAAGACACAACAACATCAAAGTTCTTTTATGGACCTCGAGATCAGCAGATTAAAACCCCATCGAACATCTTTGGGACGAGTTAGACCGACGTCTGCGACGGCAATAACCTCAGCTTGCAGCAGCTTTGCAGGCTGAGTGGTCAGCCATTCCACATGATGTAATTCGTCATCTCATCGCTTGATGAGTTATTGATGCTCATGGGGGACATACTCGTTATTGACGTTGAGTGACGTTAAGCATCAACGAGTGAGCGTGAACTTCGCCTTTGCAGACATTGGATGTTTGGCAGTGAATGTGAAAAGTTTCAAACCTGTCATACAGAATTACCCGGAATAAACTTGTTAACAATTTGTCTCAAATTTTGCCTTTTGCGTTTGTTTTTGAAGAGTACACTTTGTTTCAAAATAACAAAAAGTTATTTTACAATTATTAACTGAAGATATAATTTTTAATAACTTAAACTGCTCTGTGAGACAAAACTCCTGATATTTTAACTTATGCATTTTGGAAGCCAGGTGATTAAAACGATTGACTCGTTATCCAAGAGTCGTGGATTCGAAAACCTTTCACGTCAAGTTTGTTTTTGGAATTTCGCACAAAGCTTCTCGAGGGCTATCTGTGCTAGCCGTCCCTAATTTAGCAGTGTAAGACTAGAGGGAAGGCAGCTAGTCATCATCACCCACCGCCAACTTTTGGGCTACTGTTTTACCAACGAAAAGTGGGATTGACTGTCATATTATACACCCCCAAGGCTAGGAGGGCGAGCATGTTTAGCGCGTCGCGGACGCGAACCCGCGACCCTCGGATTACGAGTTACACGCCTTATGCGCTTGGCCATGCCAGGCCCTTTCACATCAAACATGCTCGCCCTTTCATCCATGGGGCATTATAATGTGACGGCCTTCCCCACTATTCCTTGGTAAAAGAGTAGCCCAAGAGTTGGAGGAGAGTGATGTTGACTAGCTACCTTCCTTCTTGTCTTATACTGCAAAATTAGGGACGGCTAGAGCAGATAATCCTCGTGTAGCTTTGCGCAAAATTTTAAAACAAATGGATATTGTAAACCTCCTCAGACAAACTAATCGAAAATTAAAGAAACTCACAAAAGTTATGAAATGTTGTAGTGATTCTGTAATTTCTTTATTTTCATAATGTGAATAACTTTTGTAATTTCCAATATTGGAAGATTATACGATCATGCTCACCATATTACAAAACATCTGTTTATTAGGTTTAACAGTTTATTGTTATTGGTGAAGCAAAATAATAAAAGGATAGAGGGTCTGTAAGTTTAAAAACTGTAAGCGTGTCTGATTTCGGTGTACAATAAATTGGAATATTGAAAAATTATTAAAACTTATGGTCTCATAAAAGGGGACGCATTTCAATTTCCGAAAAAGCGTAGGATGTTTTCAACGACAAGTAAAGGTCAAAAGGTCAGTGAAACCGAGTCATACCTGGTATTTAAAGACCTAAATCCTGGCACAGAGAAAGTGAAGAAAGAGACGAAAGTATATGTCAACTTTTCTCATAAAGTTTTTAGAAAAAAGATGGTGCGTGGATTGGACACTTAACAGGTAATTTGTTACTTAAAAACAGAACCCAGTTACTTGTATGTGAAACGTTTTGTAGTGGAACGTTTAATTATGTCTGTATTACGATCTAACGACACGTTGACGTTTGGAGAGTATTTGCGACACGGTATTCCAGGATAATATTACCCTCTTGTTTGCTTCATTGGCTGGTTGTTTAGAATTATGCACAAAGCTACATAATGAGCTATCTGTACTCTGCCCTTCACGGGTATTGAAACCCGATTTCTAGCGATGAGTCCACAGATATACTTCTGAGCCATTGGAGGAAAATATTAGTTTATAGTAGGTATATAATGCTATAAAACTTTGTTTATTTTCATGTATATTGTAGAAGATTTCAGAGAAAACATGTTACAATGAGTTGACACAAGCACTAATCCTCATATCGGTCATATTATATGGAACTTTAGAGGATTCATGTTATATGAATTATGTATTTGCTTTTTTATGGTTGGGATTAGTGTTAATCTTTATACTAGACGTATTATAGAAAACTGGTTTCAGATTTTATATGGAACATAACTAAGGGAGTCTATAGAAATGTTTACACTAAATACAACATATATAGGATGTTCAAATGTGAAAATATTTTAAGAAGCTGACACTAGTGTGTGTGTGTATATTTTCTTGTTGCAAAGCGACATCGGGCTATATATTGAGTCCACCGAAGAGAATCGAACACCTTATTTTAGCGTTGTAAATACGTAAACTTACCGTTGTTCCAGAGAGGGGACGCTGACACTCCTTTTTAAGAGCAAAATATTGAAACTCGGATTTAACGGTGTGAGTCCGCAGACATACCCTGTACCACTGGGTGGACAAATGTGTTGTAAAAACAATACGTGAATAAATAACTTTACAACGAAAGCTAACTCCACTAACGGTCCCCATATTAACAGTGTAAGACTAGAAAGAAGACAACTGGTCAGCACCATCCAAAGCCAACTCTTGTGCTACTCTTTTACCAACGAATAGCGAGATTGACCGTCACATTATTACGTCCACATAGCTGCTGAAGACTTTTGAATAGGCGTATATTTATTTTTAGGTTTCCAAGTTTGGTTAATAATAATAAGACGTGCTACCTGTTTCATTTTCTTCTTTGAGTGGGCCCGGCAAGGTCAGGAGGGTTAAGGCGTTCGACTCGCAAACTTAGGGTCGTAGGTTCGAATCGCCGTCACATCAAACATGATTGCCCTTTCAGCCGTGGGAGCGTTATAACTTGACGGCTAATCCAACTATTCGTAAGAAAATGAGTAGCCCAACAGATGGCTGTGGATGGTGATGATTAGCTGCCTTACCTCTAGTCTTACATTCAAAATAAATCATATTTGCGTGTTTCATTAATCACTATTTAATGGGGTTGCTACGCTGTGCCTATTGCAGGGACCGTGTCTCATGTTATTCTGCTGTGATGAAAACCACCCATGGTCTGTTTAAAGTTATAATTGTGAGTTTTAAATACAATAAATGAACTAAATAGAGTGAAGTAAAATTCATTAAATGTGTTGACATTTTTATTAAGTCAAATAAAATAAAATAAAAATAACAGAAACATATTTTCGAACGGTTTTCAATCCAAATGTTCTACTCTGGTTTATACAAGTGAAAACTATTTAGAGTTAATAATGTTTTCATTTCGAATAATTTTACAAATGTAAGATATACCCATCCCAGCCTAGCTCAAGGGTTAGCTCGAAGAATATAAAGCTAAAATGCTGTGTTCGATTCCAGCTGTAAATGCATCGATACACCGCAGGTTATATATTTGGCAAACCTACAATAACATTTAAGTTCATGGAAACGCTAGCTCTATTTACTCACTAAATAAAAACACCAAATACATGAAGCTTGTTCGTACTAAATTAACATATCGAATTGAAATGTGCTCCTGATATGAGCTCCAAGAAGCAAGATAGTCGGAAGTTCAAATGTCAGCTACAGTCTAACACTTTACATTTTTATCATGAAAACTCAGTTTCTTAAAACTTTGTTTGTTCTTGAATTTCCCGCAAAGCTACTCGACGGCTATCTGCGCTAGCCGTCCCTAATTTAGCAGTGTAGGACTAGAGAGAAGGCAGCTGTTCATCACTACCCACCACAAACGATTGGTGTACTCTTTTAAAAACAAATAGTGGGATTGATCGTGTCATTATAAAGCCCTCACGGCTGAAAGGACGAGCAAGTTTGATGTGACGGGGATTCAAACCCGCGACCTTCAGATTACGAGTCGAACGTCTTTACCCACCTGGCTAAAACTTTAAAAATGAATATTTCTTAATGGATTAATGAAATAAGCAGAATATATTTTTTGTTTTTCTCCTTTCACACCTGTAAGTTCGTAATTATAAGTCCTAACTACATGAGAATTTTAGAATCTTCTAATTAACGTCTATAGAATTTGTTATACAACAGAACTTTCCTTTGGAAAGTAGATCCTTTCTTCGTCTTTCTTCGTTTTCATGGGTGAGCAGAAAAGTAGTTCGAGTTATTGTGTTTCTTGTTTTATTATTTGACCGATATTAGAAACACAGCCGAAGAAAACAAAACAAACAAAAGGCTTTAGTGTCGATAGCAGCGCCACCTAAGTAAATTCCGTTTCGTATATCAGTAATATGTAATTGTTATTACTTTATTTACTCTGGTTTCTTTTTAGATACCTTTTTTACAGAAGATAATTTTTCGAGTAACGAATAGAACGTCGAGAAAATAATGTATTTAGGTTATACAGGGCAGTTCTTTCGTTGTAATGGTCTATTTATTAAATTATAGAAAGTTATATGTTAAAGACACGAACGTGCGCTCGCCTGTTTCAATACGTTTTTAGATATACACTCGATTTATGAACAACCGATCGATACCCAATGTCAGTTTTTAGAAATCCACAGTGTGTTTGGTAACATCAGGTTAGACGATTACCGTAAGAACAACAATATGAATTTCTAAATTGTTTTAACAAACTTCTGTAGTTTTTGATACTGTATGCTTTATGTCGGTTTTTGTTTAAACAGAAACTTGCTCAGAAACAAAATTTTTGATAATATACTTATTTCTCCTTTGTGAAAAATGAAATCTTTATTAGAAAGGATAAAAACTCTATCACCTCAGAAAGCAAATTATAGAAGACTTTGGGCCGGCGTGGTCAGGTGAGTTAAGGCGTTGAACTAGTAACTTGAGGGTCACGGGCTCGAATCCCAGTCACACCAAATATGCGCGCGCTTTTAGCCGTGGGAGCGTTATTATGTGACGCTCAATCCCATTATTGGTTGGTAATAGAGTATTTAAAGAATTGGCAGTGGGTGGTGATGACTAGCCTCCTTCCCTCTAGTCTTACACTTCTAAATAAGGGGCGGCTAGCGCAGATAGCCATCGTGTATTTTTTATCGAAATTCTAAAACAAAACAAACAAATTGTTTGTTTGAAACAAACTATTGAAACAATTACATCGTGAGCTGTTACACATAGTATGACATTATCTTTCAACTTTTCAAAATCAGTTGTTTTGATTGTCATCTGTCTTTCTTCGTCGGCAATTACAGTATAGCTGTGGAATATGTCGAAAAAAACTGCGGTGTGATTTGCGCTAATGATTTGGTTTATTTTGTATTTCGCGCAAAGTTTCTCGAGGGCTATCTGTGCTAACCGTCCCTAATTTAGCAGTGTAAGAGTAAATGGAAGGCAGCTAGTCAACTTTTGGGCCACCCTTTTACCATGGAATAGTGGGATTGACCGTCAAATTTAACGCTCCTACGACGTAAAAGGCAAACATATTTCGTGCGACGGGGATTCGAACCCACGACCCTCAATTTACGAGTCGAAAGCCTTAACTCACCTGGCCATGCCGAGCCCCTGGTTTTGGTTATCTTGATTCCGTTAGTATAGACCAATAACAAAACATTCATATTCAACAAGTATTCTTTCAAAACCTGACGGTATTTTGTCACTATGTGTTGACCTTCGCCGTAATGACAAGCCTTCTCATTTGAAAATTTCTTACACCACCCATGACTAGTTTTGAGAAAAATTATCCCTAATGTTTGCACAATTTTTTGCTTTTAACATTAAGATTCCCTCGCGCTAGTACAACTGTAAGCCCACGGATTTACAACGCTAAAATCATAAGTTCGATTCCCCTCAGTGAGCTCAGCAATTAGCTCGATGTAGCTTTGTTATAAGAAAACACACACATAAATTATAAATATTTATTTAACGTTAAGATTTCTCTCGATATATTGTAACTTCCTGAAACACGTTAAAACGACGACATCAATTTCAAGATGTCTTCCTTTCATTGAACCACAAATGACTGTACTTTTGTTAAGCAAGAAACCAACTCGGTTTTGGATAACACGTCAACGACTAACGTTTGTCTCACTCACTGTGTACATTTTACCTGACCAATGGTTATCAATCCGTCGGTCTGGCATGGACAAGCGTGTTAAGGTTTACACAATTTAAGAGCAGTGTTTGAGCCTTATTGTTGCCTTCCATTAGTATTTCTTGAATGGTTCACAGTTTATGATCGGCTACAATTCGGTTCAGAAAAAATAAATGTTTGTGTGTATATGACAGAACAGAATTCACATAAAAACCTGGATTGAAAAAATAAATTTATCAAACAGTAATATGTGGCTTTTTTAAAGTAAAAACAAAAAAAGATAAAATCTACATACAGTAAAATCGTTACTTGCAGTTTAAAACCGTAACACTTTGTCAACTTCCTACGTATGTAGAGTCGAACAGGCTAGAACTTTCAAGAAAATAACATTTATTACAAATAACGTTCTGCAGTGAACGTAGATTGTTTTGGGTTTGAAAATACGGGTATTGTACAGGATGTTGTCTGAATATCTCAGTGCGCCTAAAGGTGAATACGTGAAATTCAATAAGTGCTGAGGTAATTGGTGGCTAGGCACTGGAAAAATTCTCTCTGATTCTTCGTAGTATAAAATTAACATTATAATAAAAGTCAAGGCTAGTCGGACATGTCTGCGTGTGTTTCCGGAAGAAATCTTAGAAGCGATAAATGTCTACGATGAAACTTCAACTGCATATAAACATTCTTCCTTGGCTATAAACGTGGCAGTTGCATTTATTGGCCATAACTTGTTTATTAAACGGCTAACGTCCAACTCCACACTTGATGGAGAGCGTGGCTTCTCGAAAAGTTGTTGTTGTTTTAGAATTAAGCACAAAGCTGCACAATGGGCTAACTGTGCTCTGCCCACCACGGGTATCGAAACCCGGATTTTAGCGTGTAAGTCCGCAGACGTACCGCTGAGCCACTGGAGGGCTTCTCGAAAAGTCCCCTTAACGTTGGTTCATCGATCTGGGGTACTTGTACCGTCCAGGAGGAACCATTCCACCTTCGCTAGCCTTAGAATATTCTAAAAATAGAAGAAAAACTACATGTCATTTATTTATTAGCATCATTTGCTAAAAGAAAGAAAAAATTACTGTGGTTAAAATTGGCATTTTAGGATTTTCGTTTTGTGCTATAAGAGTGTGAACAGTTCAGGTTATTCGCTTTTTTTGGCTATAAAACTACAGAAAGGGTTTATCTTTAATCAACCCGCAATAGTTATCTATCCCTGTTTTCAAGCATTGTCTTTCTATGTGCTACTGAAAAGACTCGTTTCATTTATGAACAAGTCTAATAAGTGGACTTTTCTTTAAAATAATTTTTATGCCAAGAAATATCTTTCGTAACACAATAAACTATACCCCAGGAAGCAACTGAAACGCTTGTTAATTTTCGTTCAAAACAAATGCGATGTTAAAGAGTCATTTTACATGTAATAGTGTATTGCATGATAACAGTAGAGTCATAAATTAATTATAAAATTCCGAGTACAAATTCATGACAAGAATAAAAACTTTCACCATTATACTCAACTTAATGTTTTCAAACGAAATTTACTGGCTCATTTCAACTTACTTCAGTTGAAAAGAAGGTTTCTATAAGGTCCGGCATGGCCAGGTGGGTTAAGGCATTCGACTCGTAATCTGAGAGTCACGGGTTCGAATCTCCTTCGTACGAAACATGCTCATTCTTACAGCCGTGGAGGCGTTATAAGGTGACGATCAATCCCATTAATCGTTGGTAAAAGAGTAGCCCAAGAGTTCGCCGTGGGTGGTGATGCTTAGCTGCCGTCACTCTACTCTTACACTGTTGAATTGAGGACGGCTAGCGCAAATCGCCCTCGAGTAGCTTTGTGCGAGATTCAAAAAGCAAACAAACAAATATTGTCATTGAAGTTTGAAGTATTTATGTTTGCACAAGAACTCACACGATTTTTTAGCTTCCGCTAAGATATGAAGAGAGTATTGATTTCGATAAATAACTGAAGATAATTTACTGTTTTAGTTTTTATTACTTGACTTAGATGGACAAAATTCATTTTTCCATATTATCTAGAAAAAAAAAAGTAAAACACAAATTTGTACGGGGTGGAGGTTAGGTGAAAATGGTTGTCAACCCAACTGCTGCTTTTTCGATTTTCATGCTGTGGTTGGGCGTATAATTGAAAAGGGTATTGACTCTCTTGAAATGACAAAGAAGAATACTCAAAAAACGCGGATGTAATTAGCTCTCAAATCCGCGAAGAGATGGAGCTATGAGCTAAAAATTTATACTTGAGAAAACAAAAAACTACGGGCCGTTTGCAGCAGCTAAAGATAAAAGACACTAATGTTTGGAAAAGGTAACAATTTATTTCTTCTTTGTAGCCTTCAAACAGCCAAGAAGTTTTATAATTAACATATTCTCAGAAGTGGTCGATGTTAGCGAAGTTTCGTTTAATTTGGTTTGAATTTTGCGCAAAACTACAAGAGGGCTATCTGCGCTACCCGTTCCTAATTTAGCAGTCTAAAACTAGAAGGCAGACAGCTAGCCATCACCACCTACCGCCAACTCTTGGGCTGCTCTTTTACCAACAAATATTGGGATTGACCGTCGCATTATAACGTCCTCACGGCTAAAAGGGCGATAATGTTTCTCGACGGGGATTCGAACCTGCGACCCTAAGATTACGTACGAATCGAAAGCCTTAATACGACCTCTGCCATGCCCGACCGACAGAAAATGGAAAGTGTGTGCTTGTTTTGTTACGGTAAAACCACATTGCGCTACCTGCTGAACCCCCTCAGGGAAATCGAACACCTTATTTTAGCCTTCTAAATCTGAAGACTTATCGCTGTACAACTGTGGAACGTAAACAAAAGGTAAAGTTGCTTAATTTTTTAAAGATTGAAGATTTTGTTTTAAGACAGGGGGCCCATTTCTTTTTTATTTAATAACACTTGGTCTCTTCTGGTACACCCTTTCTGCTCCGATTAACCCTTAAACCCTTCTAACCCACCAAAACAAAAAAATCCTGTTAATACCACTGATCAGAAATCACAATGAAAATTTAATAAAAATGCTTGCGTGTCATTTGTTTTTATATAATTTTATTACATGAAATAAAAAAGGCTTAATAACGTTGTGTAAAATATACCTATCTGTGTTTGACCTGAAAAACAAAACTTGTATTTCATAACAAAATGAATTGAAATCTCTAATTTTATAAATTAAAATACGGAAATCGAAGTTCAATTTTTTCTCTAATCATCAGTATAACGGTAAGTTATGTTTGTTTGTTTGTTTTAATTTCGCACAAAGTTACTCGAGGGCTATCTGTGGTAGCCATCTCTAATTTAGCAGTATAAGACCAGAGGGACGGAAGCTATTAATCACCACCCACCGCCAACTCTTGGGCTCCTCTTTTATTAACGAATAATGGGATTGGCCGTCACGTTATAACGTCCTCACGGCTTAAAGGGCAAGTATGTTTGGTGGGACTTTGATTCGAATTCGCGAATTACGAGTTGCATGCCTTAACACACTTGGCCATGCCGGGTCAGGTAAGTTATGAGACGTCTTTACTGTCTCAAAATCTCCTTCTTGTGAAAACTGCATAGTTTGTGAATGTTTGTTATGCCGTTTTTAATAAATATATCCCACATTTCGCCACCTTTTAAGGAACTGTTCTAGATTTGAAATAATTTGTGTATTTTCTTATAGCAAAGCCACATCGAGCTGTCTGTAGAGTACCCTGAAGGGACCCCCATATTTTAGCGTTGTAAATCCTTAAACTTACCGTTGTATCAGCGAGGTCCTTGAAATAGGTAAAAAAAAGAAATTGTATTTCTGCTAATAGTACATAATTTACAGTACTATTTATGTTTGCACTTAGGCACACCCAGATAGTGAAACAACCTTTATGGCGAAAACTCAGGTTCTTAAATATAAACAGACGTTTATAACACTAAAAACTTAACTGTAGAGAACCGAGAAAGAACTGCTCTTATATACGAATCAAACCGCAGATTTTTTAGTGTAGATCCAAGACCAATTATACAAAAGATTCAAAATCTGATAACATGTTGTTTAATTTTAGTACGCAAAAAGAACAGGAACAAACCAAATAAAGCAACATGTGCACAGAAGTTAATGCCGATTTAAAGTTGTCGTGGCAACTTTCAGAGTTGTGCCACAACAATTATGTATCACGGAAAGACGTTTTGAAGTATTTGACACGACTGGGGTTATAAACTGTATTATTTACGTCCTTTGATTTTGTTGTGTCACACAAACTTCGACAAATTAATGCTCCGCCCTCTTAGTATGGTCTTACAAATCACTGGACATTATCGTCATCAGTAATTCCTGGTGTTGAATCTATTTTTTGATTTATTAATTTACTGTAACCAATGTTTAAACAATATCCCATGAAAAAATGATGGATTTTAGCCTTGAGATAGGGTTCCGAAGAAATGGTAAATCATGTTCTCAGAATAATGGAATTTTGAATTTTTATAATCTGAGATTTATTCTGACGCGCAGACTCGTTTTAGTGTTAACAGGTACACAGATTCAACTGTTCGTCCATCAGACCATTGTTTTAGTGTTAAAATGTACACAGATTCAACTGTTTGACCATCAATCCATTGTTTTAGTGTTTCTTAGAAATCATACATAGAAGTTAATGACCAACATATTTTTGCAAAACTGATTTTGTTTACTTCATATTTTGTTTTAAATATATAAAAAGAAGTTCCGTTTATATGTTATACTCTGACACATATATGAAATACACACAGGAATTTTTATGAACAGATGTTTTATCTACCGCGTGTAATGAAAACAAATGTAATGTACATTTACTTTTACCTCTGTTTTATTACAAAACCACACAATGGGCTCTCTACCTCAGAGACTCAGCCCGAGTTATAAGCCCTATTGATGACATTCATTAAACCAAGAGACTTGACCGAATTGATTTAACCCCTGTAGCGTGGATTGAAACGTTATCTGATCAGAAACTAGAATTTGAACGAAGTTGCATTACCTGCAGCAACTTTTTGAAAATCAGGCGGACGGAAAACTATCTTTCACCTACCTCATCTATTTAACAACTAGGATTAAAACTTGAGTTAGGTGGATAAAATGATTTAAATTAAATATTAATATCTTATTTAATTATTGGGTGTTTGTGTTTTTGTATAACAAAGTCACAGGGAGCTATCTGCTGAGCCCACCGATAGGAATCAAACCCCTGATTTCAGGGTTGCAAGTTCGTAGATATACTGCTGTACTAGCAAGAGGCTAGTTAATTACTAATTTCTTTAAGTATTAATAAATTCTTGTTTTATGATAATTTTCTTAAGCTTTCAAATGTTCGTTTAATCTTTCTTTTTTGTGTACAACATTAGTTCCACATAAAACTGAAATAGAGAAAATTGATGCTTCAACATATTATTGGAAACATGAGCGACTTAAGAGAGCATCTGATATCACCATGAAAATTGACGTGTTAGACGCAATTTCATTTTGAAGTTATTCAATCACATATATAATAAAATACTTTCAAAAGTATGGATTTATTCTTGATAATGGCGGAAACTGTGGAAAAGTTGTTTGTTATGACGATTCTAGTGAAATCCAAACTCTCATTGAGAAGACTGATGCAGATGATTCTGTGAACGCGGAAAGTTTTGTGAACGTTGACAAGAATGTTTTAACAGAAACTGATGAAATTAATTTGAAATCTATAATAGAATCTCAAGATGGTAACAGTGTCAGAGAATGAGAAGATGAACAAAGTGGAAAAGATATTGAGAAGATAGAAGTTCTAACTTCATCAGAAGTGTTAAGTTATATTAACACTATAAAATTTTATCTAAAAATGAAGGAGAAAAATTCTTTCTGTTTTAACCACACAAGATGCCCGTTAAAAATACGACACTTTTTAAATTGAACACTTTTGTGTGTGTTTTGAATGTCTATTTTTGTTCTTATTCTAATAAATATAGCACAAACAGTATAATAACTTTATTTAGAAACATCTTACTTCCCTTGAGTCAAGCAAGTATAACGTTATGCGAATAAATTATACATATTTGTTGTTTTTTTAATTTCGCGCAAAACTATTTAAGCGCTATCTGCGCTAGCCGTTCCTAATTCAGCAGTGTAAGACTGGAGAAAAGGCAGCGAGTCATCACCACCCACCGCCAACTCTTGGACCACTACTCTTTTACCAACGAATAGTGAGATTGACCGTCACATTATGATGACGACATCGGGTTGTTAGTTGTATTCACCGATGAAAATCGAAATCCTTATTTTAGTGTTGTAAATTCAAAGATTTACCGCTGCCCCATCGGGGCACAAAATACACCTCCTATTTTTGAGCTTGTTTGTTTCAGAGAAAAGATGCATTGTGTTATCTACTGTGTTCATCACGAGGAATCGAGCCCAAATTTTATCATTGTAAGTCTACTGATTTACCACTATCCCACTAGTAGACTGACATTTAGTTTACATGTTTTTAGAGACTGGACTACCTCATAATATTTTTCAATCTAGAAAGCTGATGTTAGTTCGCTTCTGAATATTCTTATGTTTTTTTTTTTCTTTTCTTCATTACGTTTGCATATTTTCTTTTTCAGTCTTTCAGGTTTGGTTTGGTTTGAATTTCATGCTGAGCTATACGAGGGCTATCTGCGCTAACCGTTCTTTATTTCGCAGTATAAGACTAGAGGGAAGGCAGTTAGTCATGACCACCCATCGCCAACTCTTGGGCTACTCTTTTATCAATGAACAGTGGGATTGATTGTACATTCTTGCCCTAAACTTGTACTTCGTGTTTTATAATTAATTTATGGCTGTACTGTTATCATGTACTCCATGTAAAATGACACTTTTACATCACATTCGTTTCAAATGAAAATTCACAAACGTTTTAGATGCTTCCTGGGGCATAGTTTATCATATTACGAAATATATATCTTAGCATAACAATGATTTTGAAGAAAAATCCACTTACTAGACTTGTTCGTAAAGGAAACAAGTCTTTCTAGAAGCACTTAAAATGTGGACTTACAATGTTTTCAAACAGGGATAGACAACAAATGTGGGCTGCACACAGATAGCTCCTTTCTGTAGATTTTTAGCAAATAAAAAAGAACAAATTGAACTATTTATTCTCAAATGACAGATCACGAAAGTCTTAAAATACCGATTTCAACCACAATAGATTTTTTCGTACTTTTATTAAATGAGGTTAATAAATGTTCCCTCCTGCACACTACAAATACTCCGTAGCGATGATCCAAAGTTAAGAGGATATTTCGAGGACCATCGATCTTTACCTTCACCCCAACTCACATCCCGTGGCCATAACAATTTACAGAAAAGACAATATACGGATCCTATCCTACGAAATATATAACCACCCACACAGATTATGAGTTCGATTCCCCTAAAAATCTTAACCAACAGAACATCATAATATATGATTTGCTACTAAAGTACACAGTGGTGTTAACTAGATTTATAGGCCAATTCTTATTTAACAAACATTTCTAATTGTCTAAAGTTTTAGGTTATTTGATAAAAGTCATTTTAATTGTTTTATTATTTACTTCTTGTTCTTAAAGTCATGTTGTACATAAATTATTTATCTTTTGAAAACAATATAAGGGTTACATCATACACCTAAACTGCCCTGACATCTAGTGAAATGTGAATTACATTCAGTAAATAAGATTATTAATTATTAGTACATGAGCTGTTAAATTATTGTGTGGATATTTGTTATTTATTTTATTTCCACAAAGAACTTTAAAAAAAGTGCAATGTTACTATATTTTAAATACAATTATGTGATGGTTCGTCTTTGAATTATTTACTCTAATATATGAAATATGCCATTAAGCAAATCCACATTACATAAACTAATTATCTAATATCTTACTGATTTAAGTATAGCCAGATGGTTAAGGCATGCAACTCGTAATCCGAGGGTTCGAATCTCCGTCGAACAAAACATGATCACCCTTTCAGCCGTGGGGTGTTATGATGTGACGGTCAGTCCCACTATATATCGTTGATAAAAGAGAAGCCAAAGAGTTGGCGCTGGGTGGTGATGACTAGCTGCCTTCCTTCTAGCCTTACACTGCCAAATTAAGGACGGCTAGCACATATAACCCTCGATTAGCTTTGTGCAAAATTCAAAATAATCAACATAAAATAATTCTTGTCTTGCCTTGGTAAATTAGGGACGGCTAGAATTGTTAGCCCTCGAATAGCTTTGCGCAAAATTAAAAAACCTGCAGCTCTGTTGGAAAATGTGTTCTCTGAATCTGAAAACAGCTTCTGACAGAAAACGTGTAGAAGCTTATTAATTAATTAAAATAAAGGTTACAACCGTCAAAATATATTTTGTTTTTAATTTTGTTGTCATCTGAAATAGGACGTTATTTATCTTTGATTTATATAATATGGGATGCTTTATATATAAATAACTAAATGTCACGTGAATTAACTGACCTCTATGATATCAATTTCAGTTTAATATCTAATCAAAAAATCGCAATTACGTGACTTAAACTGCAACGATTTTCATTCACGTGTTTTGGTCTAAAACAACCTTAACCATTTACTAAGATGTCACGAAACTGTAATTGTTTGTAAGCTGAACTCCAACAAATTCACGGTTCTCTGCATTTATTTAACGCGAACAAATTATCTTATTCCATTGTGATAAATAAGCTGTAAAATATAATTACTTTTGTGAAAAAGTCATAAAGCTGCAGTAATATGTGGATTAACTTTGATCAGTACGTGAAGGTTTCGTAAGTTTATAATTACTTTCTTAATAACTAACAATACAGTTTCAAAGTGCTTAATGTTTAAACTTACATTTTCTTTCAAAAACTACAGCAGTGACAAATCAAGGATCTGTAAAACATGCAGAACTATTGTGTTTTAAGAAAGTTTTGTTTTAACTGAAAACCTAATAGGTTGATCCTGTTTTATTTATGTCATAAAATGTCTTCTTTTTCTCCTAAATGTTTCGCTCTTCAGAGCTCTGCAAGGTTACAATAGAAATCTAAATTAGTGACGAGGTGGTTAAGCACTCTATTCGTAATCCGAGGGCTGTAGCTTCGAATTCCCGTCACACCAAACATCCCCTTCAGGCGTGGGGGTGTTAAAATGAAACGGTCAATCCCACTATTCGCTGGTAAAAGAGTGGCTAAAAGATGGCGTTGGGTATTGATGACTAACTGCCTTCCCTCTAGTTTTACACAACTAAATTAAGAACGGTTAGCGCAGATAGCTTTCGTGTTGCTTTGTACCAAACCAAACCAAACCAAACCATACCTTAAAAAGGGAGAAAGAAATTATGCAAACGTGATGATGAAAAGAAAAGGGAAAAACAAAACAAATAAAAATATTCAGAAGCAACCATAAATCAGCTTTCTAGATTGTAAAATACTATGTGGTAGTCCAGTCTCTAAAATTATGTAAACTGAAATTCAGTCTTCTTGCAGGATAGTTGTAAATCGCTAGACTTACAATGATAAAATCTGGGGCTTGATTCCTCGTGATGAACAGAGTAGATAAAGCAATGCATGTTTTCTCTGAAACAAACAAGCTCAAAAATAGAAAGTGTATTTTGTGCCCCGATACAATGAAAAAATCGGGGGCTCGATTCCTTGTGATGAACACAGCAGATAACACAATACATACTTGTTCTAAAACAAACAAGCTCAAAAATAGGAAGAGTATTTTGTCCTCCGATGGGGCAGCGGTAAATCTACGGATTTACAACACTAAATTTAGGGGTTCGATTTTCATCGGTGAATACAACTGACAACCCGATGCGGCTTTCCTGTATAAAAATACCCATACACAATATTATGTCTTGTACACACGAAAATATTGACACGGTTTCTAACATGCAATCGGAGAAATCAACAAACTTCAGTGTTTAATCTAATTACTGAGAAAAACATTTGTTAATCGTGCAACTTTGAAAATTTGGAAAACGAAATTTATTTTACTTAAATTTGCCAAATTAATAATGATAGTTTTAGTTCTGTGAGTTTCACAAAGCTAAAAATAAAATATTAAAATAATCTTTTGTGTGGTAAAGATATTATGTTTTTAACTTTCTTTTTAATCAATAAATTCTGAAGACGTAAGAGAGGATTATACTACCTATTTCGATAGCTTTTTGAAACTGTCTAAAAAACACTCATCATGTTGCCGTCGTGTATGTAATATGTGACGACAGGTTTGTTGTGCTTAAGAAGCTACATAAGATAGATCCATTGTGATGATTACAAAATAGTATTTATAGTACGAGTTTGGTGGAGTGTGTGTGTTTTCTGATAGCAAAGCCACATGGGGCTATCTGTTGAGCTCACCACATGGAATCGAACCCCTAATGTTAGCATTGTAAATCCGTATTCTTACCGCTGTATCAGCGGTGGGCAGCTCGGCAGAACAAAACTATAAAGCAATTATTTATTTTACCTTTGCTTGTAAAAAAACAACAATAATTGTTTGAATAAACTATACAATACAATTTGATTGGTTATTATATCACGTGCTTCTTTTCTTCCTTGGGCCGCATGGCCAGGTGTTTAAGGCACTCGGCTCGTAATCCGAGGGTCTAGTGAAATTAAAAGAGAACACGAAAATATTATGTTTTACAAAAATACAGATATTGCAACATGCATTTTTCAAAATGTAAATGTTGACATAAAAACAATAGTTACTAAATTTGCTTACCAAAAGTTTTAAACAGTATGATATGATTTGATATTTAATTACTTAATAACATATTCCACAAATGATATCCAGTTGTTACGTATTCAGGTATGGACAAGACTATTTACCAAATATTATAATTCATTATATTTCGAATCCCAGTCGCACCAAACATGCTCGCTTTTTTCAGCTGCATGGGCATTATAATGTGACGGTCAATCTCACTATTCGTTCATCAAATGACTGAAATACCTTGATTGGCTTATCATGCTAAATTCGAGTTTCGATACCCACGGTGGTCAGATCACAGACATTCCATTGTAAAACTTTGTGCTTGACACCAAACGTACAAAATATAACCGCATCTAAATTTTTCATGGATATATCAACCAGTACTGAAGATATTGCCGTTATACTGCAATGTTATTCTTACATAATAGTACATGAAAAAGTTTCATAAATATGTCACATAATGCTGAATATATGGAGCTTTATGTCCATATGTTATTCTTAAATACCGCAGTAGTTAGAGTTTTGGTTATCATAAAAATTAAGCTTTTTTTTTTAATTTAGACTTATTTGTTCTAGTACCACGTAGAGAAACATTTAGAAAGTTCACGTGGTAAATACTCTGCACTAAATCAATTTATACAAATGAAAAAGTCTATACACACGTAGATAGCATTTATCCCTAGCAGATATTTTCTGAGCTACATTAGTACAAACTCAGTGTTGTTTCATGACCTTGTTAGTGTGGGATTTTAAATAGTATATAAACAATATAAAAATATCAGTATTGCATTAAATGCACCTGGTCATTGTTCATTTTACAGAAAATGCGCGATTTTGCTCAGTGTATTAAACTAGGTTTATCCACCGACATTTGCAACAGATAAGAAACATAAACTTAATTTGAAACAGTGAAAGTAGCCCACAGTTGACCAGCGATAACTATGGAATTTTGAACACACAAAATTGGGTTTTGATACCCATAATAGCTATAGTACAAATAGCCCAATCTGTAGCTTTGGGCTTAACATCAAACAACTATTGAAGATGATCACATGACCCTAACATCTGATTATAAAGGACGTTTTCGATTTATTTTCTCTTTACGTGTAAATATCAACTAATTAACCTGTATTACAAAAGAAAAGCGAATCCTATTTCAAGAATTGTGTGTCAAATGTATCATCATTTTTCTCTTTGTAGAAGTCTTTAATGGCTAAAATATATAGTAGGGCGTGTGTAAAAATGTTCAGACAAATGAAAGAAACTCTCCCAACTCCACTTTTTTGGATCGTTAATCAAATAAACCCTTATGAAGATGGATGTGTCTGAGAAGCACATTAGGTATACATTGCTTTATGAGTTCTAAAAAGGCAAAAGTGCAGCAGAAGCTGCAGGAAATATTCAAGGTGTTTATTGTGCGGAGTTTCTGAATGAAAGAAAATTTCGAAGGTGGTTCCAGAAGTTCAGATCAGTTGACAACAGCTTAAGTGATGCACCACGTTATGGTCATCCTGTTGAATTTAATGATGACTTGCTGCTGGTTGCACTTGATGAAGATTGCACTGTTAGAGTTAAAGAACTAGCACAGAAGTTTAATTCAACCCATTGAACAGTTCTCCTTCATCTGCAACACCTTGAAAAGGTGTCAAAACATGGAAAATGTGTCCCCATGATTTTAGAGAAGTCAACCTCAGCGCAAGAGTGGATATTTGCACTTCTCTGCACTCTTGTAAACGCGACTCACTTTTTTAGGCCAGGTTATTGATTGGAGATAAAAAAATGGATATTTTATAAAAATGTTAAACTTCACAAGACATGGCTCAGTGCAGGTAAACTGGCTAAAGGACACCCAAAAATGGACCTTCACCCTTTAAATTTCTCATTAATCGTTTGGAGAGACAGTGTTGATGTGATACACTTTGAGTTGCAATTACTCAATGTAACGATTACATCAGACTTTTACTGTCAACAGTTAGAGCACTTAAATATCGAACTGTAAGAAAAGAGTCCTGCTTTGATCAGTTGTTAAGGTGTTGTGTTACACCTGGATAATGCACGGATCCAAACAGCAAGGATCACATCTGTAAAGTCTGAAGAACTAGACTGGGAAACACATCCACATCCTCCTTATTGTCCAGACCTTGTTCCATCTGATTATCATCTATTCCAAAGTTTATTGAACTATCTTGATGGAAAAGAGCTTGGAACACAGGGAGATGTCAAAACTACTCTCTCTACATTCTTTTCCTTTAAACGCCAAACATTTTATAGGAGTGACATTCAGAAGACTGTAAATCGTTGACAGGAAGTAAGTTATAATAATGGAACATTATTATTGATAAAATAATGTGAAAAGCGTTTGAAATCCTTTCTCTTTTTCTGAACCTAAAAATCGCACATTATTTAAGGAATGACCCGATATCTAAAGTAAATTTTTGTGTCAGAGCTTAACATTTAAACTCAATATTACGTTTTTGCTGTCGAGACGGATAACATCACACAATATTACTGTACAGACGTATCGAAAGCAGTAGTATGGGCTTCATTGTTATTTAAAATCTAAAAAAACAATGTTTTCTGAACTATTCAATGACATTTTGGTCAAAAAGTGAATAAATAAATCTAGTAATTATTGACAAGTAAAGATTTTTCAATTCTGAGATAATATTGATAAAAGTATATAGAAAACGTAAGTTTAATGGTAAGGGTATTACAAATATAATGCATTGGTTTTTATATTTCACTTTTGCATTTTTTACCATCAAGAAATTTCTACAAACCTTTACCAACAAGAATCTTTTAGAATTATTTACCATTTAGAAACCTGTACAAACCTTTTCCATCTGGAAACCTTTTTTTCAAATTTTTACTATCTAGAAACTTGTACAAACCTTCACGATCTAGAAACGCTTACAAGCCTTTACGATCCAGGAACGCTTGCAAACCTTCACCACGTCGAATCTTTTACAAACCTCGAATTTCTGAAAGCTTTTGCGAATCTTTATCATCTAAAAACTTCTGAACAAATTTATAAACCTTTGATTCCTGGAAACTTTTTCATACCAAATATCCATTTTTCAAAGTCTACTTTCTGATTAGGAACAACAGAATAGGCTTGTAACCATGATATTTGACAATCATAAGATCTTACTTTAGAAACACCACAACATATGCTAAACTTAGTCTTCACCATGAACACTCTGAAAATTGAATTTGACTATAATTACTGTAATCACATGTACACGTTATAATAAACTAAGGAACACATAAATTACTGTAATCATGTGTGTATGTAATAATGAAATGAGAAAGAACACATAAATTACTGGAATCATATGTGTATGTGATAATGAAATGAGGAAGAACACATAAATTACAATAATCATGTGTGTATGTGATAATGAAATGAGGAAGAACACATAAATTATTATCATCACATGTATATATGATAACGAAATGAGGAAGAACACATAAATTATTATAACCATGTGTGTATATGATAATGAAATGATAAAGAACACATATATCACAATAATCATGTTTGTATGTGATAATGAAATGAGGAAAAACACAAAAATTATGATAATCATATGTATATATCATAATGAAATGAGAAAGAACACTTAATTATTATTATCATGTGTGTATGTGTCAATGAATCGAAGAAGGACGCATAAATTATCATAATGATGTGTGTAGCTTATTGGAATAGCGTATATATATATAAATTAACGAAAACAGTATTATTTTTGTGTAAAGATACAAAATGGACTTCGTGCACCCTTTCCACTATGAGGGGATCGAATTTTTGAAATTAGCGTTTAAAGCCCGTACATTTATCGCTAACTGACTTGGAACAAGCTAAAGAGAAGCTATAAAATTCAAAGCATGCACACAAAATTAAGATTTTTTCTTGCCTGACATGTGATCAAACAAGGACACATGAAAAGGACAGAACTCTTTCCAGAATCTGTATTCAACAGTCACGAACAGCAGTCTATTCTCAAAGACTACTGAGAAGTGTTAACGGACGTAGCTGAAGAGATATTTCTACAGCAAATGCATTCAAAATACAGCAGCTTAAACTGATTACGTAGGTCTTAATAATTCGTAAGGGTAGGTTTCCAATATACACGACGAAAAAAAAATTCATCCAGACTTAATTTATACTGACTTTTTATTTATTTTCCTTTTTGGATTCGTAATAATTTTACCCTGTTTTCCTCGTCTGTTTTCTCATGTGATGCTGTCGTTTTATCACAGAATTTGTCTTTTTTGTGTGTGTGTTTTAAATTTCGCGCGCAAAGTTACACGAGAGTTATCTGCGCTAGCCGTCCATAATTTAGCAGTGTGAGACTAGAGTGTAAGCAGCTAGTCATCACCATTCACCGCTAACTGTTGGCTACTTTTTAACAACGAATAGTGGGATTGACCGTCATATTATAACATCTCCCACGGCTGAAAGGGCAACCATGTTTTGTGCGACGTCGATTCGAACCCCCGACCCTCGGATTACGAGTTTTCTTTTGATTTAGTAGTACCGGATTTAATTATAAATACTTTGTCAAGATATCATTTGTAATACAATATTTTAGAGCACAATAAGGTTAGGTTTAACATGTCAGAAACTTTGTTGGGAAAGATAGACAGAGCAGTGTAACTTGATATTAGGTTCATGGAATGTGATTAGGAAAATGTAATTACTCTTTGAAAATTGTATCTCTTAAAAAAATATTTTTTCAGATTCGTAAACCTTGGTACGTTATTAAGTGAAACTCAATAAAGAAACTTAACCGGAATCTAGAAAGTGTTTTTGGAAACTATTTTAAGAAAACTTCGCTCTTTACATTCTTTCTATCATGTGCATTGTATATTGATTATATATTTTTAGTTTTACTAAAACTGCTTTATTTGTGGTTTTAGTTAGGCTTAATTTTTATGTTTTTAAGCCTTATCAAGCGATTACTTTATGAAAAAATGCAACTTAAGGTGAATACTCTTATATGATTTGGTATAAAGTGTTTTGCTAATCACTGATAACGGAAGTTTCTAGTTTACTGCAGAGGGTTAGCGAAAGAAAAATAAAAATCAAGTTACACAATAGTGTGAGTAAAAATACAATACATATTTAACAAAACATTTAGCCCCTCCCTTATTTTAGTTTGTAGATGTCTTTTTTTTGTCTGTCTTTTCAAAGGAAAATCTCGTATTATATAATTATATGCATTATCTTTTATATTAGAAGTTTTTTCTGTCCTGAAAATGTGGGCCCACTTAAACGAACGTACGCACTTTATTTCGAGGGCTATAAAGATACGACGGGTTTTAATATACTTTAGTAGACATTTTGTGCAAAAACATATTAAAAGGTTTGAGAAAAATGGCTAACTTTGGATTACACAAGCTACAGTTGAATTATTTCCTTATCGAATGAATTTGGTGATTTTTGACGACGTTAGTAATGTTAGGCTTAACACAAGCGAACTTAAAGATTTCGTTTGTTTTGTTTTTGTTTTATAAAATTTTGCGCAAAGCCACACGTAGGCTATCTGCGTTGGCCATTCCTAATTTAACAGTGTAACACTAAAATGAAGGCAGGTCGTCATCACCACCCATCGCCAACTCTTGGGCTGCTCTTTCACCAACAAATAGTATGATTGATCGTCACATGATAACACCCTCATGGCTGAAACAGCAAGCATGTTTGATGTAACTAGGATTTGAACTTTCGGCCCTCATATTACGCTCTAACCACCTTGCCACATTTTACATATTTATCGATCTTAATATACACTTGCACTAGAAAATTCCTTTTACCAATGACGTGATGTGTTAATATAAATTTGAACTGAATTTTACAAATATTGGTTGTATTGTCAACAAACATATACAACATTTACACTTTAAATTAAAATTTTAGAAGTGAGGCTGGTTATAGAATGTAGAGTAATAATAGTAACATTAAATTATAATCAACTGATTTTTTGTTCTTGTTTCCAATAAAAAATAACAGAAAATACATAATATAATGATTTTGTTTTCCGTAAAGTAGTTCCAGTGTTTCTTGTTACACCATAATCATAAAGTTTGTACATTTTAATAAATGTATATATTGTATATAATCCAGTAAAACCTGTCTAAGGCGGAATCGGAAAGCACTGAGTAAAATTTCCGGCTTAGATATAGTGAACATTGATTTCCTCAATTGGGCCCAGCATGACAAAGTGTGTTAAGGCGTTTGACTCGAAATTCGAGGGTCGCCAGTTAGAATCCCGGTCGCACCGAACATGCTCGCCTTTTCAGCCGTGGGGCATTATAGTGTGTCGGTCAATTTCACTATTCGTTGGTAAAAGAGTACCAGTCCAAGAGTTAGTGGTGGGTGGTGATGACTAGCTGCCTTCCCTCTAGTCTTACACTGCTGGATTAGGGACGGCTGGCGCAGATAGCGATCTTGTAGTTTTCCACGAAATTTTACGGCCTTTTCATGAATTTCATTTTCCTCCTTCATTTTTACCAACAATTTCATGGTGTTAATATAACTTAACACTTCTGATGAAGTAGGAACTTCTATCTCCTCACTATCTTTTCCATTTTGTTCATCTTCTCAATCTCTCACACTGTTACCATCTTGAGATTCTATAACAGATTTTAAATCAGTTTCATCAATTTCTGTTAAAACATTCTTGTCAACGTTCACAAAACTTTCCGCGTTCACAGAACCATCTGCATCAGTCTTTTCAGTTGCATTTTACTAGAATCGTCAAAACAAACAACTTCTCCACCACTAGCGTGGGCCTCGTAATAGGGAAAATAAAAATTGTATTTCAGCCAATAGTTTATAATTTACAGTACTATTCATATTTGCACTTCGGCCTCTACCAGACAGTGAAACTACCTCCATTTCGAAAACTTCACTTAAATATAAACAGACATTTATAACACTTAACTCTCAACTGACGACAACCGAGAAAGAACTGTATATTTGTCGTCAGGTGTCGCAAGGTGATTAAACACATAAATATAATATTTTATAACATTTGTTGATATAGTACAACGTTACTCAGTGGGCTCTTTACTCTCTGTCCGCTTCCCCTAGCGAGGAATAAAACCCCAATTTTTTTAGTATAGGTCCGTAACGATAAAACAAATGATTCAAAATCTGATAACATTTTGTTTAATATTAGTACATGAAAAGGAAAGGAACAAACCAAATAAAGCAACATGTGCTCAGAAGTTAATGTTTATTTGAAGTTGTCGTTGCAACTTTCACAACAATTATGTATCCCGGATAGACGAACTGAGGTATAAAAAACGACTGGCGTTAAAAACTGTATCAGTTACGTCCTTTGAATTTTGTTGTCTCACACAAACTTTGATAAAAGAGTGTTCAGTCCTGTTAATATGGTCACACAAATCACTGGACATTATCGTCATCAGTAATTCCTGGTGTTGAATCTATTTTTGATTTATTAATTTACTGTAACCAATGTTTAAACAATATCCCATGAAAAAATGATTGATTTTGGCCTTCAGATAGGGTTCTGAGAAAATGGTAACTCATGTCCTCAGAATAATGGAATGTTGAATTTTAATAATCAGAAATTTATTCTTACGCGCAGACTCGTTTTAGTGTTAACAGGTACACAGATTCAACTGTTTGTCCACCAAACCATTGTTTTAGTGTTAACAGGTACACAAATTCAACTGTTTGACCCTCAAACCATTGTTTTAGTGTTTCTTAAAAATCATATTTAGAAGTTAATGACCAACATATTTTAGCAAAACTGGTTTTGTTTACTTCATAATTTGTGACAAATATTAGAACATAATTTTTGTTTATATGTTATACTCAAACACAAATGTGAAATACACAGAAACATTTTTATAAACAGATATTTCATCTACCGCATGTAATGAAAACAAATGTGATGTACGTGTTCCTCTGTTTTATTACAAAACCACACAATTGGCTCTCTACCACAGAGATTGAGCCCTAAATTTTGTGTTATAAGCCCTATAGATTACATTAATTATCCCAAGAGACTTGACCTAATTAACTTAACCCATCTAGCGTGGATTGAAACGTTATCTAATCAAAAACGAGAATTTGAACGAAGTAGCATTACCAGTAGCTACTTTTTGAAAATCAGTGTTGTGATCATAAAACGCCAATGTACTCTATACTGAAACCAAATTAGAGAAAGAGACGATGTAGAAAGTGTTCTTAACATATATATGTATATATATAGTTATATATACAGTAAAACCTGTTTAATTCTGAAACTCCATAGGGTAGAAACCCCTGAAAACCGGATATATCAAAATTTTGTAGCTTTATAACGTGATTTCTCTTACAAAATGGCGGAACCTGAGTTTGGCAAAAGGAAAACCTGTCTAATCTATCAACAACTAGGATTAATATCTAAGTAAAGTAGATAAAATAATTTTAATTAAACACTAATTTATTATTTAATTACTGTGTGTTTGTGTTTTCTTATAGCAAAGTCACAGAGGGCTATCTGCTGAGCCCATAGAGGGGACTCGAACCCCTGATTTTAGCATTGTAAGTTCGTAAACAAACCGATGTACGAGCAGAAGGTTGTTTGGCTAGTAATTTCTTTAAATATTAATTAATTCTTATGTAACAAATAATTTTCTTAAACTTTCAAATGTTCGTGTAGTCTTTCTATTTCCGTGTACAACATCAGTACTACATAAAACTGAAATATTATTTCATAATAGGCTGTCTTTGGTATGTGTACTTCTGGGAATTGAGCCCCGAATTTTGTCGTAAAAAAATCCGTAATCTTTTGCCACCCCGACAGAAAACGTAGAGAATGTAAACAGTAAGAATACAAAAATTATCTTGGCAGGGTTGAAATTCATAATTAAGTGTTTTTTAAATAAGTTGTTGTTTCCACTTTAATATTGTTGTTGATTTTTCTGTGACCAGTTAAGAGTAAGGGAATCATTTATATATTACTATTAACAAAAATCCATCAGTAGTTTTATTGTAGAGATGAAACTGTTTTATCACAAATAGAAAATGTCTGGTTTAAATTTTTTTTGGTTCGGAATTCCTATAAAATCAACAAATTCGTTACTTTTCTTCTTTGAGCCACGAATCTCCTGACTCTTCTAATCAGTCAAAGAAGCTCACAACAAACTTATCAACTTTTAATAGCCAGAAAATTTAACAACTAACATATTCTCAGCAGTGATCGATTTTAACGTAATTTGATTTGGTTTGTTTTGAATTTCGCGCAGAGATACGAGAAAGCTACCTGCACTAGCCGTCCCTAATTCCGCAGTATGAGATAAGAGGAAAGGAAGCTAATCATCACCAGCCACCGGCAAATCTTTGGTTACTCTTTTACCAACAAACAGTGGAACTGACCGTTACATTATAACCCCCGCGTTTAAAAGTGTGAGCACGTTTGGTGCGATCAGGATTAGAACATGCGACCCTCGGATGAATAGTCGAACCCTCTCAACCGACCTGGCCATGACGGGCCGCACTTCACTAACAAAGATAATACATAATTGGTTGATGTAATGTAGATTGTACTTAATAGCACATTTTATATGTCATAAAAAATAATTCAGAAAGACAAATAAACATAAAATTGTAATTGAAATATAATAACATTGTACTTTTATCATATTATTGAAGTTATTTCTAGAAATAAAATAAATTTTTGTATTTTGAATTAAGCACAAAGCTACACAATGGGCTATCTGTGCTCTGCCCACCACGGGTATCGAAACCCGGATTTTAGCGTGTAAGTCCGCAGACATACCGCTGAGCCACTGGGGGGCAATAAAATAAATAATAAATATCCATAAATAATAATTAATAATCTTATTTTCTAAATGTAATTCACATTTCACGAGGTGACAGGGCAGTTTAGGTGTATGATGTAACCCTTGTAGTGTTTTCAACAGATAAATAGTTTATGTACCACTTTACATTAATAACAAGAAGTCAATAATGAAACAAATAAAATTATTTTTATCAAATTATCTGATACTTTAGACAATTAAAGAAGTTTGTGAAACAGGAATTGGGCTATAAATTTACTTACTACCACTGTGTTCTTCAGTGGCAAATCATATATTAAGATGTTCTTTTCCTTGACGTATTCAGTGGGGTTGAGCACAACACCTGTGAGTTGGGGATAAAGTTGGAGAGCGTGAGTTCTCGAAATGTCCCCTTAACTTAAATCAGCGCTCTTGGGAAGTTGTACCGTTCAAAAGAAACCATTCCACCTTCGATGGCCACCGGAAAAAAACACATCATTCATTTATTAGCATAATTGGTTAAAAGAAGGAAAAAGATTTATTGTTGTTAAAAATTGGAATTTTAGGAGTTTCGTTATATGCTACTAGAGAGAGAACAGTTCAATTTATTCGTTTTTCATTAACTATAAAACTACAGAAAGGGGCTATCTGTGATCAGTTCACATTTGTTATATATCCCTGTTTTCAAGCATTATCTTTGTATCTGCCACTGAGAAGTCTAGTTTCATTTATGAACAAGTCTTATAGGTGGACTTTTCTTTAAAATCATTGTTGTGCAAAGTAAATATCTTTCGCAAGATGACAAACTATGCCACAAGAAGCATCTAAAACGCTTGTGAATTTTCGTTCCAAACTAATATGATGTGAAAGAGTCATTTTACATGGACTGTATTGCATGATAACAGTAGAGTCATAAATTAGTTTTAAAACACGAAGTGCAAGTTTCTGACAAGAATGTGCAGTCAATATCTTTGTTCATTGGTAAAAGAGTAGCTCAAGAGTTGGTGGTGATGGCTTGCCGCCTTTTTTCTAGTCTTTCAATTTTATAATATATGTTTTCTCTCTCTTTGAACATAAATATAATCTCCTACTTTTACCATTACAGTTAACTGAATGTTTTCAAATGAAACTTTCTGGCTCATATCAACGTTCTTTAGTTGAAAAGAAAAGCTCTACAAAGCCCGGCATGGCGAGGTGGATTTAGGCGTTCGACTCGTAATCTGAGAGTCACGGGTTTGAATCGCTATTCGCGCAAAATTTAGCAGTGTATCACCGTCAACTCTTAGACTACTCTTTTACCAACGAATAGTTGGATTGAATGCCACATTACAAAGCTTCCACGCTGAAAGGACGATCATGTTTGGTGTGACGAGGACTCAGCCCCGCGATTTTTAGATTACAATTAGAGTGCCTTTACCACCTGGCCATGCAAAGCTCTATTATAACTTCTTACTTTTACCAAGATAACTGAAGAAATTGAAACATGATATGAATAAACTTAGAAGACCATTGTTATGGAATAAGTGTTGAATCATCAGAAAGTCGTGAGTACTCCTTGGATTGTCCATTAAGTTAATTTATATCTTTGTTTAAATATTTGATTACTGTTTTGCTTTTCAAATAATTCTAAACTCTTTAACTGTTTTTGTTTTTTGTGGATCACCCTGGAGCAAAATTATCATTCTCAGTTGCTTTTAATACTTTTACAAAAATTTGTTAAAATGTTTATATCATCCAAAAAAATATTAGAAATTTTTATTATTTTTCTCTAAATAATTTAAGTCACAGGAGAGTAAAATATTTAAAATCATTTTTATCACCTAAATTACTGATGAACGTATTTTATTTGTTTTAATGTATATTTCAGTACTCACCCATTTTTAAAGTCAAATAACAATTTCTTAAATTATCCCCGATTTCTCTCCTTTGGACTTTTGTCGTTGGAGCTTTATTTAAACAAAAAACTATATGTTATTATAAGTTATTACAATGGAACATGCATTATTGATAAAAAAAAAAACATTAAAAGCGTTTGAAATCCTTCCTCTTTTTTCGAACCTAAAAACCGGACATTATTTAAGGGATAACCCACTATCAAAAGTAAAATTTTTGTGTCAGGGCATCACACTTAAAATCAATATTACGTTTTTGCTGTCGAGACGGATAACATTATAACAACATTACAGTACAGACGTATCGAAAGCAGTAATGTGGGCTTCATTGTTGTTTAAAATCTAAGAAACCAATGTTTCCTGAACTATTCAATAACATTTTCTTCAAAAAGTGAACAATTAATAAATTTTAGCAAGTAAAGATTCTTCAATTCTGAAGTAATAATGATAAAAGTATATGTAAAACGTAAGTTTAAATGTTAGGGTTTTACAAATATAATGTAATGGTTTCTATATTTAACTTTTGCATTTCTACCATTTAGAAACCTGTACAAACCTTTACCACCTAGAAACGTTTTCCAAATATTTACTATCTAGAAAGTTGTACAAACCTTTACGATCTAGAAACGCTTTCATACCTTTTGCATGTACAATCTTTTACAAACCTCCATTTTCTTAAAACTTCACAAATCTTCATTATCTGGAAATTTCTAAACATTTTATACACTTTTACCACGTAGAAATTTCTACAAAAAAATGTCCAGTTTTCAAAGTAACCATGATATTTGACAATCATGAGTTCTCACTTTGGAAACACCACAACATGTGCTAAACTTAGTCTTCACCATAAACACTCTGAAAATTTACTTTGATTATAATTACTGTAATCATATGTACACGTAATAATAAACTAAGGAACACATAAATGATTATAATCATGTGTGAATGTGAAAATGAAATGAGGAAGAACACATAAATTATTATCATCATATGTATATATGAAAATAAAATGAGGAAGAACACATAAATTATTATAACTATGTGTGAATGTGATACTAAAATGAGAAAGAACACAAACATTATTGTAACCAGGTGTGTATGTGATAATGAAACGAGGAAGGACACATAAATTATCTTAACCATGTGTGTAGCTCATTAGAATAACATATATGTATAAACTGACGAGAACAGGACTGTTTTTGTGTAAACATACACAATGGGCTTCGTGCACCCTTTCCACTGTGAGGGGATCGAATCTCGGAACATCGCGTTTCAAGCCCGTACATTTATCGCCAACCGAATTGGAACAAGCTAAAGAGAAGCTAGTAAATTCAAAATATGCACATGAAATTATGATGTGATCAAACAAAAACTTACGAAAAGGACAGAATTGTTTTCATACGGGGCCCGGCATTGCCAAGTGCGTAAGGAGCGCGACTCGTAATCCGAGAGTTGCGGGTTAGCGCCTTTGTCGCGTCAAACATGCTCGCTTTTCCAGCCGTGTGGGTGTTATTATGTGACGGTCAATCCCAAAATTCGTTAGTAAAAGAGTAGCCCAAGAGTTGTCGGTGGGTGGTGATGAATAGCTGCCTTCCCTATAGTCTAACACTGCTAAATTAGGGACGGCTAGCACAGGTAGTTTTCGAGTAGCTTTGTGCGAACTTAAAAAAAAAAATTCCAGACGTATCGCGTTCTTCAGTTTTTAGAAAGTATTAAAATACTTAAATCTATGTTGTATTTTTTATTCAAAATTCTGATGTCAAGTAACGTTTCGAATATATCTAAGGCAGATATATTTCTCATAGTAGTAAAACAAATACACATAAGTGGCGAGAATCTGTAAACAACTATCACGAACAGCAGTCTATTCTCGTAGATTACTAAGAAGTGTTAACGGAATGTTGCTAAAAAGATACTTCGACAGCAAATGCATTCTAAATACAGCAGCTGAAACTAACTACGTAAGTCTTAACAATTCTCAAAGGTAGGTTGCCAATATACACGATGAAACAGGAAATGCATCCAAGCTCAGTTTGTACTGATTTCTAATTTATTTCGCTTTTTGGATTCGTTATAATTTTAACCTGTTTTCTCATATGATTCAGTCATTTTATCAGAGTTTGTCTTCCTTTGGTTTTTTTTTTTTTTAATTTCGCGCACAAAGCTTGTTTTGTTTGTGTGTTTGTTTGTTTGTTTTTTGGAATTTCGCACAAAGCTACTCGAGGGCTATCTGTGCTAGCCGTCCCTAATTTAGCAGTGTAAGACTAGAGGGAAGGCAGCTAGTCATCACCACCCACCGCCAACTCTTGGGCTACTCTTTTACCAACGAATAGTGGGATTGACCGTCACATTATACACCCCCACGGCTGGGAGGGCGAGCATGTTTTAGCGCGACCCGGGCGCGAACCCGCGACCCTCGGATTACGAGTGCACGCCCTAACGCGCTCGGCCATGCCAGGCCGCGCACAAAGCTACCAGAAAGCTATCTGCGCTAGCCGTCCCTAATTTCGCAGTGCAAGACTCGAGAGTGGGCAGCTAGTCATCACCACCCACCGCTAATTAGTGGCTACTCTTTAACAAACGAATACTGGGAATGACCGTCGTATTAAAACGCTCCTACGGCTGAAAGGGCAACCATGTTTGGTGCGACGGCGATTCGAATCCGCGACCCTCGGATTACGAGTCTTCTTTTGACTTAAACACAAATCTACGCCACGGATCATCTGTGCTTTTTTCATCATGGGTATCGAAACCATGTTTCTAGGGTTGTATTTCCGCAGACAAACCGCTGTTACTTTGTGGACGTTTTTAGAGCGTATAAAATCGAGTTATGAGAAGTTTTGATATAAATTATACACATAAGCTCGAAAGAGATTTTCGTAAACAAGTTAAATGCCAAATCAATCAAAGTTTTAATTAATTTAGTGATCTTCTCGTAACCAAGTAAACTTGTCAAATTCAAAAAGAACTCGCGTTCCTCGGATTACGAGTTATCTTTTGATTTGGTAGTACCGGATTTAATTATAAATACTTTGTCAAAATATCATTTGTGATACAATATTTTAGAGCACAATAAGATTAGATTTAACGTGTGAAAAACTTTGTTGGGGAACATGGACAAAGTAGAGTAGCTTGTTGCTTGACATTAAGTTCATGGAACGTGATAAGGAAAATGTTATCACTGTTTGAAAATCGCATCTGTTAAGAAATATATTTTAAGATCAGTAAACCTTGGTATGTTAGTGTGTGAAACTCAATAAAGAAACTTAACCGGAATCTATGAGGTGTTTCTGGAAATTACTTTAAGAAAACTTCGCTCATTTTTTTGTTCCTCTCATGTGCAGTGTTGTGCTGCTTATATATTTTTAGTTGTACTAAAACTATTTTATTAGTGGTTTTAGTTAGGCTTAATTTTATGTTTGTAAGCCTTTTCAGGCGATTACTTTTTGGGAAAATGCAACTGAAGGTGAATAGTCTTATTGGATTTGATATAAAGTGTTTTGCTAATCACTGACAACAGAAATTATTAGTTTACTGCTGATGGGGGAGCGAAACAAAAATAAAAATGAAGTTACACAATAAAGTAGAAATACAATGCAGAGCTAACAAAAAAATTAGCTCCTCCCCATATTTTAGTTCGTGGTTTAGTTAGCCCTAACACAAGCAAACTTACAGATTTCGTTTGTTTAATTTTCTTTTGTGAAAGTCTGCGCAAAGCTACACGGAGGCTATCTGCGCTGGCCATCCCGAATTTAACAGTGTAACACAAGAAGGAAGGCATCACCACCCATTGCCAACTCTTGGGCTGCACTTTTACCAAAAAATAGTGTGATTGATTGTCACATTATAACACCCCCACGGCTGGTAGGACGAGCATGTTTTGCGCGACGCGGGCGCGAACTCACGACCCTCGGATAACGAGCCGCGCGCCTTACGCGATTGGCCATGCCGGGCCTGCCACTGGGGTGAACCTCAGGATGAATTCAACATTTCAGATTGGTAAGTTCTTTCTTTTTCAAGCTTTGACGGTTATATTCTATCATAATGTATGCGATGCTTCAGCGACGTCTTAGTCATCAGGACACACACATACAAAGTATTTTCATTTTTGATGTTTTGGTTTCAGGGAGCCTAACTGAATTGTCCTTACCTTTAATATTACAAAAACGTAAGAAGAGATAATAGAACGAGTAATGTTAGGATTTAAATAACATTAATTCCAGTTTCAGTTTGTTCTTTCTACAACTCGTTGAGTTTGTGTATATATAATCACGAAAAACCCTCACGTTTTCAATTGGCTCAAAGCAAATTATTCACAAGAACACCATTGTTTGTTTCTCGTCTTTTCTTTCGTCTAGCTTGTAGATGTCCGAAGAAGAGGGAAATTTTATTCTGTGAAGAATATAGTAAAAAGAATGGTTATTTTTCAGTGATGTCGAGAAACCCACTTGTTGAGAACTTTTATATGCAAAAACGGCTCTTTTGGGCTCAGAAAACACTTCAAATAGAAGAGCGAACAACGTTTCGACCTTCTTCGGTCATCGTCAGGTTCACAAAGAAAGGGTTACTGGTCGGAAGCTGACCACATGTTTGGGAGGGGTTGTATAATTGAGTGTTGCAATGTAGAGGGGGCGCGGTTTGAATATATAATTTTGTCTATAATATTAATATAGGTATAATGGTGTTCCTTTATATTGGTTTATTTTGGGTTTAAGTTGTTGTATAAGTAAGGCTTCTTTAATTTTTCGTTTGTTTATGTTTCTTTATTTAGTATTTTAGTGTTTTCTATGGTTATGTTGTGTCCATTTGACTTGCAGTGTTCGAAAACGTGTGAAGGTGACTTTTTATGTTCTTTGAATCTGGTTTCCATTTTTCTACTTGTTTCTCCTATATAGAAGTCGTGGCAGTTATCACATTGTATTTTATAAATAATGTTGGTGTGGTGTTTGTCAGTGTAGTTCTTACATAGTATAGACCTTAGTTTTGTGCCTGGTTTTTGAATAAATTTAGTGTTAACTGGAATGTTATATGTGGTCAGTTATATGTACATGTGGTCAGCTTCCGACCAGTAACCCTTTCTTTGTGAACCTGACGATGACCGAAGAAGGTCGAAACGTTGTTCGCTCTTCTATTTGAAGTGTTTTCTGGGCCCAGAAGAGCCGTTTTTGCATATAAAAATGATTATTTTTGTTACATTTTTAAAATAATCACTGAGAAACGTACATTATTTTAATTTTTTTTGCTTGCAATTTTCGATAAAAATGTATTTATATCGTTCGTTATTTCTTTTATACAAAACATCTGAGGAACAGTAATAAAACGAGATCAGTTTTAACTTTCTCACATACTTTAAAAACTCACAATCAACGTAAAGCAAAGGCTCAAACGTCGATTTTAGGGATTACAACGCTTAAAGTTTGGTTTTGATACTCTCACTAAGCCTAAATAATCAGATTGAATGTTCTTCTTTTTATGAATATTTCTAATATGGATATTTAATCGAGTCAAACGCATCATATTTCATGCTGTGTGCTACGTGTGTTTTTATGAAGTACAAGTGAAGTTGCTTTCTTCATGTCTGCTAAATATTTCTCAGCGTTTATCACTTGTCGTGCGTTATCAAGCATACGTTATCAGATTACGACGTTTAGTGTGAGGCAATACATATGTATGCAAATATATTTGATGATTTAGTGCAATTCCTCTGAGTTAAAGTGAGGATTGTATACCATCAAGAGGAATATATTATCAATCGACCATTAAGCGATCATAGTTAATTCCCTTAAATCTCTGAAAAATAAAAACAAATGACCTGTTTCCCAGACGCAAATTAGACTCGCGAATTACTGTATAAGAGAACGAAAGGTGAACCTATCGAAGAATCGGATCAGAGACAGTACTCAAATTGAATACATAAACTCAACCTTAATCAGATTGGAACAACACTGGAATAATAATTATTCAATTATCCATTGTGTAAATAGCAACAGGTCAGCTTATGGAGATGATTTTACAAATCTTAACAATAAGAGAAGCGATGTGGATGTGGCTAGTATGGCCTGGTGGTTAAGTCTCTTTATTTGAAATCTAATGGTTGTGGGTTTCAATCCTTGTCACCAATAACACTTCCTTGATGATTGTGGGGTCGAATCCTCGTCACAAATAACACTCACTTTCAGCCATGGGAAAGTCGTAATGTGACGATCAAACCCACTATTTTTTGGTAAAATAATAAAGCAAGGTTCAGCAGCGAGTGGTGTTAATTGGTTGGCTTCCCTCTAATTTTTTGCCGCCGTATTAGGGACGACTGCGTAAAGATTTCTCTTGTAATTTTGGGCGTAACTCAAAACAAGCCAAACAACGAGAAAATGAAAATATACCACGTGTATATTGCACGTGATATTGATTTCGGTACAAAAAAGATACATCATACACACTTAACATTGGCCCCCAGTGGCTCAGCGGTATGTCTGCGGACTTACACGCTAAAATCCCGGTTTCGATACCCGTGGTGGGCAGAGCACAGATGAGCACAGATAGCCCATTGTGTAGCTTTGTGCTTAATTTTAAACAACAACACTTAACATTATTAACTATGTTTCTCCATTAATACGTTAAAAGAATCAAAAATTGTGTGTTATCTCAACTTTATGGAATATAAACACCACAAATTTAGTTATAAGAATTATACGTTTGTTTGTGTTTGAATATTCGTGTTATCCCTCCTAAATGTAGCAGTTTAAGACCAGACAAAAGGCATCACCAACGTTAAGGAGACATTTCGAGAAGCGAAGCTCTTCAATTTCACCCAAAGTCACTGTTGGAGCATATAATTAACAACCACCTGACAGTATCGTATCAACAAATTAAACGAACACGATACGTATACTAGATAATAACGTATAGTTCCACGCCTACCCACACAGCTGCTGAATTCAACCCCACGTAAAACTTCCACTAAAATAACATCTTAATATATGATTTGCTACTAAAGAACACAGGGGTGCTAATTAAATTTATAGGCCAATTCCTGTTTCACAAACCTCTCTAATTGTCTAAAGTTTCAGGTAATTTGATAAAAATCATTTTAACTGTTTTATTATTTAATTCGTGTTATTAAAGTCAAGTTGTACATAACTTATTTATCTATTGTAAACACTAAAAGGGTGACACATACACCTAAACTGCCCTGACATCTAGTGAAATGTGAATTACATTCAGTAAATAAGATTATTAATTATCAGAACATGAGCTGTTAAATTATTGTGTGGATATTTGTTATTTATTTTATTTCTACAAATAACTTCAATAATATGATAAAAGTATAATGTTATTATATTTTAAATACAATTTTATATTTCTTCCTCTTTTTGAATTATTTACTATTATTCATGAAATATGCTGTTAAGCACAATCTACATTACACAAACTAATTATGTGATATCTTAGTAATTGAAGAACGGCCCGGCATGGCCAGGCGGGTTAAGGCGTTTGACTCTCCATCCGAGGGTCGCGTGTTCAAATCCTGGTCGTATCTAACGTACTCACCCTTTTAGCCGCGGGGGTTTATAATGTGACGGTCAGTTCCACTATTTGTTGGTTAAGGAGTAACGAAAGAGTTGGCGGCGGGTGGTGAAGATTAGCTTCCTTTCCTCTAGCCTCACACTGCTAAATTTGGGACAGCTAGCGCAGGTTGCCCTCGAGTATTTCTGCTCGAAATTCAAAACAAACTAAACCAAATTACGCTAAAATCAATCACTGCTGAGAATACGTTAATTGTTAAATTTTCTGCCTGTCTAGAGTTGGCAAGTTTGTTTTGAGTCGCTTTGAATGATTAGAAGAGTCTGGTAAACAGTGCGTGCGATGACGTAAAGTCGTGTTAAGCTCAGGAGATCCGTGGCTTAAAGAAGAAAAGATATGAATTTGTTGATTTTATAGGAATTCCGTAGGGAATAGCAAATAATTTTTAAACCAGATGTGTTTCTATTTGTAATAAAACAGTTTCATCTCTACAATAAAACTACTGATGGACTTTTATTGATACAAATACATAAATGATTCACTTACTCTTAACGTGTCACAGAAAAAACAACAAAAATTTGAAGTAGAAACAACATCTTATTTTAAACACACTTAATTATGACTTTTAACCCTGCCATAATAATTCTTGTATTTTTCCTGTTTACGTTCTCCATATTTTCTGTCGGGCTGGCAAACCATTCCGGATTTTCTAACGACAATATACGGGGCTCAATTCCCAGAAGTACACAAAAAAAGGAAAGTGTATTGTGTAGTTTTTTCCTTCCTAAAGTAGGCGAGTGTGTTTGTATTTTTGTGCGAAATATGGCTGTGTACTTCTTTATTTTTATTTTTATAATATTAACTCATTTTGCTCGTCTTCTATTCTCTCCACGTGCCAAAGGCTGTAAAGGAGAAATATTTGCTACCTTTTCCAAACTTTTTGTTGTTGTTTGAATTAAGCACAAAACCACACAATGGGCTATCTGCCCACCACGGGTATCGAAACCCGGATTTTAGCGTGTAAGTCCGCAGACATACCACTGAGCCACTGGGGGGCTTTTACCAAACATTAACGTCTTTTATCTTTAGTTGTTGCATACGGCCATAGGTTTTGTTTTGTTTTCAAGAACAAACTTTTAGCTCAGGGCTTCATCTCTTAGAGGATTTGAGAGTAATTTACAGCTTCGGCTATTGAGTATTCTCTTTTGTCATAACAAGAGAGTCAATATCCTCTTCAATTTTACGCCCAACTCTAGCATGTAAATCGAAATAGCTACAGTTAATAAGGTTGACAACCATTTTCACCTAACCACCACCTCGAACAAATTTGTGTTTTACTTTTTTTTAGATAATGTAGAAATTAGAAGTTTGTCGATAAAAGTCAAGTAATGAGAACTAGAACAGTAAAATGTCTTCAGTTATTTATAGAAATTAGTAATCTCTTCAGATCTTAGCGGAATTTAAGAAATCGTGTTTGTAAATCCTTATACAAACATAAGTAATTCAACCTACAATGAAAATATTTATTTGTTTTCCCTTTGAATTTCGCACAAAGCTACTCAGGAATATCTGTGCCAGCCGTCCCTAATTTAGCAGTGTAAGACCAGAGGGACGGCATCTTGTCATCACCACCCACCGCAAACTCTGGGGCTACTCTTGGGATTGACCTTCACTTTATAACGCCCCCACGGACGAAAGGGCGAGCATGTTTGGAGCGACGGGGATGCGAATCCGCGACCCTCAGCATTACGAGTCGCACACACTTATAATGAGAATGACAAACTTACATGATAATTACCCATTACATCACCTGGTCATTGTTATTAGTTTTGTTACAAAATATTCATGACCAGTTGACACTATCGTTTGGTCCAATCAAAATTATAATTATTATTATTAATTTTTATTTCTTGAAATTAATATCCTGCAAAGCTAATTAATATGTATTGTTTTGTCATTAATATTTTTTTTCTGTTATAATTCATTCCATAATATTTCTGGTCGTATTAAAAATCTAATTATATCGCTTCTGAAACCGTTATAGCTTTATCTATATCATTTTTGTCTGTTTTTGTGTTTCGCCCAAAACTACAAGAGAGCTATTTGCGCTAGCTATCCATAATTTAGCAGTGAAACACTCGAGGGAAGTTTGCTAATCATGTTGAGTAGCTCTTTTACTAACGAATATTGAGATTTACCGTGACTTTATAACGCTCCCACGGCTAGACGGGCGAGCTCTCACGTTTCGTGCGACGGTGTTACGAATCCACATTAGGTCTGGCATGGCCGAGCGCGTTAAGGCGTGTACTCGTAATCCGAGGGTCGCGGGTTCGCGCCGCGTCGCGCTAAACATACTCGCCCTCCCAGCCGTGGGGGTGTATAATGTGACGGTGAATCCCACTATTCGTTGGTAAAAGAGTGGCCCAAGAGTTGGCGGTGGGTGGTGATGACTAACTGCCTTCCCTCTAGTATTACACTGCTAGCACAGATAGCCCTCGAGTAGCTTTGTGCGAAATTACAAAACAAACAAAAACGAATCCACAACACTCGGATTACTAGTGAAACGCCTTATCCCACTTGCCCTGCTGGGTCCCATATTTTTCCTAATATATCTGCTTTTGTATTCATTTATGCCATCATTATCGTGTAACTCTGTTTATTTATTTTCATTATATTGCAGCTCTCTTTATATCATTTTATGTCAAAATAGATCTCTGATTATGTGATTTTCTGACGTATTATAAATCTCTTTATACATTTTTTGTGATACTCTTGCTGTGTTTGTATACTTTATGTCATCATACTTCAGCCCAGTTTCGAAACTTATGTCATCATACTTCAGCTCTGTTTATAAACTTTTTAGCATTATACAACAGCTATGTTTTTATACTTATGTCATCTTACTACAGCTCTGTTTATATACTTTATGTTATCATACTACAGCCCAGTTTATATACTTATGTCATCATAATACAGCTCTGTTTATATACTTCATGTCATCATTCTACAGCTATGTTTATTTAGTTATGTCATCTTGCTACAGCTCTGTTTATATACTTTATACGATCATACCACAGCTCTGTTTATATTCCGTTATTATTTGGTATGCGTTAAAATATAAAATCAAATAACTTTCAATTGCCACATTAAAGTAAAGCTTGGAAGAGAACCTTTCATGACAAATATTTAGTATTTGTTTAAATAAATTACAGTTATTAAGCTGCTTGAAAAATATTTATAAATACACATGCAATAATTCAATTGTAGATTGCTTTTAACGTCCACAGGATTGAATCCTCGTCACAATGAACATGCTCGCCTTTCAAACCGTGAAGGCGTTATAATTTGACAGTCAATTTCTTTTTCCGTTGGTAAAAGTAGTTCGAGAGTTGAAGGTGGGTGGTGTTGATCAGTCGCCTTCCCTTAAGTCTATCATTTGTAGATTTGCAACAACTAGCTCAGATAGTACACGAATAGCTTTTAGGTAAATAAATAAAAAAAATAATTTAACCAAGGTATGACCAATAAATTCAGCTGCCACGTTTATGGCCAAAAAATAATGTTTACATGCAGTTGAAACCACACAATAAATAACACTTTATGGTGGCCATTCACTCTTTTTCATATTAAACACTCACTTAAATCTTTGCATACCTAACTTACTAACATCATGAACTAATCAGAACTTTAAGAAAATCTCTTGTGATCATAATTTATAATATAAATGAGAAACAGACTCGATAAATATTGTCCCCGGATTTACAACGCTAAAATTAGAGGTTTGATTTCCCTCGGTGGACTCAGCAGATAGCCCGATATGGCTTTGCTGTAAAAACACACACGCACTCGATAAACATTACTCCCAACCAACACGCCACGTACATATACAGTGTGTTTAAATATACAAATTTTGGCGTAAAGAATTGTCGTTACCTGAAGTTTTCGTTTGGTGCCAAAATCATCTCACCCAAAAATGGTTAATGTGCACCCAATATTTTCTCTATCCATATTAGTAAAAACAAAAACAGACACACAACCTCGCCTCTGGTAAATGAATGCTTTCGGTCTGTACTTAGCCATCTTTCGATATTTGCATTTGGAAATGTTAGATCCGGGCCAGTGCTGTGGGCTTCTACGTTTTTGTTTCTTTTTTCATAGAAAATTGGTATGCTCGAAATAATCCTGATGGAATATTGAATCATACAACGCTAACTTTAAAAAGTAATATTTATATGTGAGTTAGTTTATCCAGACGTTGAAGTTTTTCTTTGATTGTTTGAAATTAATCTCCACAAGTATCCAAACCCGCTTCCTAGCGTTGAAAATCCGCAGAAATTAAGCTGTTCTTATGGGGATGGGGGCACAAATTTTTTACTTTAAAAAAAATATTGTGACGAGACATTCATGTAGCTCCAAATGAACACCTGAGACATATTACACTTGATTTTAAAACCCTTATTAATGGATGTAATAAAAGAATCATTTGAAGAAATTTCTGTGTTTTATTACTTGAAATGTAAGTGGTCGAAAACATCAGGTAAAAAGTCAAAGTTTTATAGTAGACGTTTAGCGCTTCAAGGATTCCTACCGGAAACACACGAAGACATATCCGAATAGCCTTGACATTTATTATAATGTTTATCTCACCCTAAGAAAAATCAGAGAGAAAGTTTACAGTGCCTAGCCATCAATTACCTCAGCACTTATCTAATTTCACGTATTCACCTTCAGGCACACTTAGATATATTTAGACATCATTTAAAACAATATCCTTGTTTGAAACCTGAAACAATTTACTTCGACAACAAAATGTAATTTGTGATAAATGTTAATTTGTTGAAGATTCTAGCCTGTTCCTCTCTACATACGTAGGAAGTTGACAAAATATTACGGTTTTAAACAGCAAGTGACGATTTTACTGTATGTAGATTGTATCTGGTTTGTTGTTGTTTTTTTCAAAAAACCACAAATTACTGTTTGATAAATTTATTTTTTACAATCCAGGTTTTTATAGGAAATCTGTTCTGTCTGATCCACACAAGCATTTATTTTTTTCTGATCCGAATTGTAGCCGATCGTAAACTGTGGACCATTTAAGAAATACTAATGGAAGGTAACAATAAGGCTCAAGAACTACCCTTTAATTGGAAAACCATTGAAGAAATACTTGTGGAAGGCAACAATAAAGCTCAACCACTATCTTTATATTGTGTAAACCATTCAAGAAATACTAATAGAAGGCAACAATAAGGCTCAAACACAATACTTAAATTATGTAAACTATTCAAGAAATACTGATTGAAGGCAACAATAAGGCTCAAACACTATCCTTAAATTGTGTAAACCATTGAAGAAATACTGATGGAGGGCAACAATGAGGCTCAAACCCTACCCTTAAATTGTGTAAACCATTCAAGCAATACTAACGGAAGGCTACCGCAAAGCTCAAACGTTCCTCAACTATATCATATTCACTGGTATTTTATTTTTCTAATGCAACTAAAAGATTGTATCCACAAATAACGCACGTCTTCAATTATACACCTAGTTACCGTTTTTCTTACTTACCATCACAGAGTATTATAAGGATTTCTTTCGGTATTTCCATCCTAACCAACACCTAATGTCTACGTGGGCTAAACAACCACGTCCTAGATTTCGAGGACTGAAGTATAACAGTTCCTAATTTATCAGTTATTGTACAACACCCGTCATTATTAAGTGTGAAGAAATGAACGGAAGTGAATTCATTAATTACGCAACCGTACTTGAAAATGTAGACACAACTGAGTGACGTCATAGCACATGGTTCTGATTTGCAGGACGATTCGCTATTCAATTGAATATGACGCGTTCTTGAAAAGGAAAATTTTTAAATGACGAAAGTTATTTTACACAAAATGTTACATTTTACTGTGCATTCAGTATAATTCATTAGAAACAAGGAATACTTTTGATGTGACACGAATTTAAATAAATAAATAAATTTGGTTTTCAAAGTGTCGTGACAAAGAAAAATTAAGTCTCCGTTATAACAATTCTCACTTGTAACCGAAAACGTCCACACAATAATTGAAATTTACCAATCAATGATTATATTTAAATTTCTGAATAAACTAGTTTTTAAATAATAATATAAATTCAAACTTTGTCAACAAAACTAACATTTTCAAGATCAATTGACATGTCTCTCAAAGTTGTGTTTTAAAATTTGTGAATTTTTAAAGTTTTAAGTTTCTTTTTTGAAATTCGCGCATGCGATCATACTAACCAACATTTTACAAAACGTCTGTTTATTAGGTTTAACAATTTATTGTTATTGGACAAGCAAAATAAAAATTAGAGGGTCTGTAAGTTTAAAAACTGTAAGCGTGTCTGATTTCGGTGTACAATAAATTGGAATATTGAAAAATTATTAAAACTTATGGTCTCATAAAAGGGGACGGTTTTCAAATTCCGAAATAGCGTAGGATGTTTTCAACTACAAGTAAAGGTTAAAAGGTCAGTGAAACCGAGCCATAACTGGTATTTAAAGACCTAAATCCTGGCACAGAGAAAGTGAAGAAATAGACGTATATGTATATTCCCTTTCCGATAAAGTCTTCAGAAAAAAGATGGTGCGTGGATTGGACACTTAACAGGTAATTTGTTACTTGCATCAGAACCAAGTTACTTGTATGTGAAACGTAATGTACTGGAACGTTTAATTATGTCTGCATTACGATCTAACGACATGTTGACATTTGGAAGGTATTTGCGACAGTGGCATTCCAGGATCATATTACCCTCTTGTTTGCTTCATTGACTGGTTGTTTAGAATTGTGCACAAAGCTATACAATGAGCTATCTGTACTCTGCCCTTCATGGGTATTGAAACCCGGTTTCTAGCGGTGAGTCCACAGATATACTTCTGAGCCATTGGAGGAAAATATTAGTTCATTATCATTGTAGGAGATTTCAGAGAAAACATGCCATAATGAGTTGATTCAAGCACTACTCCTTATATCGGTCATATTAAATAGAACTTTAGAGGATTCATGTTATATGAATTATGAATTTGCTTCTTTATGGTTGGGATGAGTATTAATCTTAATACCAGACGTATTATAGAAAAATGGTTTTAGATTTTATGTGGAACATAACTTAAGGAGTCTATAGAAATGTTTACACGAAGTACAACATATATAAGATGTTCAAATGTGAACATATTTTATGAAGCTGACACTTGTGTGTGTATGTTTTTTGTTGCAAAGCCACATCGAGATGTATATTGAGTCCACCGCAGGGAATCGAACCCTTAATTAAGCATTGTAAATACGTAAACTTACCGTTGTACCAGAGTGGGGACGCTGGCACTCCTTTCTAAGAGCAAAATATTGAAACTCGGTTTTTGACGGTGTGAGTCCGCAGACATACCCTGTACCACAGGGTGGACAAATGTGTTGTAAAAACAATACGTGAATAAATAACTTTACTACGAAAGCTATCTCCACTAACCGTCCCTATCTTAGCAGTGTAATACAAGAAAAAAGACAACTGGTCATCACCATCCACCGCCAACTCTTGTGCTACTCTTTTACCAACGAATAGCGAAATTGTCCGTAACATTATTACGTCCACGTAGCTGCATAGGACTTTTAAATATGCGTATATTTATTTTTAGATTTCCAAATTTGGTTAATAATAATAAGACGTGCTACCTGTTTCATTTTCTTCTTTGAGTGGGTCCGGCAAGGTCAGGAGGATTAAGGCGTTCGACTCGCAAACTCAGGGACGTGGGTTCGAATTGCCGTCACATCAAACATGATCGCCCTTTCAGCCGTGGGGGCGTTATAACTTGACGGCCAATCCAACTATTCGCTAGTAAATGAGTAGCACAAAAGATGGCGGTCGATGGTGATGATTAGCTGCCTTACCTCTGGTCTTACACTGCCAAATTAGGGACGGCTAGCGCAGACAGCCCTCGTGTAGCTTTGCACGATATTCAAAACAAACAATATTTTCGTGTTTCATTAATCACTATTTAATGGGGTAGCTACGCTGTGCCTATTGCAGGGACCGTGTCTCATGTTATTCTGATGTGATAAAAACCACCCATAGTCTGTTTAAAGTTATATTTGTGAATTTTAAATATAATAAATGAGCTAAACAGAGAGAAGTAAAATTCATTAAATCTGTTGAAATTTTTATTAAGTAAAATAAAATAAAATAAAAATAACAGAAACATATTTTCGAACGGTTCTCAATCCAAATGTTTTACTCTGGTTTATACAAGTGAAAACTATGAAGAGGAAATAATGTTTTCATTTCGAATAATTTTACAAATGTAAGATATATCCATCCCAGCATAGCTCAAGTGTTAGCTCGAAGAATTTAAAGCTAAACTGCTGTGTTCGATTCCAGCTGTTAATACATCGCAGGAGTATATTTGGCACACCTACAAAAAAAATTAAGTTCGTGAAAACGCTAGCTCTATTTACTCACTAAATAAAAATACCAAAACATGAAACTTGTTCGTACCAAATTAACATATCGAATTGAAATGTGCTCCTGATATAAGCTCCAAGAAGCAAGATAGTCGGAAGTCCAAATGTCAGCTAGAGCCTAACACTTTACACTTTTATGGTGAAAACTCAGTTTCTTAAAACTTTGTTTATTCTTGAATTTCCCGCAAAGCTACTCGACTACTATCTGCGCTAGCCGTCCCTAATTTAGCAGTGTAAGACTATAGAGAAGGCAGCTATTCATCACCACCCACCACAAACACTTGGTGTACTCTTTTACAAACAAATAGTGGGATTGATTGTCACATTTTAACACTCCCACGGCTGAAAGGACGAACATGTTTGGTGTGACGGGGATTCAAACCCGCGACCTTCAGATTACGAGTCGAACGTCTTTCGCCACCTGGCTATGCCAGGTTTTGTTAAAACTTTAAAAATGAATATTTCTTAATGGATTAATGAAATATACATAGTATATATATTTATTTTTATTTTTCACAACTGTATGTTCGCAATTATAAGTTCTAACTACATAAGCATTTTAGAGTCTTCTAATTAACGTCTACAGAATTTGTTATATAACTTTCTTCATTTTCGTGGGTGAACTGAAAAGAGCTTCGAGTTATCCTTTTTCTTGTTTTATTATTTGACCGATATTAGAAACACAGCTGAAGAAAACAAAACAAACAAAAGGCTTTAGTGTCGATAGCAGCGCCACCTAAGTAAATTCTGTTTCATATATCAGTAATATGTAATTGTTATTACTTTATTTACTATGGTTTATTTTCAGATATCTATTCTACAACAGATAATTTTTCGAGTAACGAATACAACGTCGAGAAAATAATGTATTTAGGTTATACAGGGCAGGTCTTTCGTTGTAATGGTCTATTTATTAAATTATAGAAAGTTATATGTTAAAGACACGAACGTGCGCTCGCCTGTTTCAATATGTTTTTAGATATACACCCGATTTATGAACAACCGATCGATACCCAATGTCAGTTTTTAGAAATCCATAGTGTGGTTGGTAACATCAGATTAGACGATTGCCGAAAGTACAACAATATGAATTTCTAAACTGTTTTTAACAAACTTCTGTAGTTTTTGATACTGTGTGTTTTACCTCGGTTTTTGTTTGAAAAGAAACTTACTCAGAAACAAAATTTCTGATAACATACTAATTTCTCCTTTATGAAAAATAAAATCTTTCTATGAAAGGAGAAAAACTCTATCACCTCAGAAAGCAAATTATAGAAGACTACGGGTCGGCGTGGTCGGATGAGTTGAGACGTTGACCTAGTAATTTGTGTGTCACGAGTTCGAATCCCAGTCACACCAAATATGCGCGCGCTTTTAGCCATGGGATCGTTATAACGTGACGGTCAATCCCATTATTGGTTGGTAATAGAGTATTTAAAGAATTGGCAGTGGGTGGTGATGACTAACCTCCTTCCCTTCAGTCTTACACTTCTATATTAGAGGCGGCTAGCGCAGATAGCCATCGTGTATTTTTGATCGAAATTCTGAAACAAAACAAACAAATAAAAGACTATTGAAACAATTACATCGTGAGCACATGCCTAGTAATCAAATTATTTTATTAATGAAACCTTATCGTATACAACGATTAGTACGTGTTTTAAAATTTCGTTTTTTTCTGTGTCACATAATGATCTTTATCCAATTAGAAATCAACCCAATACTTATACACACGCATGTGGAATTTAATGACGATCTGCATTCTTATCTGTGAAGAGGATATTAAAAATATAGTTGAAACTCCGTAATAATATTTAAGTAACAAAGTAATTGTGTAGCTCTCACAAACAACTTTTACGTATTACTGATACTGATTGTCTTCGAACTCATAAAGTTTTATAATGTGAGTGTCGCCATGTGTCTTTTAATCGTCATTTACACAAAAAAGATTTGATGAAAGATGACTGAATTTTTTTAGAAAGTCAGAACCTTAATAACTCCTTCAGCGTATTCTCAATAGCTTATTTAAATATGTTTTAAATTATGTGATTAATAATGACTCTATTTTTTCCTAATATTCTTGAACATCTACAGTTGCTCTTAATTTAATATGTATACAAATATAAATGATATAACCATAATATTTAAACCAAAATAAAACACATTAAAATTCAATTTACTATGTCACTAGTTACGGTTATATTACAGGGTGTTCGGAAAGTCACTGTGTAGTTTTGTAATCATATTTTATTCAGTCTATTTCAAACCATCAACTGATACCGGTGTTTAGAAACAATATAAAAAGGATCCAGGCCTGTACTGATGAAACAAGGGTCACTTTCAACATTGTTTAAAATTGTCATTCATATTTTCTTTCTGTATTTTGCATTGAAACATGTCTATAAATAAATATATAAGAGCTCAGTGACTTTCCGAACATTCCATACTTACCAACATAAAGACTGAACAATGCAATGAATGGTGCGATCATTCACATACATTAAATGTATTTTAGTGAAACTAAAATAAAAGCTATTCGAAGACTATCTGAACTAATTGGACTAGATTTGACTGTCACATTATAACACCTTCACTGTTTGAAGGGCGAGCATGTTAGGTGAGACGGGGATTCAATCCCGAAAATGCATAAAGCAATCTACAATTGAATTTTTACCTTTGTATTAACAAATATTTTTCAAGCAGTATAATAACTGTAATTTATTTAACATATTTAAACAAATACTAAATATTTGTCATGAAAGGTTCTCTTCCAAGCTTCATTTTAATGTGACAAGTGCAAGTTATTTCATGAAATATTTCAACGCATATCAAATAATGACGCACTTCAAAACAAACAAATCTTGAATTAAACAAACTTTAATCTGAAACAAAATTTATGTTCCACAGGTTTGGAAGTGAAAAGAAACTGAAATAAGTTTAAGTTATTGTTACTCAAATCATAGCAAAATTTACTTTGTAAATATGCAATGTTATCATGATAAACAGTCAAGAAAACTGTATGAAAGGTTATTCAAGTCAGTTGTTGAAAAATAGTGAGAGGGCTTTATTATTTTAAAGTACGTTTTTTTATTAGGCTTGAAGTTGGTGATTAACTGACGCAAATATGTACGTCAAAGGAAGAAATCCAGCTTTTTCGAGTGTGAAAGTATAAAACCGTTTTTGAAGAAATTCGCGTCAGGCGTTATGCATTTAAAAAAGTCATGAAAACTAAATTAAAAATGACGAAACTAAATTGTTAGTTTAACTAGTTTTATCATTTTTATCCATTTTCTCGAAACGTATAAAATATTTGTTTTGAATATTTTTTAATCGTCCTCGTATTTAGTTTGAAAATGTTTAATGTGATTCGTGTATGTTTCATGTGACTGACTTACACTATGTAATAAAAATTTTGTTCCTGGATAATATGTGTTATTTTTTAATTGCTTGTGTTGTAAAAGTTTAAAAAATGGTAATTATTTCCTTGAAACTTTGCTTTTGTTACCTGAATAATGAAATTTATATATTAACCAATTTTATGAGTAAAAACGGACAAATTCGAACACTTTTATTCACATAAGATCTGAATAAAACAACATATGAATCAAGATGTACATGTATTTCCATTAATGTTATTCAAAAATGTTTAAAAGTAAGTAATTCTTCGAAATTTGCGAATATAATCACTATTACGTATCAGACACCAGATTATTGAGAGAAAATTCATCCTCAAATATTATAATCAGTTTAAAGCCAGATGAAACACACAAATTTAGTAAATTAACTTTTGTTTTATTGAAGTTATTTGTAGAAATAAAATAAATTACAAATATCCACACAATAATTTAACAGCTCATGTTCTGATAATTAATAATCTTATTTACTGAATGTAATTCACACTTCACTAGATGTCAGGGCAGTTTAGGTATATGATGTCACCCTTATAGTGTTTTTAGCAGATAAATAATTTATGTACAACTTGACTTTAATAACAAGAAGTAAATAATAAAACAATTAGAATGATTTTTATCAAATACCCGGAAACTTTAGACAATTAAAAAGGTTTGTAAAACAGGAATTGGCTATAAATTTACTTAACACCACTATGTTCTTAGTAGCAAATCATATATTAACATGTTTTTTGATTAACTTTTTCAATTGGGTTGAGTCGAACAGCTGTGTAATTATGCGTCGTATTATACTTTGTTGCTTAGGATCCGTATAGTGTTCTCCGTTTTAATTGTATGCTCATGCAATGAGTGGGGGACGATGGTGAAGAGCGTGGGTTCTCGAAGTGTCCTCTTAACGATAGTTAGTCGCTGTGGGGTACTTGAACCACCCAGGAGAAACCATTCCACCTTTGTTGGCCTCCGAATATTAAAAAAAAAGAAAAACAACATATCATTTATTTAATAGCATCATTTGTTAAAAGAAGACAAATTTTATTGTGGTTAAAAGAGAGTAAACAATTCAATTTATTCGTTTTTTTATTAACTTTAAAACTACAGAGAGGGTTTATCTGTGATCAGCCAACAATTGTTATCTATCCCTGTTTTCAAGCATTGTCTTTGTATGTGCCACTGAAAAGACTCCTTTCATTTATGAACAAGTCTAATAAGTGGACTTTTCTTTAAAATCATTGTTATGCTGAAAAATATCTTTCGTAACATGTTAAACTATGCACCAGGAAGGAACTGAAACGCTTGTGAATTTTCGTTCCAAACAAATGCGATGTCAAAGAGTCATTTTACATGTACTAGAGTGTATTGAGTAATAACAGTAAAGTCATAAATTAATTCTAAAATACCGAGTACAAGTTCATGACAGGTAAAAGAAACTTTCACCATTATACTCAACTTAATGTTTTGAAACGAAATTTACTGGCTCATATCAACTTACTTGAGTTTAAAATAAAATTTCTATGAGGTCTGGTGTGGCCAGGTGGGTTAAGGCGTTTGACTCGTAATCTGAGAGTCACGGGTTTCAAAGCCCGTCGAACGAAACATGCTCGGGCAGACCATCACCACTTATCGCCAACTCTTGGGCTGCTCTTTTACCAAGAAATAGTGGGATTGACCGTCACATTATAACGTCCTCACGGCTGAAAGGGAGATAATGTTTGGTGCGACGGGGATTCGAACCTGCGACCCTCAGATTACGTTCGAGTCGAACGCCTTAATACAAACTCTGCCATGCTCGACCGACAGAAAATGGAAAGTGTGTGCGTGTTTTGTTACGGTAAAACCACATTGCGTTACCTGCTGAACCCACTCAAAGAAATCGAACACCTGATTTTAGCCTTCTAAATCTAAAGACTTATCGCTGTACAACGGGGGAACGTAAATAAAAGGTAAAGTTGCTTAATTTTTTAAAGAATGAAGATTTTTCGTTGAGACAGGGGGCCCATTTCTTTTTTATTTAATAACACTTGGTCTCTTCTGGTACACCCTTTCTGCTCCTACTAACCCCTTACCCCTTCTAACCCACCAAAACAAAACAAAAAAAATCCTATTATTACCACAGATTAGCAAGCACAAGGAATATTTAATAAAAATGCTTGCGTGCTATTTGTTTTTATATAATTTTATCATATGAAATAAAAAAGGCTTAATAATGTTGTGTAAAATATACCTTTCTGTGTTTGACCTGAAAAACAAAACTTGTATTTCATAACAAAATGAATTGAAATCTCTAATTTTATAAATTAAAATACGGAAATCGAAGTTCAATTTTTTCTCTAATCATCAGTATAACGGTAAGTTATGTTTGTTTGTTTGTTTTAATTTCGCACAAAGTTACTCGACCTTCACAAAGGTTCACAAAGAAAGAGGTAACTGACGATGACCGAAGAAGGTCGAAACGTTGTTCGCTCTTCTATTTAAAATATTTTCTGAACCCAAACGAGCCGTTTTTGCATATAAATTTCTCAACAAGTGGGTTTCTCGACATCACTGAATGTTTAACAATATTTTATAAGAATGATTGATTTTGGCCTTAAGATAGGGTTCCGAAGAAATGGTAACTCATGTACTCAGAATCATGGAATTTTGAATTTTTATAATCAGAGATTTGTTCTGACGCGCAGACTTGTTTTAGTTTTAACAGGTACACAGATTCAACTGTTCGTACATCAATCCATTGTTTTAGTGTTTCTTAGAAATCATGCATAGAAGTTAATGACCAAAGTATTTTTGTAAAACTGATTTTCTTTACCTTATATTCTGTTAGAAATATTAAAACAAAAGTTCCGTTTATACGTTTAACTCTAACACATATATGAAATACATGCAGTAATTATTATGAACAGACGTTTCATCTACCCGTGTAATGAAAACAAATGTAATGTATGAGGAATCGAGCCTCAAATTTTATCATTGTAAGTCTACTGATTCACCACTATTCCACCAGATAACTGACATTTAGTTTACATGTTTTAAAGACTGGACCACCACATCATATTTTACAATCTAGAAAGCTGATGCAAGTCCGCTTCTGAATATTTTTATTTATTTTGTTTTTTCTTTTCTTTTCTTCATTACGTTTGCATATTTTCTTTTTCAGTTTAGGTTTTGTTTGAATTTCGTGCAGAGCTATACGAGGGCTATCTGCGCTAACCATTCTTAATTTAGCAGTGTAAGACTAGAGGGAAGGCAGTTAGTCATCAATAACCAATGCCAGCTTTTAGGCTTTTAAGTTTATACATAGCGTGTTTCAAATCCTTTGGTTAATTTGGTAAAAGTATGAAGTTATAATAGGGTGATGAATGGCCAGGTTGTTAAAGCACTTGAATCGTAATCTGAGGGTCTTGGGTCTGAGTCCTCATCACACCAAACATGCTCGTCTTTTCACCCGTGTATTAAACTAGGTTTACACACCGACATTTGCAACAGATAAGAAACATAAACTTAATTTGAAACAGTAAGTGTAGCCCACAGTCGACCAGCGATAACTATGGAAACGTTGAACAAAAAAATTGGGTTTTGATACCCGTAGTGGCTATTGTACAAATAGCTTAATCTGTAGCTTTTGGCTCACCATCAAACAAATATGGAAGATGATCACATGGTCGTAACATCTGATTCTAAAGGAGGTTTTCGATTTATTTTCTCTTTACGTGTAAAGAGCGAATAATTAACCTGTATTACAAAAGAAAAGCGAAACCTATTTTAAGAATTGTGTGTCAGATCATCCAATTAAAAATATCTGAAAATTTAATGCAAAAAGTGTATCATCATTTTTCTCTTTGTAGAAGTCTTTAATGGCTAAAATATGTAGTAGGGCGTGTGTAAAAATGTTCAGACAAATGAAAGAAACTATCCCAACTTCACTTTTTCAGATCGTTAATCAAATAAACCCTTATGAAGATGGATGTGTCTGAGAAGCACATTAGGTATACATTGCTTTGTGAGTTTTAAAAAGCCAAAAGTGCAGCAGAATCCACAGGAAACATTCAAGGTGTTTATGGTGCGGAGTCTCTCTAAGAAAGAAAATGTCGAAGGTGGTTCCAAAAGCTCAGATCAGATGACTACAGATCAAGTGATGCACCACGTTCTGGTCATCTTGTTAAATTTAATGATAACTTGCTGCTGGCTGAACTTGATGAAGATTGTGCTGTTGCAGTTAAAGAACTAGCACAGAAGTTTAATTCAACCCATTCAACAGTTCTCCGTCATTTGCAACACTTTGAAAAGGTGTCAAAACTTGGAAAATGTGTCCCCCATGATTTTAGAGAAGCCAACCTTAGAGCAACAGTGGCCATTTGCACTTCTCTGCACTCTCGTGAACGTTACTCACCTTTTAAGGCCAAGTTACTGACTGGAGATGAAAAATGGATATTTTATAAAAATGTTAAACGCCGCCAGACATGGATAAGTGCAGGTAAACTGGTTAAAAGATACCAAAAAATGTACCTTCACCCTTTAAATTTCTTCAAAGCGTTTGGAGAGATAGGGTTGTTGTGATACACTTTGAGTTGCAATCCCTCAAAGTAACGATCACATCAGACTTCTACTGTCAACAGTTAGATAACTTGAATGTCGCACTGAAAGAAAAGAGGCCTGCTTTGATCAGTCGTTGAGGTGTTGTGTTACACCAGGATAATTCACTGCCTCACACAACAAGGATCACATCTGTAATAAAGTCTGAAAAACTAGACTGGGAAAAACATCCACATTCTCCTTATTCCACAGACCCTGCTTCTCCATTTGATTATCATCTATTCCAAAGTTTGAAAAGCTATCTTGATGGAAAAGAGCTTGGAATACAGGGAGATGTCAAAACTACCCTCTCTACATTCTTTACCTTTAAACCCCAATTTATAGAATTAACATAAAGTAGCTTGTAAATCGTTGGCAGGAAATGAGTTATTATAATGGAACATACATTATTGGTTAAATAACATTAAAAGCTTTGGAAATCCTTTCTCTTTTTTCGAACATAAATTACTGTAATCATGTTTGTATGTGATAATGAAATGAGGAAGAACACATAAATTATTATAATCATGTGTTTATGTGACAAAGAATCGAGGAAGGACACATAAATTATAATTATCATGTGTGTAGCTCATTAGAATAAGGTGCATGTATAAATTAACAAAAACAGTACTGTTTTTGTGTAAAGATACAAAATGAACTACATGCAACCTTTCGACCATGACGGAATCGAATCTCGGAACTTAGCGTTTCAAGCCCGTACATTTATCGCTAACCGACTTGGAACAAGCTAAAGAGAAGCCATGAAATTCAAAACATGCACACAAAATTAAGATTTCTTTTTTTCAAACAAGGACACATGAAAAGGACAAAACTCTTTCCAGAACCTGTATACAGCAGTCACGAACAGCAGTCCATTCTCATAAACTGCTGAAAAGTGTTAACGGAACGAAGCTGAAGAGATATTTCGACAGCAAATGTATTCAAAATACAGCAGCTTAAACAAACCACGTAAGTCTTGATAATTCGCAAGGGTTGGTTTCCAATATACAATGCGAAACAAAGAATTCATCCAAGCTTAGTTTGTACTGACTTCTTATTTATTTCCCTTTTTGGATTCGTAATAATTTTACCCTGTTTTCCTCGTCTGTTTTCTCATGTGATGATGTCGTTTAATCATGGAGTTTGTCTGTTTTTTAATTTCGCGCGCCAAGCTACACGAGAGCCGTCCATAATTTATTAGTGTAAGACTAGATTGTGAGCAGCTAGTCAACACCATTCACCGCTAACTGTTGGCTACTTTTTTAACAACGAATAGTGGGATTTACCGTGATATTATAACGCTCCCACGGCTGAAAGGGCAACCATGTTTTGTGCGACGTCGATTTGAACCCGCGACTCTCGGATTACGAGTTTACCTTTGATTTAGTAGTTCCGGATTTAATTATAAATACTTTGTCAAGATATCATTTGTAATACAATATTTTAGAGTACAATAAGGTTAGGTTTAACGTGACAGAAACTTTGTTGGGGAACATGGACAGAGCAGAGTAGCTTCATATTACGTTCATGGAACGTGATTAGGAAAATGTAAGTCCTGTTTTAAAATCGCATCTCTTAAGATATATATTTTCAGATTCGTAAACCTTGGTACGTTATCATGTGAAATTCAATAAAGAAACTTAACCGGAATCTGGGAAAGATTTTTTTAGAAATTACTTTAAAAAATCTTCGCTCATTTTATTGTTCCTCTTATGTGCAGTGCTTGCTGCTTATATATTTTTAGTTTTACTAAAACTGCTTTATTAGTGGTTTTAGTTAGGCTTAATTTTTATGTTTGTAAGATTTTTCAGGCGATTATTTTCAGGGAAAATGCAACTGAAGGTGAATAGTCTTATCGGATTTGATATAAAGTGTTTTGTTAATCAATGATAACAGAAACTGCTTCTTTACTGCTGAGGGTGTAGCGAAACAAAAATTAAAATCAGGTTACACAATAGAGTGAGTAGAAATACAATGCACGGCTGACGAATAATTAGCCCCTCCCTTAAATTCGTAGTTTAGTTAGGCCTAAGACAAGCGAACTTACAGATTTCGAAAGTTTATTTTTGTTTTATAAAACTCTGCGCAAAGCTACACGTAGGCTATCTGCGCTGGCCATACCTAACTTAGCAGTATAACACTTGAAGGAAGGCAGCTGGTCATCATCACCTACCGCCAATTCTTGAGCTACTTTTTTACCAACAAATACTGGGATTGACTGTCGCTTTATAATGCCCATACTACTGAAAGAGCGAGCATGATTCGTGTGACGGGGATTCGAACCCACGACCATCAAATTCGCGTCGAGCGCCTCAACCACCTGGCCATGTCAGGCCTCGCAGATTTCGATGTCTGGGATAAGAATTATTTTGAATTATATTAAAATTCTTGCATTTAAAGAAGTATTAATACAAGAACTATATTAATTTTACCTATATGTCTTGCAAGTCTTTAGTAGTTTGTACACATTGGTCACTTGCCCTGGGGCAAGTCAGAGGTGAGTTTAGGGGCTTAGAAAGCTAAAATTTACTGTATCTAATACGCTTGGCCATGCCAATAGATTTTATAGCTTTATACTAAAACAAAAAATTAAACTTACCTGTTGTTTGATGCGTATTGTATATGTACGTTTTCAGTAAATTCTTCACAAATGAAACTGCTGACTGCTCTCTCGAAACAAAGAAGTGAACATTGGATGATTGTATAAGTGATGAAATATCATGTCAAATAAATTAAAAATCGATTTTATCATTGCCAATTATTTGGATTAATTGAGCGGACATCTTTCGTATCGAATAAAATAAAAACAGCTTTTAAGAATATATTCTAACACTCTTAGTTTTGTTGATCAATTAATCTAATAGATTTTCAGGAAACTGTTTTTGTGGATCTTTACAATATTATGTATTTACATGGACATGCAAGAGACAGTACAATTAATTTATATAGTTGGCGTCAATACATCAGATATGCTCACTGGAAATGGAGAAAAATAGAGTTCTTCCTAACAGGAAAAGGAGACGAAACTGCAAATCTACATGCAAACAGAATATAAAGTTTGCGAAGTTGAATGTTGCACATTGTGAAGCAGAAATTGTTTCCTGTATCATTCAAACAAGAGTTCCGTGATAGTTGATGTACGAGACATGTTTACATAAACGCTCCCGCAAGCGGCGATCTGTTTGACCAACATCTGGCATGGAGCACTTTATACTGCATACACGGTATATTTGGGGTTGCTTAAATACAAGTAAATTATTTTCGTATTTGAACTTTTCCATTGTGACCAGACATGGATGTTGTGATGTTAGCAGGTAATGCATGTATTTTCATGACAATAGGCTAAACCCTGGTTATCATTAGGGGGTAGATTCCTATATCTGTGGACTGAGAGGATCTTTTAAAATTTTTATACTCTATACAACTGACAAGTATGGGCTCTTTAAATATTTTGGAAGGTATGAGATCATTATCTCTCTTATACTGCAACATTAAGCACAAACAAACGTGCAATTTGTATAACTAAATTTGTGGTGTTTATATTTCATAAACTTGAGATAACAGACAATTTTTTATTCTTTTAACACATTAATGGAGAAACATGGTTAATAATGTAAAGTGTGTATTATGTATCTTTTTTTTATCCAACTCAATATCACGTGCAATATGTTCATGGTATATTTTCATTCCCTCGTTGTTTGGCTTGTTTTGAGTTTCGCGCAACATTACAAGAGAAATCTTTGCGAAGTCGTCCCTAATTCGGCGGCAATAAATTGGAGGAAAGACAAACAATTAACACCACTCGCTGCTTAGCCTTATTCTATTCTATAACCAAAAAATAGTGGCTTTGATCGTCACATTACGACTCTACAATGGCTGAAAGTTGGTGTTATTTGTGACGAGGATTGAAACTCACAATCATTAGATTTCAAATAAAGGGCCTTAAACACCAGGCCATAACAGCCACATCCACATCGCTTCTCTTGTTGATGAGATTTGTCCAATCATCTCCATGAGCTAACCTGTTGCCATTTACGCAGTGGATTGCAGAATTAATATTCCAGTCTTGTACCAATCTCATTGAGTTTGAGTTTACGTACTCAATTTGAGTACTGTTTCTGATCCGACTCTTCAACAGGTTCACCTTTCGTTCTCTTCTACAGTAATTCGCGAGTCTAATTTGCGTCTGGGAAACAGATCATTTGTTTCTATTTTTCGAACACCTTTACGTATTTCTGAGATTTAAGTGAATTAACTGTGATCGTTTCTTCTTGGTTGATTGGCAATATCTTCCTCTCGATGGTTTATAGTCCTCACTTTAACTCTGAGGAATTGCACTAAGTCATCAAATATATTTATATACATATGTATTCCCCCACATTAAACGTCGTAATCTGATAACGTATACTTGATAACGCACGACAAGTGATAAACGCCAGGAAACATAAGGAGAGCAACTTCACTTGTTCTTCACAAAACCACATGTAGCAGACTGCATGAAATACGATGCGTTTTGCTGGATTAAATATCCATATTAGAAATACTCATAAAAAGAAGGTTGTTGGTGGTGTTGTTTTGAATTAAGCACAAAGCTACACAATGGGCTATTTGTGCTCTGCCCACCACTGGTATCGAAACCCGGATTTTAGCGTGCAAGTCCGCAGACATACCGCTGAGCCACTGGGGGGCCATAAAAAGAAGAACATTCAATCTGATTATTTAGGCTCAGCGAGAGTGACGAGTGATTTTTAGACAATTTCAAAAAGCTAACGAAAGGGTCGAATCGTCTTATCCCACGTCACTAAAATTTATTGTTTAAAATTAAAGCTTAAAACATGATATCTTTACCATACAAAAGATTATTTTCATATTTTATTTTAAGGCTTAAGTAACTCACATAACAGGGATATATAACAAATGTGGGCTGATCACAGATAGCTTCTTTCTGTAATTTTATAGTTAATAAAAACGAATAAATTGAAATGTTCACCCCATTTTCGAAAGTCCGAAAGTGAATGATATGTTTTTTTCCTATTTTTAAAATGTTCGGAAGCCAGCGAAGGAGGAATGGTTTCTCCTGGACGGTACAAGTTCCTCGAAGCGATGAACCATCGTTAAATGGACATTTCGAGAACCCACGTCTCCACCTTCACCCCCAACTCACTGGTTAGGAATAAAATTAATAGGGAAAACACTATACGGATCCTAGGCCATAACACACACACACACACACGCAAACGTTCGACTCGAAAACTGTGGGTCGCGACATTTAATACCCGTCGCACCAAATATGCTCGCTTTTTTAGCCGTTGGGAGGATATAATGTGACGATCAATCCCACAATTTGTTGGTAAAAGAGTAGCCCAAACATTGGCGGTGGGTGGTGATGACTAGCTGCCGTTCCTCTAATATTACACTGCTGAATTATTAACGGCTAGCAGAGATTGTCCTCGAGTAGCTTTGCGAGAAATTAAAAAAACAAAACATTCTCATCGTAGGTTGAAGGTTGTACAAGAAATAACAAACACGATTTCTTAACTTCCGTTAAGTTTTGAAGAGAGTTTTAATTTCTATAAATAACTGAAGACATTTTACTCTTCCAGTTCTCATTACGTGACTTAGATGGACAAACTTCCTATTCCCACAGAATCTGAAAAAACAACAACACAAATTTGTACGGGATGGAGGTTAGGTGAAAATGGTTGTCAACCTTACTAACTGAAGCTATTGCGATTTTTATGCTGGGGTTGGGCACATAATTGAACAGGGTATTGACTCTCTTATAAAGACAAAGGAGAACACTCAATAAACGCGGATGTAATTAGCTCTGCAGGCCTGGCATGGCCAAGCGCGTTAGGCGTGCGATTCGTAATCCGAGGGTCGCGGATTCGCGCCCGCGTCGCGCTAAATATGCTCACCCTCCCAGCCGTGGGGGCGTATAATGTGACGGTCAATCCCACTTCTCGTTGGTAAAAGAGTAGCCCAAGAGTTGGTGGTAGGTGGTGATGAGTAACTGCCTTTCCTCTTGTCTTACAAGACTATCAACAAATGATACGCGAGAACTACCTGCGCTAGCCGTCCCAAATTTAGCAGTGTGAGACAAGAGGAAAGGAAGCTAATCATCACCACCCACCGCCAACTCTTTGGTTGCTCTATTACCAACAAATAGTGGAACTGACCGTCACATTGTAACCACCCGCGGCTAAAAGGGTGAGCCCGTTTGGTGCGATTAGGATTGGAACACACGACCCTCAGATGAAAAGACGAACGCCTCAACCGAACTGGCTATGCCGGGCGTACTTCAATTACTAAGATATTACATAATTAGTTTATGTAATGTAGTTTGTACTGAATAGCATATTTCAAATGTTATAGTAAATAACTCAGAAAGAAAAATAAACATAAAATTGTATTTAACTTATCATAACATTTTACTTTTATCATATTATTTGTGTTATTTGTAAAAATAAAATAAATAACAAATATACACATGATAATTTAGCAGCTCATGTTCTAATAATTAATAATATTATTTACCGAATGTAATTCACATTTCACTAGATGTAAGAGCAGTTTAGGTGTATGATGTAACCCTTATAGTGTTTTCAACAGATAAATAATTTATGTACAACTTTACCTTAACAACAAGAAGTAAATAATAAAACAATTAAAATGATTTTTATCAAATTATCTGATACTTTAGACAATCTATTACTTAACACCACTGTGTTCTTTAGTAGCAAATCATATATTAAGATGTTATTTTGATTGACGATTTCAGTAGGGTCGAGCCCAACTGCTGTGTGGGTAGGCGTGGTACTATATTTCATGGCATAGGATCCGTATAGTGTTCTTCCAATTAATTGTATGACCCTGGCATGTGGTCATCAATTGTATGCCCACCGAGTGAAATTGGGGGTGAAGGTGGAGAGCGTGGGCTCTCGAAATGTCCCATTAACGTTGGTTCATTGCTCCGGGGGACTTGTGCCGTCCAGGAAGAACAAATCCACCTTTGCTGGCCTTCGAATGTTTTAAAAATAGGAAAAAAACATATCATTCGTTTATTAGCATAATTTGTTAAAAAAAGGAAAAACAATTATTGTGGTTAAAATTGGTATTTTAGGAATTTTGTTATATGCTACTAGAGGGAGAACAGTTCAATTTATACGTTTTTTATTAAACATAAAACTACAGAAAGGGGTTATCTGTGATCATTTCACATGTGTCACATATCCCGGTTTTCAAGCATTGTCTTTGCATCTGTTATTGAGAAGTATCGTGTCATTTATGACGAAGTCTAACAGGTGAACTTTTTTTTAAAAATCATTGTTATGCTGAGAAATATCTTTCGTAAGATGATAAACTATGCCACAAAAAGCATCTAAAACGCTCGTGAACTTTCGTTCCAAACTAATATAATGTAAAAAGAGTTACTTTACATGGAGTGTATTTCATGATAACAGTAGTCATAAATTAGTTTCAAAACACGAAGTGCAAGTTTATGACAAGAATGTGCAGTCAATATCACTGTTCATTGGTAAAAGAGTAGCCCAAGAGTTGGTGGTGATGGCTTGCGGCCTTCCCTGTAGTCTTACAATTTTATTATATATGTTTTCTCTCTCTTTGAACACAAATATAATCTCCTACTTTCACCATTATAGTTAATTAATGTTTTCAAATGAAACACACTGACTCATATCAACGTTCTTTAGTTGAAAAGAAAAGCTCTGCAAAGCCCGGCAAGGCCAGGTGGGTTAAGGCGTTCGACTCGTAATCTGAGAGTCATGGGCTCGAATCGCCTTCGCGCTAAATTTAGCAGTGTAAGACTGCAGCTAGTCATCACCGCCAACTCTTTTACCAACGAATAGTTGGATTGAATGCCAGATTACAAAGCTCCCACGGCTAAAAGGACGAGCATGTTTGTTGTGACGAGGACTCAGCCCCGCGACTTTTAGTTTACAATTGGAGTGCCTTTACCACCTGGCCATGCAAGGCCTGTTATAACTTCTTACTTTTACCAAGATAACTGAAGAAATTGAAACACGCTATGAATAAACTTAGAAGACAATTATTATGGAATAAGGGTTGAAACATCAGAAAGTCGTGAGTACTCTTTGGATTGTCTATTAAGTTAATTTATATCTTTGTTTAAATATTTTATTACTGTTTTGCTCTTCAAATAATTCTAAACTCTTTAATTTTCACCCTGTAGCAAAATTGTCATTCTCAGTTCCTTTTAATACTTTTCTCAAAATTTTCAGAAATTTTTACTATTTTTCTCAAATTATTCAAGTCATAGGGGAGTAAAATATTTAAAATTTTGGTAATTAATGATTTTGGACTTCGTTAGATAATCTGAATGAAGTTTAGCTTAAACGTTTTGATAACAACACTGTTATCCTTTTAACTTCCTCAACCATGAAATTCTGCTATAAATATATGTTTAGCCAAAACAAATTCAAAGAGAAAGAACTATATTAGTTTTGTTTAATATATCGAGCACAACTCACTTAATCACTAAACACATTTCACATAAAAGCCAAGAAATGTTGTTGTAAGTTATCTCTAATTAATAAACTCCTGTTCCTATGGATACATTAATTATCTCTTCAACTTTAAAGACGCAGCAGCATAAATATGTTAATTTATTTAATTATGTTACTATTAGTTGTTATGGTAACAACATCGGCCAGAGAAGGGTTCTTTTCCAGAACATTTGTCAGTATCCATTTCTTATTCACAAAGTGACAATTGGACTTCTTAAGCCTACTTATAAGCGTTGTGATTATCTGTTAATTTACCTTAAACAAATATTTAGTTGCTTAATATAAATATAAATTAAAGGTATTTGTGTTTTTATTATAAGAACGTGATTACGAAGACAGTTATTGGCAACACGACAATTAAACGTAAGCCTGACCAAATTAACAACTTAATATCTAACTGCACCAACTAAGAATTCTAACTCAGCTTTATCTCACTAGTGTTACAGTAACCAAGGTTATTACCAATTTTAAAATCATTCTCAGTATATCTTTGTGAAACTTTTAGGCGATTGAATTTGGTAAGGAACCAATGCGTGGTCTCCTAAAACGAATATACCGAAAAAGAAATTCAAAAAGTTTTTTATTTTTTAAGAAAACAATAAATTTCAAAAATAAATTTCGTGTAAAGTCTTGTAAGTTTCATTTCACTTAGTTATCATTTTTATCACTTTAATTACTGATGAATTTTATTTGTATTTTATTTGTTTTATTGTATATTTCAGCATTCACCCATTTTTAAAGTAAAATAACAATTCCTTAAGATCTCCCCGATTTCTCTCTTTTGAACTTTTGTCCTTGGAGCTTTATCTGAACTAAAAACTATCAGGACAAACAAAGGAGTCTTGAGGTACTAAAACTTCGTATCTGTGATACTAACTTATCCAGTCTTACAGCGTTCGACTCGTAATTTGAGGGTCATGGAACGAATCCCGTTCGCACCAAACATACTCGCCCTCCCAACCGTGAAGGCGTTAAAATGTGAGGGTGAAATCAACTATTATTTTCTAAAATAGTAGCCTAACTGTTAGCGCAGATATCCCTTGTATAGCTTTGCACGAAATTCAAACCAAACCTCAAGGAGTGAAAAAGAAAACTTGCAAACGTAATAAAGAAAAGAGAAGGAAAAAAAACAAATAAGAATATTCAGAAGCGAACTAACATCACCTTTCTAGATTTTAAAATATGGTGGAAAGTCCAGTCTTTAAAAACATGTAAACTGAAAGTCAGTCTACTAGTGGTAAATCAGTAAACTTACAATGCTAAAATCTGGGGCTCGATTCCTCGTTATAAACACAGTAGATAATGCAATGCATATTTGTTTAAAAAGCCTGGCATGGCCGAGCGCGTTAAGGCGTGCACTCGTAATCCGAGGGTCGCGGGTTCGCGCCCCCGTCGCGCTAAATATGCTCGCCCTCCCAGCCGTGGGGGTGTATAATGTGACGGTCAATCCCACTATTCGTTTGTAAAAGAGTAGCCCAAGAGTTGGCGGTGGGTGGTGATGACTAGCTGCCTTCCCTCTAGTCTTACACTGCAAAATTAGGGACGGCTAGCACAGATAGCCCTCGAGTAGCTTTGTGCGAAATTCCAAAAACAATTGTTTAAAAAAAAAAGCTATAAAATTTTAGCTGTAATTTGTACCCTTAGGTGACAGCGGTAAGTCTACGGATATGCAAAATCAAAATCAGGAGTTCGATTTTCATCGGTGAATACAAATGACAACCTGATGTCGCTTTTCTGTGTGAAAATACACGTACAGAATATCACGTCTTGTATATACAAAAATATTGACCCGGTTTCTAACATGCAATCGCAGAAATCAATAAACTACAGTGTTGTGATTCAATTACTCAGAAGTATATTTCTTAATTGTGCTGACTTGAAAATTTGGAAAACGAAATTTATATTATCTATATTTGCAAAATTAATAATAATAATTCTAGTTCTGTGAGTTACTTAATGCTTGAAATAAAATATGAAAATAATCTTTTGTGTGGTAAAGATATTATGTTTTTACCTTTCTTTTTAATCAATAAATTCTGAAGACGTAAGAGAGGATTATACGACCTATTTCGATAGCTTTTTGAAACTGTCTAAAAAAACACTCATCATGTTGCCGTCGTGTATGTAATATGTGACGACGGGTTTGTTGTGCTTAAGAAGCTACATAAGATAGATCCATTGTGATGATTACAAAATAGTATTTATAGTACGAGTTTGGTGGAGTGTGTGTTTTTTCTGATAGCAAAGCGACATCGGGCTATCTGCTAAGCCCACCGAGGGGAATCGAACCCTGATGTTAGCACTGTAAATCTGTAGACTAACTGCGGTAGAATCAAATCATAAAGCATATATCTATTTTACCTTTGCTTATAAAAAATAACAACAGCTGCTCTTTAAATGTTATAAACAATAAAATTCAATTTGATTGGCCATTATATCACGTGCTTCTTTTCTTTCTTGGGCCGGCATGGTAAATGCTCTGCAAGTTAACTGAGCTTACATTAATTAAGATTAATTTGTTCCATTACCATGTCTGGAAACATTTCGCAAGTTCACCTGATAAATACTCTGCATTACATCCATTTATACATTTAAAAATAAGTCTATACACACGTAGATAGCATTTATTCCTACCACACATTTTTTGAGCTACATAAGTACTAACTTAATGTTGGTTCATCACTTTTTTAGAATGGAATTTTAAATAGTATATAAACAATATTAAACATTTCAGTATTGCCTTAAATTCACCGAATTATTTTTAATTTTAGATAAAATGCGTGATTTTCTTCAGTGTATTAGGCCAGTTTTTTACACAGTCTTTTGAAACAGACAGTAGACATAAATTTAATTTGAAGCAGAAAGTAAGTGTTGCCCACAGTTGGCTTAGCGATAACTATAGAAACTTTGAACACAAAAAATGGGTTTTGATACCCGTAGGGGCTATGGTACAAATAGCCCAATCTGTAGGTTTAAACTTAACATCAAACAACAAATGATCACATAACCGTAACATCTGATTTCAGAGGACGTTTTCGATTTATTTTCCCTTTACGTGTAAAGAGCAAATAATTGACGTATATTCTAATAGAAAAGCAAACCCTATTTTAAAACTTATGTGTCAGGTCATCTCATGAGTGATATTTGAAAATTTGATACGCTAAGTGTATCATCATTTTTGTCTTTGTTTCAGGCTTTAATGGCTAAAATATATAGTAGGACGTGTGTAAAAATGTTCAGACAAATAAAAAACTATCCCAACTCCACTTTTTCAGATCCTTAATCAAATAAACCCTAATGAAGATGAATGTGTCTGAGGAACATATTAGGTATACAATAGTTTATGAATTTAAAAAAGACAAAAGTGCAGCAGAAACTACATGAAACATTCAAGATGTTTATGGTTCGGAGTCTCTCATTGAAAGAAAATGTCGAAGGTGGTTCCAAAAGCTCAGATCAGATGACTACTGACCAAGTGATGCACCACGTTCTGGTCATCTTGTTAAATTTAATGATAACTTGCTGCTGGCTGAACTTGATGAAGATTGTGCTGTTGCAGTTAAAGAACTACCACAGAAGTATAATTCAACCCATTCTACAGTTCACCGTCATCTGCAACACCTCGAAAAGGTGTCAAAACTTGGAAAATGAGTCCCCCACAATTTTACAGATGCCAACCTTAGAGCAAGAGTGGACATTTACACTTCTCTGCACTCTTGTGAACGTAACTCACCTTTTTAAGAGAGTTTACTGATTTGAGATGAAAAATGGATATTTTATAAAAATTTCAAACGCGCAAGTCATGGCTCAGTGCAGGTAAACTGGCTAAAGCACACCCGAAAATGGACCCTCACTCTAGAAAATTCTTATTGAGCGTTTGGAGAGATAGTGTTGTTTTGATCCACTTTGAGTTGCAATCATTCAATGTAACGATTACATGAGACTTCTATTGTCAACAGTTAGAGCACTTAAATGTTGCATTGAAAGAAAAGAGGCCTGCTTTGATCAGACCTTGAGGTGTTGTGTTACACCAGGATAATACACTGCCTCGCACAAGAAGGATCACATCTGTAAAGTCTGAAGAACTAGACTGGGAAAAACATCTACATTCTCCTTATTCCCCAGACCTTGCTCCATCTGATTATCATCTATTCCCAAGTTTGAAGAAATATCTTGATGGAAAAGAGCTTTGAATACATGGAGATGTAAAAACTACTCTCTCTACATTCTTTACCTTTAAACCCCAATTTATAGAATTAACATAAGTAGCTTGTAAATCGTTGGCAGAAAGTAAGTTATTATGATGGAACATACATTATTGATTAAATAGCATTAAAAGCGTTTGAAATCCTTTCTCTTTTTAGAACCTGAAAATCGGACATTATTTAAGGGATAACTCGCTATTTAAAGTAAAATTTTTGTGTCAGGACTTCACACTTGAAATCGATATTACGTTTTTGCTTTCGAGATGGATAACAGAACAATATTACTTTACAGACGTATCGAAAGCAGTAGTATGGGCTTCATTGTTATTTAAAATATAAGAAACCAATATTTTCTGAACTTTTCAATGACATTTTCATCAAAAAGTGAACAATTAATAAATTTAGTAATTATTAACAAGTAAAGATTCTTCAATTCTGAGATAATAATGTTAAAACTATATATAAAACGTAAGATTAACTCTAAGGGATTTTTAAATATAATGTATTGGTTTCCACATTTAACTTTTGCGTTTTTACCACCGAGAAATTTCTACAAACCTTTACTGACTGGAATCTCTTAGAAATATTTACCATTTAGAAACCTGTACAAACCTTTTCCATCGAGAAACTTTTTTCAAATATTTACTATCTAGAAACTTGTACAAACATTTACGATCTAGAAACGCTTACAAACCTTTACCACGTACAATCTTTCACAAACCTGTATTTTCTGAAAACTTTAGAAATCGTTATAATCTAGAAACTTCGAAACATTTTATACACCTTTACCACCTGGAAGCTTCTACAAAAGAAGTGTCCAGTTTTCAAAGTTTACCCTCTAATTAAGAACAACAGAATAGACTTGTAACCATAATATTTGACAATCATAAGTTCTCACTTTGGAAACACTACAACATATGCCAAACTTAGTCTTCACCACAAACACTCTGAAAATTGAATTTGACTAAAATTACTGTCATAACATTTAGACGTAATAATAAACTAAGGAACACATAAATAATTATAATCCTGTGTGTATGTGACAATGAAATGAGAAAGAACACTTAAGTTACTATAACGATGTGTGTATGTGATAATAAAATGAGGAAGAACACATACATTATTGTAATCATGTGTGTATGTGATAATAAAAGAAGGAAGAACACATAAATTATTATTATCACGTGTATATGTGATAATGAAACGAGGAAGGACATATAAATTATTATAATCATGTGTGCAGCTCATTAGAATAACGTAAACGTATAAAGTAACGAGAACAGTACTGTTTTTGTGTGAAGATACACAATAGGCTACGTGCACCCCATCCAGTGTGAGGGGATCGAATCTCGGAATATCGCGTTTTAAGTCATGACTCAGTGCAGGTAAACTAGCTAAAGCACACCCGAAAATTGACCTTCACCCTAGAAAATTCTTATTTTGCGTTTGGAGAGATAGTGTTGTTGTGATCCACTTTTAGTTCAAATCACTCAATGTAACGATTACATGAGACTTCTATTGTCAACAGTTAGAGCACTTGAATGTGCATTGAAAGAAAAGAGGCCTGCTTTGATCAGACCTTGAGGTATTGTGTTACACCTGGATAATACACTGCCTCACACAAAAAGGATCACATCTGTAAAGTATGAAGAACTAGACTGGGAAACACATCCACATCCTCCTTATTCCCCAGACCTTGCTCCATCTGATTATCATCTATTCCCAAGTTTGAAGAAATATCTTGATGGAAAAGAGCTTAGAATACATGGAGATGTCAAAACTACCCTCTCTACATTATTTTCTTTTTTACCCCAAGAATTTTATAGAATTAACATAAAGTAGCTTGTAAATCGTTGGCAGGAAGTAAGTTATTTCAATGGAACATACATTAGTGATTAAATAGCATTAAAAGCGTTTGAAATCCTTTCTCTTTTTTCGAACTTGAAAATCGGACATTATTTGAGGGATAAACCGCTACCTAAAGTAAAATTTTTGTGTCAGGACTTCACACTTGAAATCGGTATTACGTTTTTGCTTTCAAGATGGATAACAGTAAAACAACATAACAATATTACTTTACAGACGTATCGAAAGCAGTAATATGGGCTTCATTGTTATTTAAAATATAAGAAACCAATATTTTCTGAACTTTTCAATGAAGGTGTTTGTGTGTTGTTGTTTTTCTCAAATAAAAATTAAAAAGTCAGATACAATCTACATGCAGTAAAATCGTCACTTGAAGTTTAAAACCGTTACAATTTGTCAACTTCCTTCGTAAGTAAAGTGAAAAAGGCTAGAATATTCAACAAATTAACATTACTTACAAATTACATTTTGTTATCGAAGTAAATTGTTTCAGGTTTAAAACAAGGATATTGTTTAGGATGATGTCTAAATATCTCAGTGTGCCTGAAGGTGAATACGTGAAATTAAATAAGTGCTGAGGTAATTGATGGCTAGGCACTTTAAAATTTCTCTCTGATTTTTCGAAAGGTGAAATTAACATTATAATAAATGTCAAAACTTTTGGGTTATGTCTGCGTTTGTTTCGGAAAGAATCCTAGAAGCGCTAAACGTCTACTAAGAAACTTTGACATTTTACCTGATGTTTTCGACCACTTACATTTCAAGTAATAAAACACAGAAATTTCTTCAAATGATTCTTTTATTACATCCATTAATAAGGGTTTTAAAATCAAGTGTAATATGTCTTAGGTGTTCATTTGGAGCTACATGAATGTCTCGTCACAATATTTTTTGTTTATAGTAAAAAAATGGCTCCCCCATCCCCATAAGCACAGCTTAATTTCTGCGGATTTTCAACGCTAGGAAGCGGGTTTGGATACTTGTGGAGATTAATTTCATACAATCAATGAAAAACTTCAACGTCTGGATAAACTAACTCACTTATAAATGTTACTTTTTAAAAACAGAGTTGTATGATTCAATATTCCATTCGAATTTTATATGCAAAAAACGGCTCTTTTGGGCTCAGAAAACACTTCAAATAGAAGAGCGAACAACGTTTCGACCTTCTTCGGTCATCATCAGGTTCACAAAGAAAGAGGTAACTGGCCGGAAGCTGACCACATGTTTGGAAGGGGTTGTATAACTGAGTGTCGCAATGTAGAGGGCGCGGTTTGATGTTTGAATATATAATTTTATATATAATATTAATATAGGTATAATGGTGTTCCTTTATATTGGTTTATTTTGGGTTTAAGTTGTTGTATAAGTAAGGCTTCTTTAAATTTTCGTTTGTTTATGTTTGTTTCTTTATTTAGTATTTTAGTGTTTTCTATGGTTATGTTGTGTCCATTTGACTTGCAGTGTTCGAAAACGTGTGAAGGTGACTTTTTATGTTCTTTGAATCTGGTTTCCATTTTTCTACTTGTTTCTCCTATATAGAAGTCGTGGCAGTTATCACATTGTATTTTATAAATAATGTTGGTGTGGTGTTTGTCAGTGTAGTTCTTACATAGTATAGACGTTAGTTTTGTGCCTGGTTTTTGAATAAATTTAGTGTTAACTGGAATGTTATATTTTGTTACTAGTTTTTGCCAAATGTTGGTTATTTGTTTGCTGATGTCAGGAATATATGGTATACAGCAGTATATGGTTTCGTGATTTTTTGATTCGTGAGATATATTTACTTTTGTTGGTTGATTTTGCTTTCTGTCTAGGTGTGTGCGTATAATGTTTTCTACGGTTTGTGGAGGAAACTTATTGATGCTGATGAAGTATTGTTTTATTTTATCTAATTCATCGTTAATTTTATCTGGTGAGCATAGTTTTATGGCTGTGTTTATCTGGTTTCTTAGTATGTTGAGTTTTTGTTTTGTTTCATGTGCTGAGTCCCAAGGAATGTATAGTCCAGTATGGGTGATTTTTAAATAAATAAACCAATATAAAGGAACACCATTATACCTATATTAATATTATATATAAAATTATATATTCAAACATCAAACCGCGCCCTCTACATTGCGACACTCAGTTATACAACCCCTTCCAAACATGTGGTCAGCTTCCGGCCAGTTACCTCTTTCTTTGTAAACCTGATGATGACCGAAGAAGGTCGAAACGTTGTTCGCTCTTCTATTTGAAGTGTTTTCTGAGCCCAAAAGAGCCTTTTTTGCATATAAAATTCTCAACAAGTGGGTTTCTCGACATCACTGAATATTCCATTCGGATTATTTCGAGCATACCTATTTTCTATGAAAAAAGAAACAAAAACGTAAAAGCCCACAGCACTGGCCTGGATCTGACGTTTCCAAATGCAAATATTGTAAGATGGCTAAGTACAGACCGAAAGCATTGGTTTTACCAGAGTAGCTTTAGAAGCCAAGTTGTATGTTTGTTTTTGTTTTTATTAATATGGGTAGAGAAATATTGTTTGCACGTTAACGTTTTTTTGGGTGAGATTATTTTGGCACTAAACGAAAACTTTAGGTAACGACAATTCTTCACGCCAAAATTTGTATGTTTAAACACACCTGAATATATTCGTGGCGTGTTTGTTGGGAGTAATATTTATCGAGTGCGTTTGTGTTTCTTACAACTAAGCCACATCGGGCTATCTGCTGAGTCCACTGAGGGAAATGAAACCTCTAATTTTAGCGTTGTAAATCCGGGGACAATATTTATCGAGACTGTTTTTTTATTTTTATCATAAATTTTTGATCACAAGAGATTTTCTTAAACTTCTGATTAGTTCATGATGCTGGAATGTTTGGTATGCAATGATTTAAGTGAATATTTGATATGGTAAAGAGTAAATGGCCACCAGAAAGTGTAATCTATTGTGTTGTTTCAACTGAATGTAAAAATTCTTTTTTGGCTGTAAACATGGCAGCTGAATTTGTTGGTCTTACGTTGGTCAAATTATTTATTTTATTTATTTTGCTAAAAGCTATTCGAGGACAATCTGAACTAGTTGTTGCAAATCTACAAATAATAGACTTATAGGAAGGGAGCTGGTCAACACCATCCACCTTCAACTCTCGAACTACTTTTTCCAAAGGAAAAAAGATATTGAATGTAACTTTATAACGCCTTGACGGTTTGAAACGCGGACATGTTCATTGTGATGGGGGTTCAATCCCGTGTAAGTTGAAAGCAACCTACAATTCAATTATTACATGTGTATTTATAAATATTTTTCTAGCAGTTTAATTACTGCAATATATTTAGCATATTTGAACAAATACAAAATATTTGTCATGAAAGGTTCTCTTTAAAACTTCACTTTAATATGGCAATTGAAAGTTATTTGATTATATATTTCAACGCATACCAAATAATGACGGACTATAAACAGAGCTGTAGTATTATGACATAAAGTATGTAAACAGAGCTGTGGTATAATGACATAACTTGCATAAACAGAATTGTATTTTGATGATATAAAGTATATTAACAGAGCTGTAATAAGACGACATGAGTACACGAACACAGGAAGAGTATGAAAGAAATGTAAAAAGAGATTTCTAATATGTCAAAAAATCACATAATCAGAGCTCTATTATGACATAAAATAATATAAAAAGAGCTGTAATATAATAAAAAATAAATAAAAAGTGTTGGAGATACATTAGGAAAAAAATGGGACCCGGCAGGGCCAAGTGGGTTATGGCGTTCGACTCGTAATCCGAGTGTTGTGGATTCGAAACCCCGTCGCACGAAACGAACTCGCCCATTTAGCCGTGGGAGCGTTATAATATCACGGTAATTCTCAATATTCATTGGTATGGTTTGTTTGTTTTGGAATTTCGCACAAAGCTACTCGAGGGCTATCTGTGCTAGCCGTCCCTAATTTAGCAGTGTAAGACTAGAGGGAAGGCAGCTAATCATCACCACCCATCGCCAACTCTTGGCCTGCTCTTTAACCAACAAAAAGTGGGATTGACCGTAACAATATACACCCCCAAGGCTGGGAGGGCGCGATCCCGCGACCCTCGGATTACGAGCGCACGCCTTAACGCGCTCGGCCATGCCAGGCCTATTCGTCGGTAAAAAAAAGTTACTTAACATGGTTAGCAACCTTCTCTCTAGTCTTACACTGCTAAATTATTGATGGCTAGCGCAAATAGCTCTGGTGTAGTTTTTCGCGAAACACAAAAACAGACAAAAATGATATAGATAAAGCTATAACTGTTTTAGAAGCGATATAATTAGATATATGATAGGCTCAGAAATGTTATGGAAAGAATTATAACAGGAAAAAGTATAAATGACAAATCAATACATGTTAATTAACTTAGCAGGATATTAATTATAAGGAAATAAAAATTAATTATAATAAATATAATTATAATAGGACCGAACGATAGTGTCAACTGGTCATGAATATTTTGTAAGAAAACAAGTAACAATGACCAGGTGATGTAATGGGTAATTATCATGTAAGTTTGTCATTCTCATTGTAAAGTTGTGTGACTCGTAATGCTGAGGGTCGCGGGTTTGCATCCCCGTGGCTCCAAGCTTGCTCGCCCTTTTATCCGTGGGGGGTGTTATAAAGTGAAGGTTAATCCCAATAGTAGACCCAGAGTTTGCGGTGGGTGGTGATGACAAGCTACTGTCCCTCTGGTCTTACACTGCTAAATTAGGGACGGCTGGCACAGATAGTCCTCGATTAGTTTTGTGCGAAATTCAAAAGGAAAACAAATAAATATTTTCATTGCAGGTTGAATTACTTATGTTTGTATAAAGACTTACAAACACGATTTCTTAAATTCCGCTAAGATCTGAAGAGATTATTAATTTCTATAAATGAGTGAAGACATTTTACTCTTCCAGTTCTCATTACTTGACTCAGATGGACATTATCAAAAGAAAATTAAAACAAAAATTTGTACGGGGCGGTGATTAGATCAGAATAGTTGTCATCCTTACTAACTGTATCTATTTCGATTTTTATGCAATGGTTGGTCGTATAAATGAACAGGGTATTGACTCTCTTGAAATGACAAAGGAGAATACTCAATCAACGCGGATGTAATTACTTTTCAAATCTTGATTAAAGTTGTCAGTGGGGTCGAACTCAATAGCAGTGTGGGTATGGGTGGTACTATACTCCATGTTCTAGGATCAGTAAAGTATTCTCTTTATTAATTGTATGCCCACCCAGTGAAGTCGGGGGTGAAGGTGGAGAGCGTGGGTTCTCAAAATGTCCCCTTAACGTTGGTTCATTGCTCCTGGGTACTTGTAACGTCCAAGAGGAACCATTCCACCTTTACTGGCCTCTAAATATTCAAAAAATGGAGAAGAAACATATAATTTATTTATTCGCCTCATTTATTAAAAGAAGGAAAAAATTATTCTGGTTAAAATTTTGATTTTAGGACTTTCGAGAGAAAAGTTTAATTTGTTCGTTTTTTATTAACTTTTAAAACTACAGAAAGGGACGATCTGTGTACAGCCCATATTTGTCATCTATCCCTGTTTTCAAGCATTGTCATGTATGTGCTACGATGGCTATCCACGCTAGCTATCCCTAATTTTGCAGTGTAAGACTAAAAAGAAGGCAACTAGTCATCGCCACTTACCGCCAACTCTTGGGCTTTCATTTCTTCATTGAATAGTGGGATTGAACGTCAAATAATAATGCCCTCACGGCTAAAAGTAGGAGCACGTTAGGTGGGACCAGGATTTTAACTGGCGACTCTCGGATTACGAGGGTCGAACGCCTTAACGCACTTGGCCATGTGGGAGTCAATTAAGGAAATGCCTGTTCACTATATTTCAGCTGAAAATACTACTCAGTGCTAAGCGATTCTGTCTTGGACAGGTTTTACTGGATTATATATGACATATACATTTATTAAAATGTGCAAATTTTATGATTATTATGCAACAAAAAACACTTGAACTACTTTTTAGAAAACGAAATCATAATAGTATGTATTTTATATGATTTTTTACTAGAAACAAGAATAAAAATTCAGTTGATTAGAATCAATGTTACTGTTATAACTCCAAATTCTACAACCAGCCTAACTTTTAAAATTTTAATTTAAAGTGTAAATGTTGTATATGTTTGTTAACAATACAAGAAATGCTTGTAAAATTCAGTTCACATTTATATTAACACATCACGTCATTGGTTATAAGAAATATCTAGTACAAGTGTGTACCAAGATCGATTAATATTTAAAATGTGGCAAGAAAGTTAGAAAGTAATACGAGGGCCCAAAGGTCGAATCCTAGTTACATCAAACATGCTTACCCTTTTAGCCGTGGGGATGTTATAAGTTACGATCAATCCCACTATTGGTTAGTAAAAAAGTGCCCAAGAGTTGGCAGTGGGTGATGATGACTAGCTGCCTTCCCTCTAGTCTTACATTACTAAATTATGGACGGCTAGCACAGATAACTTTCGAGTAGCTTTGTGCGAAGTTCAAAAAACAAACAAACATACCTAGTTCTCTCTAGTCATACACTACTAAATTGGGAACGAGTAACGCAGATATCTTTCGAGTATCTCTGCGCGAAATTAAAAACACACCAAACCAAACTCCGCTAAAATCGACTACTCCTGAGAATGTGTTGGTTATTAAGTTTCCTGGTTGTTTAAAGGTGGTGAGTTTGTTTTGTGCAGCTTCGAATGATGATAAGTCTGATGAACAAAACGTGCAATGACGTAAGGACACGTTAAGGAGAACCGTGGCTTAAAGAATTCTTGGTGATTGGGTGGTATATAATTTTTAAACCAGATTTGTTTCCACTTGTAATTAAAAAGTTTTAGTCGTGGGGGCATTATAAATGACGGTCAATCCCACTATTCGTTGGTAAAAAAGTGGCCCAACAGCTGGCGGCGGGTGGTGATGCTTTCTCTCTTGTCTTAAACTGCTACATTAAGGACGAATAGCACGAATATTCAAACACAAACAAACGTATAATTCTTAAAACTAAATTTGTGGTGTTTATATTCCATAAAAATGAGATAACACTCAAATTTTGATTCTTTTAACGTATTAATGGAGAAACATTGTTGATAATGTCAAGTGTGTGTTATGTATCTTTTTGTATCCAAATCAATATCACGTGCAATATGTACATAGTACATTTTCATTCCCTCGTTGTTTGGCTTTTTTTAGTTTCACGCAAAATTACAAGAAAAATCTTTTGCGCAGTCGTCCCTAATTCGGAGGCAAGACAACCAATTAACACCACTCGCTGCTAAACCTTGCTCTATTCTTTAACCAAAAAATAGTGGGTTTGATCGTCACATTACGACTCTCCCATGGCTGAAAGTGAGTGTTATTTGTGACGAGGATTCGAACCTACAATCATCAGATTTTGAATCAAGGAAGTGTTATTGGTAATGAGGATTGAAGCCCACATTCATTAGATTCCAAATAAAGAGTCTTAACCACCAGGCCATAACAGCCACATCCACATCGCTTCTATTGTACTTAAGATTTGTACAATCATCTCCATGAGCTGACCTGTTGATATTTACTCAGTGGATGGACAGATAATTGCAGAATTAATATTCCAGTCTTGTACCAATCTCATTGAGTTAGAGTTTATGTATTCAATTTGAGTACTGTCTCTGATCCGACTCTTCAATAGGTTTACCTTTCGTTCTCTTCTACAGTAATTCGCGAGTCTAATTTCCATCTGGGAAACAGATCATTTGTTTTTATTTTTCGAACGCCTTCGCGTATTTCTGAGATTTAAGTGAATTAACTGTGATCGTTGCTTAATGGTCGATTGGTAATAACTTCCTCTCGATGGTATACAATCTTCACTTTAACTCTGAGGAATTGCACTAAATCATCAAATACATATACATACCTATGTATTGCTTCACACTAAACGTCGTAATCTGATAACGTATACTTGATAACGCACGACAAGTGATAAACGCGAAGAAATATTTAGTAGACATTAGGAGAGCAACTTCACTTGTACTTAATAAAAACACACGTAGCAGACTGCATGAGATACGATGCGTTTTGCTCGAATAAATATCCATATTAGAAATACTCAAAAAAAGAAGAAAATTCAATCTGATTATTTAAGCTCAGCAAGAGAATCAAAACCAAACTTTAAACGTTATAATCCCTAAATTCGACGGTTGAGTTTTTGAAGGCTGAGCCAATGAATAAGAATATAAGCTTTTCTTTGATTGTGAGTTTTTAAAGTGTGTGAGAAAGTTAAAACTAATCTCGTTTTATTACTGTTCCTCAGATGTTTTGTATAAAAAAATAACAAACGATACAAATACATTTTATCGAAAATTGCAAGCAAAAATAAATCTTTAAATAATGTACGTTTCTCAGTGATTATTTTAAACATGAAACAAAAATAACCATTCTTTTTTTCTGTATTCTTCATAGAATAAAATTTCCCTCTTCTTGGGTTATCTACAAGCTAGACGAAAGAAAAGACGAGAAAAAAACACTGGTGTTCTTGTGAATAATTTTGCTTTGAGCTAATTGAAAACGTGAGGGTTTTTCGTGATTATATATACACAAACTTAACGAATTGTAGAAAGAACAAACTGAAACTGGGTGTAATGTTATTTAAATCCTAACATTTCTCGTTCTATTATCTCTTCTTACGTTGTTTTATTATTTAAGGTAAGGACACTTCAGTTAAGCATCCTGAAACCAAAACTTCAAAAATGAAACAACTTTGTATTTGTGTGTCCTGTTGACTGAGACGACACTGAAGCATCGCATACAAAATAAAAGAATGTGTGTGTATAACCGTAAAAGCTTGAAAAAGAAAGAACCTACCAATCTGAAATGTTGAATTCATCCTCATGTTCACCCCAGTATCAGACCCGGTATGGCCTAACGCGTAAGGCGCGCGACTCGTAATCCGAGAATCGTTCGTTCGAATCCGAGTCGCGCCAAACATGCTCGCCCTCCCAGCCGTGGAGGCGTTATAATGTGACGGTCAATCCCACTTTTCGTTGGTAAAAGAGTAGCCCAAGAGTTGGCGGTGGGTGGTGATGACTAGTTGCCTTCCCTCTAGTCTTACACTACTAAATAAAAAACGGCTAGCACAGATTCCAAAACAAACCCAACAGTGGCACAAAGTATGTCTGTGAATTATCATAACTAGAAACCGAAGTTTCGATACCCTATGTGCAGATATTTTTAACCACAAAAACCTATACTAAGTGGACCCTGAGGGTGTGCATCTAGGTGATATTACTTACCTTGGTGTGTGCGCAGTTAAATGATGATAACACTGCATTCTGCGCAATGAACAAATCGATAACGAGTCGACATCTGAAGATAAAAAGATTTATTTATCACTCGTTTCTACACCAAGTTTTTAACAGAAAAAGCCACTCAATGACCTATTCTGTAACTCTACAATAACTTCAACACCTAAATCTTAGTTTACAAATCCTGAAAACCAATTATTTTTATTCACCATTCTGATTCATCGAAATATGTTTACATCATCAAACAGAACATCAAAATCCTCACTGATGACCTCATAACTTCCAAAATATTTACAAAGCCCCTAGTTCTCTCTTGTATAGAGAATAAAAATTTTAAAAGATTGTTTCAGTCCACAGATATAAGAATCTACCCCTAGTGTTTACCTTGGTATAGCTTGTTGTCATAAAAATAAACTCATTACCTGCTAACATGTCAACATCACAACATTTATGTCTGGTTGGAATCGAATATTTCAAATACGAAAATAATTTACTTGTATTTCAGCAACCCCAAATATACTGTGTACGCAGTAAAAAGTGCTACATGCCAGATGTTGGTCAAACAGATCGCCGCTTACGGGACCGTTCATGTAAACATGTCTCGTACATCAACTATCATGCTACTCTTGTTTGAATGATACTGGAAAAAAATTCTACCACACAATGTGCAACATTCAACTTCGCAAAATTTTATTCTGTTTGCATGTAGATTTGCAGTTTCACCTCCGTTTTCTGTTAGGGGGAACTCTATTTTTCACCATTTACAGCGAGCGTATCTAATGTAATGGCGCCATCTATATAAATTAATTGTACTGTCTCTTGTATGTCCATTTAAATACATAATATTGTAAAGATCCACAAAAGGAGTTTCCTGAAAATATATTAGATTAATTGATCTACAAAACTAAGCGTGTTAGAATATTTATTAAAAGCTGTTATTATTTTATTCCACACGAAAGATGTCCGCTCAATTAATCCAAATAATTGACAATGATAGAATCCATTTTTAATTTACTCGACATGATATTTCATCACTTAAACAGTCATCCAATGTTCACTTCTTTGCTTCGAGAGAGCATTCAGCAGTATCATTTGTAGAGAATTTACTGAAAACGTTCAGATACAATACGTATCCAACAACAAGTAAGTTAAATATTTTTGTTTTAGTATAAAGCTATAAAATCCATTGGCATGGTCAGGCGTGTTAGATACCTTAAATTTTAGCTTTTTAAGTCCTAAACTCACCTCTAACTTGCCCCAGGGCAAGTGACCAATATGTGCAAACTACTAAAGACCTGCAAGACATATAAGGTAAATTAGTATAGTTCTTGTATTAATACTTCTTTAAATGCAAGAATTTTAATATAATTCAAAATAATTCTTTTCCCAGGCATTGAAATCTGCGAGGCCTGACATGGCCAGGTGGTTGAGGCGCTCGACGCGAATTTGATGGTCGTGGGTTCGAATCCCCGTCACACGAATTATGCTCGCTCTTTCAGTAGTGTGGGCGTTATAAAGCGACAGTCAATCCCAGTATTTGTTGGTAAAAAAGTAGCTCAAGAGTTGGCGGTAGGTGATGATGACCAGCTGCCTTCCTTCTAGTGTTACAGTGCTAAATAAGAGATGGCCAGCGCAGATAGCCTTCTGTAGCTTTGCGCAGAGTTTTATAAAACAAAATTAAACTTGCGAAATCTGTAAGTTCGCTTGTGTTAGGTCTAACTAAACTACGAATTTAAATATGAGGAAGGGCTAATTATTTGTCAGCCGTGCATTGTATTTCTACTCACTCTATTGTGTAACCTGATTTTAATTTTTGTTTCGCTACACCCTCAGCAGTAAAGTAGCAGTTTCTGTTATCATTGATTAGCAAAACACTTTATATCAAAACCGATAAGACTATTCACCTTCAGTTGCATTTTCCCTGAAAATAAACGCCTGAAAAGGCTTACACACATAAAAATCAAGTCTAACTAAAACCACTAATAAAGCAGTTTTAGTAAAACTAAAAATATATAAGCAGCATACGCTGCACATAAGAGGAACAATAAAATGAGCGAAGTTTTCTTAAATTAATTTCCAAAAAAAAATTCTGGTTTCAGGTTAAGTTTTTTTATTGAGTTTCAAATAATAACGTACCAAGGTTTACTGATCTGAAAATATATATCTCAACAGATGCGATTTTAAAACAGGAATTACATTTTCCTAATTACGTTCCATGAACGTAATATCAAGCTACTCGCTTTGTACATGTTCACCAACAAAGTTTCTGACACGTTAATCCTAACCATATTTTGCTCTAAAATATTGTATTACAAATCATATCTTGACAAAGTATTTATAATTAAATCCGGTACAACTCGAGATTAGTGGTTTTTTACTTGTATATAGTTTTCTTTCTCTTCTTTTTGAATTTGACAAGTTTACTTGGTTACGAGAAGATCACTAAATTAATTAAAACTTGTATTGATTAGGCATCTAACTTGTTTACGAAAATCTCTTTCGAGCTTGTGTGTATAATTTATATCAAAACCTCTTATAACTCGATTTTATACGCTCTAAAAACGTCCTTAAAGTGACAGCGGTTTGTCTGCGAAAATATAACCCTAGAAACAGGGCTTTGATACACATGATAAGAACAGCACAGATGATCCGTTGTGTAGATTTGTGCTCAAATCAAAAGAAAACTCGTAATCCAAGTGTCGCGGGTTTGAATCGCCATTGCACCAAACATGGTAGCCCTGTCAGCTCTGGGAGCTTTATAATATGACGGTCAATCCCACTATTCGTTGGTTAAAGAGTAGGCAAGAGTTAGCGATGGGTGGTGATGACTAGCTGCTTAATCTCGAGTCTTAATGCTCAATTTGGGACGACTGGCGCTGATAGCTCTCGGGTAGCATTGCGCGCGAAATTAAAAAAACACACACCAAAAGAAGACAAACTCTGATAAAATGACAGAATCATATGAGAAAACAGGCGAGAAAAATAGGTTTAAATTATAACGAATCCAAAAAGGGAAATAAATTAGAGGTCAGTACAAATCGAGCTTGGATGAATTCTCTGTTTCGTAGTGTATATTGGAAACCTACTTTTGAGAATTGTTAAGACTAACGTAGTTAGTTTAAACTGCTGTATTTAGAATGCATTTGTGTTCGAAGTATATCTTCAGCTAGTTCCGTTAACACTTCTCAGTAGTCTACGAGAATAGACTGCTGTTCGTGACAACTGCACACAGATTCTCGCCACCTCTGTGCATTTGTTTACTACTATAAGAACCATATCTGCATCAGATATATTCGTAACGCCACTTAACATCAGAATTTTGAATAAAAAATACAACATAGATTTAAGTATTTCAATACTTTCTAAAAACTAAAGAACGTGATTCGTCTGGAAAGTTTGTTTTGTTTTTGAATTTCGCACAAAGCTACTCGAGGGTACAAAAAACAGCTACTATTTTTCAGCTTCTTTTTTTTAAAAACAAGTATGCATTGCATTATTTACTGTGTTCATAACGAGGAATCGAGCCCCAGATTTTAGCTTTGTAAGTCTACTGATTTACCACTAGTAGACTGACTTTCAGTTTACATGTTTTCAGAGACTGGACTTTCCATCATATTTTAAAATCTAGAAAGCTGATGTTAGTTCGCTTCTGAATATTCTTATTTGTTTTTTTCCTTCTCTTTTCTTCATTACGTTGGCATGTTTTCTTTTTCACTCCTTGAGGTTTGGTTTGAATTTCGTGCAAAGCTATACAAGGGATATCTGCGCTAACCGTTAGGTTACTCTTTCAGAAAAAAATTGTTGATTTCACCCTCACAAATTCATGGTTTTCTGCATTTATTTAACGCGAATAAATTATCGTATTCCCTTGTGATAAATAAGCTGTAAATTATAATTATTTTTGAATAAGTCCCAAAGTTACGCTTATATGTGGATTAACTTTGATCTGAACGTGAAGGTTTCGTAAGTTTGTAATTACCTTCTTAATAACTAACAACGCAGTTACAAAGTGCTTAATGTTTAAACTTATATATCCTTTCGAAAACTACAGCAGTAACAAATCAAGGATCTGTAAAACATGCAGAATTATCGTGTTTTAAGAAAGTTTTGTATTAACTGAAAACCTAATAGGTTGATCCTGTTTTATTCATATCATAAAATGTCTTCTTTTTCTCCTAAATGTTTCGCTCTTCAGAGCTCTGCAATGTTACAACAGAGATCTAAAGTAGTGACGAGGTGGTTAAGCATTCTATTCGTAATCCGAGGGCTGTAGCTTCGAATTCTCGTCAAACCAAACATCCACTTCAGCCGTGGGGGCGTTATTATGAAACGGTCAATCCCACTATTCGCTGGTAAAAGAGTGGCCAAAAGTTGGCGTTTGGTATTGATGACTAATTGCCTTCCCTCTAGTCTTACACTGCTAAATTAAGAACGGTTAGCACAGATAGCCCTCGTGTTGCTTTGCACGAAATTCAAACAAAGCCCAACCTGAAAGAGGGAAAAAGAAAATATGTGAACGTAATGAAGAAAAGAAAAGGGAAAAACAAAACAAATAAGAATATTCAGAAACAAACTTAAATCAGCTCTCTAGATTTTAAAATATGATGTGGTAGTCCAGTCTCTAAAAATATGTAAACTGAAATTCCGTCTACTTGTGGGATAATTGTAAATCAGTAGACTTACAATGATAAAATTTGGGGCTCGATTCCTCGTGATGAACACAGCAGATAAAACAATGCATGTTTTCTCTATGACAAACAAGCTCAAAAATAGGAAGTGTATTTTGTGCCCCGATACAATGAGAAAATCCGGGGCTCGATACCTTGTGATGAATACAGTAGATAACACAATGCATACTTGTTTTGAAACAAACAAGCTCAAAAAATAGGAAGAGTATTTTGTCCTCCGATGGGGCAGCGGTACATCCACGGATTTACAACACTAAACTTTGTAAAAGTAAATAGCTGTTTGACAAATTTTTCGCTTTTCTAGCGACCACCCTGTACATTATATCAAGAATAACGGTAGCACCAAACATGCTCGCTTTTTCAGCCGCATAGGCATTATAATGTGACGATAAATCTCATTATTCGTTGGTGAAAGAGTAGCCCAAGAGCTGGCGGTGGGTGGTTATAAGTAGCTGTCTTTCCTCTAGTCTCACACTGCTGAATTAGGGACGGATAGCACAGATAGTCCTCGTGAAGCTTTGTGCGAAATTCAAAACAAACTTTTCTTATTTAATTTAGAATAATCTGAATGAGTGGTTTCTTTGTTTGTTTGTTTTTGGAATTTCGCACAAAGCTACTTGAGGGCTATCTGTGCTAGCCGTCCCTAATTTAGCAGTATAAGACTAGAGGGAAGGCAGCTAGACATCACCACCCACCGCCAACTCTTGGGCTACTCTTTTACAAACGAATAGTGGGATTAACCGTCACATTATACACCCCACGGCTGGGAGGGCGAGCATGTTTAGCGCGACTCGGGCGCGAACCCGCGACCCTCGGATTACGAGTGCACGCCTTAACGCGCTCGGCCATGCCAGGCCCTGAATGAGTGGAAAGACTTTTATTAAATGACTGAAATACCTCGATTGGCTTATTATGCTAAATTCGAGTTTCGATACCCACGGTGGTCAGAACACAGGCATTCCATTGTAAAACTTTGTGCTGGACACCAAACGTACAAAATATAACCGCATCTAAATTTTTCAGAGACATATCAACCAGTACTGAAGATATTGACCGTTATACTGGAATGTTATTCTTACATAATAGAACATGAAAACGTTTCATAAATATATCACCTGATGCTGAATATATGGAGCTTTATGCCCATATTTTATTCTTAAATACCGCAGAACTTAGAGTTTTGGTAATCATCATAATTAGGCCTACTTTACTTTAGACTTATTTGTTCCGTTACCACGTCTGGAAACATTCAGCAAATTCGCGTGGTAAATACTCTGCATTAAATCAATTAATATATAATGAAAAAAGTCTATACACCCGTAGATAGCATTTATCCCTAGCAGACATTTTCTGAGCTGCATAAGGACTAATTCAGTGTTGGTTCATGACCTTGTTAGTGTGGGATTTTAAATAGTATATGAACAATATAAAAATATAAGAATTGCATTAAATGCACCTATTGTGTGATTTTCCTCAGTTCATTAAGCCAGGTTAACACACCAACAATTGTAACAGATAAGAAACATAAACTTAAGTTGAAGCAGAAAGTGTAGCCCACAGTTGACTCAGCGATAACTATGGAAACTTTGAATACAAAAAATTGGGCTTTGGGCTTAACATCAAACAACTATATAAGATGATCACGTGGCCAAAACATCTGATTCTAAAAGACGTTTTCGATTTATTTTCTCTTTACGTGTAAATAGTAAATAATTAACCTGTGTTATAAAAGAAAAACGAACAATATTTTAAGACTTATGTGTCAGGTCATCTCATGAATAATAATTAAAAATTTAATACACTAAGTATATCATAATATTTACTATCTAGAAACTTGTACAAACCTTCACGATCTAGAAACGCTTACAAATTTTTACGATCCAGGAACGCTTACAAACCTTTACCACGTAGAATCTTTTACAAACCTCGAATTTCAGAAAACTTTTACAAATCTTTATTATCTAGAAACTTCTAAAAAAATTTATAAACCTTAACTACCTGGAAATTTCTTCAAACCAAATATCCATTTTTCAAAGTTTACCCTCTAATTTAGAACAAGAGAATAGACTTCTAACCATGATATTTGACAATCATAAGATCTTTCTTTGGAAACACCACAACATATGCTAAACTTAGTCTTCACCATTAACACTCTGAAAATTGAATTTGACTGTAAAAACTGTAATTACATGTACACGTAATAATAAACTAAGGAACACATGAATTACTATAATCATGTGTGTATGTGATAATGAAATGAGGAAGAACACAAATTTTTAAATATCATATGTGTATATGATAATGAAATGAGAAAGAACATATAAATTATTATAACCATGTGTGTATATGACAATGAAATGAGAAAGAACACATAAATTAATAAAATCATGTTTGTATGTTATTATGAAATGAGGAAAAACTCATAAATTATCATAATCATACGTATATATGACAATGAAATAAAGAACAACACAAATTATTGTAAACATGTGTGTATATCATAATGAAATGAGAAGGAACACACAAATTACCATAATCATGTTTGTATGTGATAATAAAATGAGGAAAAACACATAAATTATTATAATCATGTGTGTATGTGACAATGTTTCTTGGAAGGACACATAAATTATTATAATCATTTGTGTAGCTCATTAGAATAACGTATATGTATCAATTAACGAAAACAGTACTGTTTTTGTGTAAAGATACAAAATGGACAACGTACACCCTTTCCACTACGAGGTGATCAAATCTCGGAACTTAGCGTTTCAAGCCCGTATATTTATCGCTATCCGACTTGGAACAAGCTGAAGAGAAGCTTGTAAGTTCAAAACATGCACACGAAATTAAGATTTCTTTTTTGCCTGACATGTGATCAAACAAGGACATATGAAAAGGACAGAACTCTTTCCGAATCTGAATACAACAGTTACGAACAGCAGTCTATTCTCCTAGACTACTGAGCAGTGTTAACGGAACGTAGCTGAAGAGATACTTCGACAGAAAATGCATTCTAAATACAGCAGCTTAAACAAACTACATTAATCTTAACAATTCTCGAGGGTAGGTTTCCAATAGACACTACGAAAGAAAGAATTCATCCAGGCTTAATTTATACTGACTTCTTATTTATTTTCCTTTTTCGATTCGAAATAATTTTACCCTGTTTTCCTCGTCTGTTTTCTCATGTGATGCTGTCGTTTTATCATAGAGTTTGTGTTCTTTTGGTGTGTGCTTTTTTTAATTTCGCGCGCAAAACTACACGAGAGCTATCTGCGCCAGCCGTCGCTAATTTAGCAGTGTAAGACTCGAGAGTAGGCAGCCAGTCATCACCACCCACCGCTAACTCTTGGCTATTCTTTTACCAACGAATAATGGGATAGACCGACATATTATAACACTCCCACGGCTGAAAGGGCAACCATGATTGGTGAGACGGCGATTCGAACCCGCGACCCTCGGATTACGAGTTTTCTTTAGATTTGAGCACAAATCTATACAACGGATCATCTGTGCTTTTCTCATCATGGGTATCGAAATCCTGTTTCTAGGGTTGTATTTCCGCAGACAAACCCCTGTTACTTTGTGGACGTTTTTAGAGAGTATAAAATCGAGTTATTAGAAGTCTTCATGTAAATTGTACACAAAAGCTCTAAAGAGATTTTCGTAAACAAGTAAGATGCCTAATCAATCCAAGTTTTAATTAATTTAGTGAACTTTTCGTAACCAAGTAAACGTATCAAATTCAAAAAAAGAGAAAGAAAACTATATACAAGTAAAAAAACACTAATCTCGAACAGTACCGGATTTAATTATACATACTTTGTCATACAATATCATTTGTTATACAATATTTTAGAGCACAATAAGGTTAATTTTAACGTGTCAGAAATTTTGTTGGAGAACATGGACAGAGCAGAGTAGCTTGTTGCTTGATATTACGTTCATGGAACGTGATTAGGAAAATGTAATTACTGTTTGAAAATCGCATCTCTTAAGAAATATATTTTCAGATTTGTAAACTTAACCCGAATCTAAGAAATGTTTTTGGAAATTACTTTAAGAAAACTTTGCTCAATTTATTGTTCCTTTCATGTGCAGTGTATGTTGCTTATATATTTTTAGTATTACTAAAACTGCTTTATTAGTGGTTTTAGTTAGGCTTTATTTTATGTTTGTAAGCCTTTTCAGGCGATTACTTTTTGGGAAAATGCAACTGAAGGTGAATAGTCTTATCGGATATGATATAAAGTGTTTTGCTAATCACTGATTAAAGAAATTGCTAGTTTACTGCTTAGGGAGTAGCGAAACAAAAATAAAAATCAAGTTACACAATAGAGTGAGTAGAAATACAATGCACAGCTGACAAAAAATTAGCCCCTCCCCATTATTAATTCATAGTTTAGTTAGGCCTAACACGAACGAACTTACAAATTTCAATTGTTTAATTTTGTTTTATGAAAGTCTGCGCAAAGCTACACGTAAGCTATCTGCGCTGGCCATCCCTAATTTAGAAGTGTAACACTAGAAGGAAGGCAGCTGCTCATCACCAGTTACTGCCAACTCCTGAGCTACTCTTTTACCAACAAATACTGGGATTGACTCTCGCTTTATTATGCCTAAAAAAGCGAGCATGTTTCGTGTAAGGGGGATTCGAGCCCACGACACTCAAATTCGAGTCGAGCGCCTTAACCACCTGGCCATGTCAAACCTCGACGTTTTCGGTGTCTGGGAAAAGAATTATTTTGAATTATTTTAAAATTCTTGTACTTAAAGAAGTATTAATGCAAGAATTATACTAATTTTACCTTATATGTCTTGCAGGTCTTTGTTTCTTTGTACATATTGATCACTTGCCCTGGGGCAAGTCAGAGGTGAGTTTAAGGGCTTAGAAAGCTAAAATTTCAAGTACGGTAACAGGTTTGGCAATGCCAATAGATTTTATAGCTTTCTGGTAAAATAAAAAAAATAAACTTACCTGTTGTTAGATATGTATTGTATCTGAACGTTTTGAGTAAATTCTGTACAAATGATGCTTCATCATCATTATCACCATTATCTTCATCATTATCATAATCTTCATCTTCATCATTGTCATCATCATCCTCATCATCTTCTTGTTCTTCATAAACTTCATCTTCATCATCATTATCATGTTACTCTTTATAATCTTCATCTTCATCATCATCATCATCATCTTCTTCTTCTTCATTAACTTCATCTTCATCATCATCATGTTTATGTTCACAATCTTCGTCATCATCATCATAATCTTCATCATCTCAATTTTCATCATTATTATCATCATTTTCATCATCATCATCATGTTCATTTTCATCATCATAATCATATCCATTTTAATCATCATCATTATCATCTTGTTTATCTTCATAATCTTCATCGTCATCATCATCATCACCATGTTCATCATCATCATTATCATTTTCATCGTCATCATCATGTTTATCTTCATCATCATCATCATCATCATATCTCCATCTTCTTTCAGTCATAATCATCATCATCTTCATCTTTATCATCATCATCATCATCATCATCTTCATCTTCATTATTATCATTATCATCTTCATCTTTATCATCATCTTCTTAAACATCATCATGTTTATATTCATAATCTTTATTATCATTATTATATTTTCTTCATCTTCATTATCATCATTATCATCTTCATCTTTATCATCATCATCATCTTGATCATCATCATGTTTCTTTCATAATCTTTATTATCATCATTATATTTTCTTCATCTTCATCATCATCATCATCATATTCATCTTCATCATCGTCATCATTATCATCATCATCATCTTCTTCTTCTTCTTCATAAATTTCATCTTTACCATCATCATTATGTTTATCTTCATAATCTTCATCATCATCATATTCATCATAATCTTCATCTTCATGATTATCATCATCATCTCAATCTTCTTCATCATCGTCATCATCATCTTCTTCATCATTATCATCATCAACATCATGATAATCATCATCATCATCTTCTTCTTAATCACCATCATCATCATCATCATCTTTATCATCATGGTGATCTTCATCATCGTCATCAACATCTTCATAATCTTCATCATAATCATATTCATCATAATCTATATCATTATCATCTCAATCTTTTTAATTATCGTCATCATCATCACTTCATGATCATCAACATCATTATAATCATCGTCATCATCATCATCATCATCTTTATCATGATCACCATTATCATCATCATCATGTTAATCTTCATCATCGTCATAATTATCATCATCATTTTCATCTTCTTCTTCTTCATATATTTCATCATCTTCATCATGTTTATCTTCATACTCTTCATGATCATCATATTCATCATAATCTTCATCTTCATCATTATCATCTCAATATTCATCATCGTCATCATCATCATCAACATTATGATAATCATCATCATCACCATTATATTCATTATCGTCATAATCTTCGTCGTCATCAACATGTTTATCTTCATAATCTTTATCATCGTCATAATCACCATAATCCTCTTCATCATCTTCATATTCATCTTCACCATCATCATCATCATCCTTATTATCCTCATGTTCATCTCTATCATTGTCATCATCATCTTCATCTTCATTATCATCATCATCTTCATCATCATAATCATCATCAAAATTTTCATAAACTTAATCTTCATCATCATCATCATGTTTATCTTCATAATCTTCATCATCATCATGTTTATCTTCATAATCTTCATCATCATCATCATGTTTATCTTCATAATCTTCATCATCATCTTCATGTTATCTTCATCTTCAAAATAAACATCACCATTATATTCATCATCATCATCATGTTCATATTAATCATCTTCATCTTCATCATCGTCATCATCATCAAACCAATCTTCATCATAATCTTCATCATCGTCATCTTCATTATTATCATCATGTTCATCTTCACCTTCATCATCACCATTATCTTCATCATCATAATCATCTTCGTCATCATTATCATTTTTGTCTTCATAATCTTTATCAAAATCATCATGTTTATCTTTATAATCTTCATCATCATCATAATATTCATCTTAATCATCATATCAATCTTTTATTCATCATCATCATATCAATCTTTTTTATCATCATCATATCAATCTTTTATCATCATCATCATAATCTTCATCATCGTCATCTTCATCTTTATCTTCATCATCTCTATTATCATCATCATCATCTTTAACTTTATCACCATCAATATCATCATCATCATAATCATCATGTTTATATTCATAATCTTCATTATCATCATCATATTATCTTCATCTTAATCATCATTACCATTATTTTCATCTTCACCTTCATCATCTTCATCATCATGATGATCATCACAATCACTATTATCTTCATCATCATAATCATCTTCGTCATCATCATCATTTTTCTCTTCATAATCTTTATCAACATCATCATGTTTATCTTTATAATCTTCAACATCATCATCATCATAATATTCATCTTCATCATCATTATCTTCATCATCATCATTATCGTCTTCCTGATCATCATCATTATTATCTTTATAATCTTCATTATCATCATCATCATAATCTTCATCTTCATCAGCATTATCATCATCATCATCTCCATCTTCTTCATCATCATCATCATCTTCATCTTCATCGTCATGTTCATCTTCATCTTCATACCTTCATCTTCATGTTCATCATCGTCATCATCATCATCTTGATCATCATCATTATCTTCTTCTTCATCTTCATAAACTTGATCTTCATCATCATCATCATCATGTTCATTTTCATCTCTATCACCATCATCATCATCTTCATCTTCATTAACTTCATCATCATCATCTTCATCATTATCGTCTTCATCTTTCTAATCATCATCATTTTCTTCATAAACTTAATTTTCATCATCATCATTATCATGATCTTCATCATCATCATCATGTTTATCTTCATAATATTGATCATCATCAACATCATCATAATCATCATCATCACCATTATCTTCTTCATCATTATCATCTTTACCTTCATAATCTTCATTATCATTATCTTCATCATCATAATCATCATCAAAATCTTCATAATGATTATCATCTTCATCATCACCATTAACTCCATCATCATCATCTTCTTCATCATCGTCATCATCATTATTTTCATCAACATCTTCGTAATCATTATCAACACCATTTCTTCATCATCTTCGTGATCATCACGATGTATATTTTCATAATCTTCATCATCATCATATCCATCTTCTTCATCATCATCATCAACTTCATCATAATCATAATCATCATCATCATCATATCCATCTTCTTCATCATCATCATCAACTTCATCATAATCATAATCATCATCATCATCATCATCACTATTATATTCATAATAATCATCATCATGTTAACCTTCATAATCTTCATCATCATCATGATAATCTATATCTTTATCATCATCATGATAATCTATATCTTTATCATCATCATAATCATGTCAATCTTCTTCATCATCATCATCAACATCATCATAATCATGTCAATCTTCTTCATCATCATCATCAACATCATCATAATCATGTCAATCTTCTTCATCATCATCATCAACATCATCATAATCATGTCAATCTTCTTCATCATCATCATCAACATCATCATAATCATGTCAATCTTCTTCATCATCATTATCAACATCATCATAATCATGTCAATCTTCTTCATCATCTTAATCTTCATCATCATCATCAACATCATCATAACCATCATCATCCCCATTATCTTCATCATCATCATCATGTTCATTTTAATCTCTATCATCATCATCATCAACTTTATCTTCATAAAGTTCATATTCATCTTCATCATCATAATAATCATCATCTCCATTTTTATCATCATCTTCATCATCATCATCATGTTTATCTTCATCATCGTCATCTTCATCATATTCATCATCATCATCTTCATCATCGTGATAATCATCATCTTCATAATCGTCATCATCAACATCGATATCATCATCATCTTCTTTTTCTTCATCAACTTCATCTTCACCATCTTCATCTTCATCATCGTCATCATCATCATTATTTTCATCTTCATCATCATCATCATCATCTTTTTCTTCTTCTTCTTGATAAACTTCATCTTCATCATCATCATGTATATTCTCATAATCTTTATCTTCATCATAATCATAATGTATATTTTTATAATCTTCACCACCAATATTATCATAATCTTCATTTTCATCATCATCATAGTCGTCATCATTACCATCATCTTCAATTATCATCATCGTCTTCGTCATCATTATCATGTTTATCTTCATAATATTCATTTTCATCATGATCATCATAGTCGTCATCATTACCATTATCTTCAATTATCATCATCATCTTCGTCATCATTATCATGTTTATCTTCATAATATTCATTATCATCATCATCATCATGTTCATCTTAATCATCTTATTCATCTTCATTATCATCACAATCATCTTCATCTTCATCATCATTTTCATCATCATTTTGTTAATCTTCATCATTTTCATAATTGTCATCATTACACAATCATCTTCATCTTCATCATCATTACACAATCATCTTCATCTTTATCATCATTATTATCATTTTCATCATCATCATCAAAATCTTCATCTTTATCATGCTTATCATCATTATCATCATCATCATCATCTCCATCTTCTTCATCATCATCATCATGTTTTTCTTCATAATCATCATCATCATTTCCATCTTCATCATCATCATCTTCATTATCATCATCATGTTCATCTTCATCATCGTCATTATGATTAGCATTATCTTCATCATCATTATTATCTTCTTCTTCTTCACAAACATCATTTTCATCATCATCATCATGTTTATCTTCATAATCTTTATCATCATCATCATAATCTTCATCTTGATCATCATCATCATCATGTTTATCTTCATAATCTTTATCATCATCATCATAACCTTCATCTTGATCATCATCATCATCATCATCATAATCTTCATCTTGATCATCATCATCATCATCATCATAATCTTCATCTTGATCATCATCATCATCTCCATCTTCTTTATGATTATCATCCTCATTATCAACATCATCATAATCATCATCATTTTCATAATAATCATTGTCATCTTTATCTTTCTCATAATCATCATCATCTTGATCATCATCATGTTTATTTTCATAATCTTCATTATCATCTTCACCTTTTTCTTGATAAACTTAATCATCATCTTCATCATTATCATCATCATCATCATCGTCATTTTAATCTTTATCATCATTTTCATCTTCATCATCTTTATTATCATCATTATCTTTTTCATCTTTCTCAAAATCATCGTCATAATCTCCATCTTCTTCATCAACATCATTTTCATCATCATCGTCATGTTCATCTTCATCATCGTCATCATCATATTCTTCTTCTTCAAAAACTTCATCGTCATCATCATCATCATGTTGATCTTCATAATCCTCATCATCATAATCTTCATCTTCATCATTGTCATCATTATCACAATCATCATCATCATCATCATCATGTTTATCTTGATAATCTTCGTCATCATCATTATCATCATAATCTTCATTTTCATCATTCTCATCATCATTTTCGTCTTCATCATCTTCATCTAGATCTACATCATCGTCATCATGTTCATCTTCGTCACTATCATCATGATCTTCTTGTTCTTCTTTTTCATAAACTTCATCTTCATCATCATCATTATGTTTATTTTAAAAATATTCATCATCATCATAATCATAATCTTCATTTTCATCATCATTATCATCATAATTATAATCTTCATTTTCATCAGCATCTCCATCTTCATCATAATCTTCATTTTCATCATCATTATCATCATAATTATAATCTTCATTTTCATCAGCATCTCCATCTTCATCATAATCATCATCATCATAGCCATCATTATCACATTATCTTCAATTATCATCATCATTTTCGTCAGCATCTCCATCTTCATCATAATCATCATCATCATAGCCATCATTATCACATTATCTTCAATTATCATCATCATTTTCGTCAGCATCAACATGTTTATCTTTCATAATCTTTATCATCATCATAATCACCATAATCATCTTCATCATCTTCATATTTATCTTCACGATCATCATCATCATTATCATCATCATCATCCTTATTATCCTCATGTTCATCTCTATCATTGTCATCATCATCTTCATCTTCATAAAATTAATCTTCATTATCATCATCATCACTATCTTCGTCTTCGTCTTCATCATCATCATCACCATAACCATTATCTTCATCATTATCATCACCTTCATATTCATCATCATCATAATCATAATCATCATCTTTATCTTCATAATCTTGATCATCCTCATTATCATCATTATCTTAATCTTCATCATCATAATCTTCATAATCGTCCTCATCATCATCTTTATTGAAATGATCATCATCAGGTTCATCTTCTTCATCTCCATCTTTATCGACATTATCATCAAAATCATCATAATTAACATCTTCATAATCATCATCATCACCATTATTTTCAGCATCATCATTATTTTCTTGATCATCATCATGTTTATCTTAATAATCTTCATATTCATCATCATCATCACCATGTTCATCTTCATAATCATCATCATCACCATTATTTTCAGCATCATCATTATTTTCTTGATCATCATCATGTTTATCTTAATAATCTTCATATTCATCATCATCATCACCATGTTCATCTTCATCATCATCATCGTCATTATCATCATGCTTATTTTCATAATCTTCATCACCAACATTATCTTAATCTTCATTTTCATCATCATCATTATCTCCATCTTTATCATCATCATCATAGTCGTCATCATTACCATTATATTCAATTATCATCATCATCTTCGTCATCATTATCATGTTTATCTTCATAATATTCATTATCATCATCATTATCATCTTCATCTTAATCATCTTATTCATCTTCATCTTCTCATCATCATGATTTTCATCACAATCATCTTCATCTTCATCATCTTTATCATCATTTTCATCATCATCATCATGTTCATCTTCATCATCATTATTATCATTTTCATCATCATCATCATTATCAACCTTATCAACATCATGATCATTATCTCCATCTTCTTTATCATCATCATGATGTTCATCTTCATAATCATCATCGTGAACATCATCATCTTAATCATCATCGTCATCATAATCCTTATAATCGTCATGATCATCACCATCAATTTCACCTTTATAATCATCATCAACTCATCTTCATCATCATCATCTTCATTATCATCATTATCGTCATTATCATCAGCATCATCTTCATCATCATTATCTTCTTCTTCATAAACTTTATTTTCATCATCATCATTATGTTTATCTTCATAATCTTCATCATCAGCATCATAATCTTTATCTTGATCATCATCATCTTCTCCATCTCCTTCATCATTTTTATCTTCATCCTCATCGTAATCATCATCATTATCATCTACTTCTTTTTCTTCATAAACTTCACCATCATCATCATAATCTTAATCTTCACCATCATCATCATCTCCATCTTCTTCATCATTATCATCATCATCTCCATCTTCACCATCATCATCATCTCCATCTTCTTCATCATCATCATTATCATATTTGTGATTATCATCATGTTTATCTTCATAATTTTTATCATCATCATCATGTTTTTCTTCATAATATTCATAATCATCATCATCATCGAAATTTTCTTCTTAATCATCTCCATCTTCTTCATCATCATCATCACCATTTCATCTTCATTTACATCATGGTGATCATCATCATCATCTTCTTCTTCTTCATGAAGTTTATTTTCATAATATTCATCATCATCGAAATTTTCTTCTTAATCATCTCCATCTTCTTCATCATCATCATCACCATTTTCATCTTCATCTACATCATGGTCATCATCATCATCATCTTCTTCTTCTTCTTCATCGTGAAGTTTATTTTCATAATATTTATCATCATCATAATCATAATCTTCATTTTCATAATCATCATGTACATATTCATCATCATCATAGTCATCATCATCTTCATCCTCATCAACATCATCATGACCATTATATTCATAATCATCATCATGTTTCTCTTCATAATCTTCATCATCATCATGATAATCTTCGTCGTCATCATCATGATCATCTTCATAATCTTCATCTTCATCATTATCACAATCATCATCGTCATCATCATCATGTTTATCTTCATAATCTTAATCATCATCATTATCATCATATTCTTCATTTTTATCATCCTTATCATCATCATAATCTTCTTCCTTATTAGCTTCATCTTCATCATCATCATGTTTATCTTCATAATCTTAATCATCATATTCTTCATTTTTATCATCCTTATCATCATCATAATCTTCTTCCTTATTAGCTTCATCTTCATCATCATCATGTTTATCTTCATAATCTTCATCATCATCATTATCATCCTTATCATCATCATCATCTTCTTCCTTATCAACTTTGTCTTCATCATCATCATGTTTATCTTCATAATCTTAATCATCATATTCTTCATTTTGATCATCCTTATCATCATCATAATCTTCTTCCTTATTAGCTTCATCTTCATCATCATCATGTTTATCTTCATAATCTTAATCATCATCATATTCTTCATTTTTATCATCCTTATCATCATCATAATCTTCTTTCTTATTAGCTTCATCATCATCATGTTTATCTTCATAATCTTCTTCCTTATTAGCTTCATCTTCATCATCATCATGTTTATCTTCATAATCTTAATCATCATATTCTTCATTTTTATCATCCTTTTCATCATCATTATCTTCTTCCTTATTAGCTTCATCTTCATCATCATCATCATATTTATTTTCATAATCTTCATCATCATCATCATCATCATATTTATTTTCATAATCTTCATCATCATCATCATAATCATGTCAATCTTCTTCATCATCATTATCATCAGCTTCTTCCCCATTAACTTCATCTTCATTATCATCAGCTTCTTCCTCATTAACTTCATCTTCATTATCATCATCATCTTTATTTTCATAATCTTCATCATCATCATCATAATCATGTCAATCTTCTTCATCATATTAATCTTCATCATCATCATCAACATCATCATAATCATCATCATCACAATTATCTTCATCATTTTAATCTTCATCATCATCATCAACATCATCATAATCATCATCATCACAATTATCTTCATCATTTTAATCTTCATCATCATCATCAACATCATCATAATCATCATCATCACAATTATCTTCATCATTTTAATCTTCATCATCATCACAATTATCTTCATCATCACCATCATCATCGTCATCATCATCATGTTTATCTTCATAATCTTCATCATCATCATCATCATGTTTATCTTATAATCTTCATAATTATCATCATCATCATCTTCAATATCATTATCATCATTTTTATCATCATCATCACGTTCATCTTCATCACCTCACCTTGATCATTGTCATCATTATCGTCATCATCATAATAATCATAATCATCATGTTTATCTTCATAATCTTCAACATCATAATAATCATAATCATCATGTTTATCTTCATAATCATAATCATCATGTTTATCTTCATAATCTTCATCATCATCATAATCATAATCATCATGTTTATGTTAATAATCTTCATCATCATCTTCATTTTTTATCATCATTATCATCTTCTCACTTATCAATTTTACCTTCGTCATCATCATGTTCATCTTCATAATCTTCATCATCATCATCATGTTTTTCTTCATAATATTTATAATCATCATCATCATCGAAATTTTCATCTTAATGATCTCCATCTTCTTCATCATCATCATCACCATTTTATCTTCATCTACATCATTGTCATCATCATTATCATATTCATCACCATCATCATCTTCTTCTTCTTCATGAAGTTTATTTTCATAATATTCATCATCATCATAATCATAATTTTCATTTTCATAATCATCATGTTCATATTAATCATCATCATAGTCATCATCATCTTTATCCTCATCAACATCATCATAGTCATCATCATCACCATTATCTTCAATTATCATAATCATCTTCGTCTTCATCATCATGTTTATTTTAATCTTCATATTAATAATCATTTTCATCTTAATCATCTCAATCTTCATCATCATCATCATCTTCGTCATCATCATTATGTTTATTTTAATATTAATCTTAATCTTTATTATCATTATCATCATTTTCATCATCATAATAATCTTCATCTTCATCACCATCATCATTTTATCTTGATCATCATCTTCATCATCATCTTTATCTTCGTCATATTCATTATTATCATCATTATCATCTTCATCATCATCATCATCTTTATATTCATAACCATCATCATCATCATCATCATAACCTCCTTTTCATCATCATCATCATCTTCATCATTATCATGTTTTTCTTCATAATATTCATCTTCATCATCATCAACATCTTCTTCATCATTATCATGTTTTTCTTCATAATCTTCATCTTCATCATCATCATCATCATCTCCATCTCCTTCATTATCATCTTCATCATTATCATCATCATCTTCATCACCATCATCATCTCCATCTTGTTCATCATCCTTATTATTATCATATTTATCATCATCAAATTTCTCATAATCATCGTCATCATGTCTATCATCATTATCATATTGTCTTCATCATCATTATCATCATCTTCATCATCATCATGTTTATCTTCATTATCTTCATCGGGATCATGATAATCTTGTGTTACGTATTTTTTGATGTTTTAAGTTCTTCGTAGACTAAACGCAACAGAAAAACGCAGATAACAGCTTGTATAATTTATTACACTAAACTATTAACAAATATAACAGATATAACATGAATTATATAATAATAGTGACAGATATTAAGTTACAACATTTGAAATTAATTACAAAACAAAATAATACTAGTTTCAAACTTCAAAATTAATCACAATACAAAACGGTACTGGCCTGTATCTAATGTAATGATCTAAAATTAAAATCTCAAATTCCAGTCTAGGGTGTGAATTTGGTCCCACGAAGAAATTCCGAAACAGTTCACAGTTCAATGAAATCGCCGTTTCTCAGCTCAAGCAGTAATTCAGATGTATCGTAGAGATTGACGAAATAAAATCACAACTTCCGTAGATCTAATTTCAATCACAAATCCAAGTTGAATATTCACAGCAAACACTTAATCTTTCTCAAATAACTAACTCTCTTCTTTTGAAATGAAACTGGTGTCTGAATCTCACTCTTTGTCTTCGAATAAAACTGATGACTGATGACTCTATATCTCTCACGTCACCGTCTTTTTTATACCGATAGGCCTATTTCTCGAACAATCTTGCAATTTCCATACAACTCCAGAGCTATCCACGCATATCCGTTCTTGCACGAGACTACACTTCTAGACAGGAAGTCACCAGCACTCATTTACAAACATGTGATTGGTCTACTTAATTCGAGAAAGTTCTAAAATGTTACCCTAAATAAATAACATATTTTAGTTTAAACTTCGAAACAATAATATCAATATGGAAAAATGAATAATACACATGAAAATTCAAACACAACACGACATGTTGTTGTTTACAAAATATTTACACATATACATAACACTTGATCTTCACCATCATAATAATCATGTCAATCTTCGTCATCATCTCAATCTTTATCATCATCATCAACATCATCATAATCATCATCATTACTATTATGTTCATCATCATCATCATGTTTATCATCATAATCTTTATCATCATCATCATGTTTTTCTTCGTAATATTCATAATCATCTACATCATGGTCATTATCATCATTATCTTCATCATGGTCATTATCTTCATCACCATCATCATCATCATCTTCTTCTTCATCAACATCATGATGTTATTTTCATAATATTCATCATCATCTCCATCTTTATCATCATCATTGTCATCATCATCTTCATCTTCATCAACAACATCATAGTCATAATCATCACCATTATATTCAATTATCATCATCATCTTCATCATCAACATCATGTTTATCTTCATCTTCATCATCTTCATAATCGTCATCACCAGCATCATCATCATCTTCATCTTTATGATCATCATCATCATCTCCATCTTCATCATTATCATGATCATGTTCATCTTCATCTCTATCATGATCATCATCATTTTCATCTTCATCTCTATCATGATCATCATCATTTTCATCTTCATAAACTTCACCTTCATCATCATTATCATACTCTCCAACTTAATCATCATATTCATCTTCATCTTTATTATCATCATCATCATCAAGTTTAACTTCATAATCTTCATCATTATCATCATATTATCTTGATCTTCATCATCATCGCAATTATCTTCTTCATCATTATCATCATTTTCATCTTCACATTCATAATCATCTTCTTCTTCATAACCTTCATCTTGATCATCGTCATCATAATCTTCCTCTTCATCATCATTTTCATAATCATCATAATGTTAATTTAAATCTCTATCATCATCATCATCCTCTTCATGTTCATAAACTTCATCCTCATCATCATAATCTTCATCTTCATTTTTATCATCATCATAATCATCATCTTCATCATTATCGTCTTTTTCTTTATCGTCATCATCATCATCATCTTCAGAAACATAATTTTCATCATCATCATTATCATCATCTTCATGATCATCATCTTCATCATCATCAACATGTTTATCTTTATAATCATCATCATCATTATCAACTTGTTTTCATCTTCATCGTCATCATCATCTTAATCTTTATCCTCATTATCATAATCATCTCCATTTTCATCATCATCATCCCCCTCAACATTATCATAATCATCATCATCAACATTATCATCACCATTATCTTCATCATCATTGCCATCTTCTTCATTATAATGTTTATCTTCATAATCTTCAACATCATCATCATGTTTATCTTTATATTGTTCATTATCATTATAATAATCTTCATAATCATCATCATCTTCATTATCATCATTTCCATGTTTTTCTTCATGATCATCATCATCTTTATCATCATCATAATCATCATCTCCATCTTTTTCATCATGGTCATCTCCATCCTTTTCATCATGGTCATCATCATCAATATTATCATCTCCATTTTTTCATCACTGTCATCACCATCTTCATCATCATTATCATCATCTTCATCTTCATCATCATCATCATTATCATCATCTTCATCATTATTTTCATCAACATCTTCATAATCATTATCACCACCATTATCTTTATCATCATCATCATAATCTTCTTCTTCATAATTCTCATCATCTTCATGATCATGTTCATGATCATCAATATCATCATCATCACCATTATCATATATTATCATCACCTTAGTCATCTTCATTACGTTTATCTTATATTACCATCAACATGTTCATCTTAATCATATTCATCATCATCAACATAATCACACTCATCATCATCATAATTATCATTATCATCTTAATCTTTATCATCATCATCATTATCATAATGTTTTCATCTTCATCGTCATTGTCATATTAATCTTCATCATCATAATAATAATCTTCATCCTCATTATCATAATCATCTCCATTTTCATCATCCTCACTATTATCATAATCATCATCATCACCTTTATGTTTATCTTTATATTCTTCATTATCATCATCTTTATCATAATCTTCATAATCATCATCATCACTATCATCATCATCATCATCTTCATCTTTTTCATCATGGTCATCACCATCTTCATCATCATCATCATCACGTTTATCTTCATAATCGTCATCATCATCATCTTAATCTTTATAATTCTCATCATTTTCATAATCATGTTAATCATCATCAACATCATCATCACCATTATCTTATGTTATCATCACCTTTGTCATCATCATTACGTTTATCTTATATTATCATCATCATCTTCGTCATCATTATCATAATTTTCCTAATAATCTTCATTGTCATCAACATCATCATGTTCATCTTAATCATCTTAATCTTCATCATTATCATCATCTTCATCATCATTATCATAATTTTCATCATCATCATGTTCATCTTCATCTTCTTCATCATTATCATGTTTTTCTTCATAATATTCATCTTCATCATCATCATCTCCATCTCCTTCATTATCATCATCGTGATCGTCATCATGTTAATCTTCATTATCATCATCATAATCATCTTTGTGATCATCTTCATGTTTATCTTCATTATCATCATCATAATCATCTTTGTGATCATCTTCATGTTTATCTTCATTATCACCTTCGTTATTATCATGTTTTTCTTCATAATCATTATCATTATCATCATAATCTTCATCTTCATCATCGTCATCATCATCATCATCATCATCTTCATCATCATCCTCATTATTATCATTTTCATTATCATCAACATCATCATCATCACCATCATGTTTATCTTTATATTCTTCATTATCATTATCTTTATTATAATCTTAATAATCATCATCACCATCATCTCCCTCTTTTTCATTATAGTCATCATCATCTCCATCTTTTTCATCATGGTCATCACCATCTTCATCATCATCATCATTATCATCATGTTCATCTTCATCATTATTTTCATCAACATCTTCATAATCGTTATCACCACCATTATCTTCATCATCATCATCATGTTTATCTTCAAAATCTTCATCATTATCATCATAATCTTCATCTTCATCTTCACCATCATCATCATCTTCATCTTAATCATCATTATCATCATTTTCATCATCATGATCATCATCATCATGTTTATCTTCATAATCTTCATCATCATTATTATCATCTTCTTCTATATCAACTTTATCTTTATCATCATCATCATCTTTACTTTCATAATATTCATCATCATCATCATCATAATCTTCATCTTCATCAACATGATCATAGTCATCAGAATCACCATTATCTTCAATTATCATCATCTTCGTCATCATCATCATGTTTATCTGCATTATCATCATCATTATGTTCATCATCATCATCGTCATGTTCATCATCTTCATCATCATCTTCTTCTTCTTCATAAACATCATCTTCATCATCATCATCATGTTTATTCTCATAATCTTTATCATCATTATCATTATATTCTTCATCTTCATCATAATAATCATGTTTATTTTAATAATCCTCATCATTATCATCATCATAATCTTCATCTTCTTCACCATCATCATGTTTATTCTCATAATCTTTATCATCATTATCATTATATTCTTCATCTTCATCATAATAATCATGTTTATTTTAATAATCCTCATCATTATCATCATCATAATCTTCATCTTCTTCACCATCATTATCTCCATCTTGTTAATCATCCTCATTATTATCATTTTCATCATCATCAACATCATCATAATCATCATGATCATTTCTATCATCATAATCTTTATCATCATTATTATATTGTTTTCATCATCATTATCATAATCTTCATCATCATGTTTATCTTCATAATTTTTATTATCATAATCAACATCATAATCTTCATCTTCATCATCATAATCACCATCATCATTTATTTCTTCATCATCATCATGTTCATCTTGAGCTTCATCATTTAATCTTCGTCATCATCATCAACAACATCCTAATTATCATCATCATAATAATCATAATCTTCATCTTCATATCATTATCATCATCTTCTTCATCTTCATCTTCATCATCATCATCGTCATCTTTATCTTCGTCATATTTATTATTATCATCATGATTATCTTCATCATCATCATCATAATGACCTCATTTTCATCATCATCTCCGTCTCCTTCATCATCATCATTAACATCTTCGGGATCGTCATCATGTTTATCTTCATAATCTTCATTATCATCTTCCTGATAGGCATCATGTTTATCTTCATAATCTTCATTATCTTTATCACTATCATCTTCGTGATTATCATCCTGTTTTTCTTAATAATCTTTTTCTTCATAAACTTAATCATCATATTCATCTTTATCATCATCATCTTCATCTTCATCATCATTTTTATTTTCATCATATTTATTATCGTCATTATCATTTTCATATTTCTCAGAATTATCGTCATAATCTCCATCTTCTTCATCAACATCATTTTCATCATCATCGTCATGTTCATCTTCATTATCGTCATTATTATCATCACGTTTTTTTCATAATCTTCATCATTATCATCATAATCTTCATCTTCATCATCGTCAACATCATCATCCTCATTATTATCATTTTCATCATCATCAACATCATCATCATCATGTCTATGATCATTGTCATATTGTCTTCATCATCATGTTTATCATCATAATGTACATCATCATTATCATATTGTCTTCATCTTCATTCATCTTCTTTTTAATCTTTATCATCTTCATATTCATGATTATCATCAAAATCTTCATCATCGTCATCATCACCATTATCTTCATCATCATCATCATCTCCATCTTTTCTAATATGGTCATCATCATCATCATCTTCATATTCATCATTATTATTTTCATCAACATCTTCAAAATCATTATCACCACCATTATTTTCATCATCATCATCATCTTCGTGATCATCAACATGTTTATCTTCATAATCTTCATCATCATCATCATTATTTTCATCAACATCTTCAAAATCATTATCACCACCATTATTTTCATCATCATCATCGTCTTCGTGATCATCAACATGTTTATCGTAATAATCTTCATCATCATCATCATAATCTTCTTCTTCATCATCATCATCATCATAATCTTCTTTTTCATCATTATCATCATCATAATCTTCTTCTTCATCATCATCATCATCATAAAGATCTCAATTTTCTTCATCATCATCATCAACAACATCATAATCATCATTATCACCATTATCTTCATAATTATCATCATCTTCGTGATCATCATCATGTTTATCTTTATAATCTTCATCATCATGATCATCATGTTTATCTTAATAATCTTCATAATTATCATTATCATCAAAATTTTCATCTTCATCATATTCATCATCATCATCACCATGTCCATCTTCATCATGATGTTTTTTCATAATCTTCATTTTCATCATCATCATTATCTACATCTTCATCATCATCATCATAGTCGTCATCATTACCATTATCTTCAAATATCATCATTTTCGTCATCATTATCATGTTTATCTTTATAATATTCATTATCATCATCATCATCAAGATCATCTTCATCATCATCATCATTATCATCACAATCAACATTATCATCATTTTCATCATCATCATCATGTTCATCTTCATTATCATCATTTCCATCTTCATCATCTTTATCATCTTCACCATCATTATCATCTCCATCTTCTTCATCATTATCATCATCATCATCTTTTTCATTATCAACATCATCATATTCATAATCATCATTTCATCTTTTTCTTTCTCATCATCATCATCATCTTGATCATCATCATGTTTATCTTCATAATCTTTATTATCATGATTATCACCTTCACCTTTTTCTTTATAAACTTAATCATCATATTCATCAATATCATCATCATCACCATCTTGATCATCATCATGTTTATCTTCATAATCTTTATTATCATGATTATCACCTTCACCTTTTTCTTTATAAACTTAATCATCATATTCATCATTATCATCATCATCATCATCTTCATCTTCATCTTCATCATCATCATTTTCATTTTCATCATATATATTATCATCATTATCATTTTCATCTTTCTCAGAATCATCGTCATAATCTCCATCTTTTTCATCAACATCATTTTCATCATCATCGTCATATTCACCTTCATCATCGTCATCATCATCTTCATCATCATCATTATGTTCTTCTTCATCTTCATCATCAACATCATGTTTATTTTCATAATCTTTATTATCATCATCATCATAATCTTCATCTTCATCATCATCTTCATCATAATCATCCTCACCATCATCATCATCTTCATTTTCATCTTTATGATCATCATCATCATCATCATATTCATTTTCATCTTTATGATCATCATCATCATCATCATCTCCATCATCATTTCATCATAATCATCATCGTCATCAAAATTTTCATCTTCATCATCCACATCATCATTTCCATCTTTTTCATCATTATCATCACCATTTTTATTTTCATCTACATCATGGTCATCATCATCATCTTCTTCACCATCATCATGATCTTCTTCTTCATAAACTTCATCTTCATCATCATCATTTGTCATCTTCTTTTTCTTTATAAATTTCATCTTCATCATCATCTTCATGTTTATCTTCATAATCTTTATCATTATCATTATCATTTTCGTGATCATCATCATGTTTATCTTCATAATCTTTATTAACATCGTCATTATCACCGTCGTGATCATCATCATGTTTTACTTCATAATCTTCATTATCATCATCATGTTTTTCTTCATCATTGTCATCATCATCTTCATCTTCATCATCATAATCATCTCCATCTTCTTCATCATCATCATTATCATCTCCATCTTCTTCATCATCATCATTATCATCGCCATCTTCTTCATCATCATCATAATCATCTCCATCTTCTTCATCATCATCATGTTTATCTTCACAATCTTTATCATCATTATGATTATCTTTATAATCTTCATTCTCATCATCATCTTTATAAGCATTATCATTATCATCATCATCTCCATCTTGTTCATAATCATCATCATCTTCACCTTCATCATCGTCATCATCATGTTCATCTTTATCATATTCATCTTCATCATTCATTTTCATCGTCATCTTCATCATCATCATCATGATAATCTTTATCTTCATCATAATCATCATGTATATTTTCATAATCTTCATCATCATCATCATCATAATCTTCATCAACATCATCATCTCCAACTTCTTTATCATCAATTACATCATGATAATCATCATCATCACCATTATCTTCATGATCATCATCATCATGTTTACCTTCATAATCTTCATCAACATCATCATCTCCAACTTCTTCATCATCAATTACATCATGATAATCATCATCATCACCATTATCTTCATGATCATCATCATCATGTTTACCTTCATAATCTTCATCATCATCATGATAATCTTTATCTTCATCGTCATCATCACCATTATCTTCATAATCATCATCATTATGTTTACCTTCATAATCTTCATCATCATCTTTAACATCATCATGATCATCATCATCAAGATTATCTTTATCATCACCATCATGTTCATTTTCATCACTATCATCATCATCAACATGTTCATTTTCATCACTATCATC